>UESW01004120.1:423219-925099 GCA_900491605.1 Calamus simplicifolius | reverse complement strand
GCAAATAATGAAATATGTCTTGATTATGTTAACACTGAAGAACAATTAGCAGACATATTTACAAAACCTTTAAGTGAAGAAAGATTCTGTTATCTTAGAGGAGAGTTAGGGATTTGTGATCCATTAGAATGAATTTGAAACCCCTAAGGAAATTTTATCTAAGATTCTTTCAAATCCTTGATCTTTAAGGAAATCTTATCTAGAATTCATATCTAATTGATCCATTCATATTCAATGATTATTTTATCAATTTTATGATCAAATTCCGGACACATTTCAGAAATTTCATGTTTTTGCTCTGAAATGGTCTCGGAGCCGACTCGGTGCGTATCGGAGTCGACTCCTGGTTTCGACTGAAACTCTCGGGTCGACCCCTTCTCGGCGCGAGTCGACTCCAAGTCGGGATGGTTTTCTGTGACTGTCCGGAGTCGACCCCTTGCTTTGCGCGAGCCGACTCGAAGTGGTCCCAGGTTGATTTATCTAGGGCAGAGTCGACTCGCCGTTCATTTCAAACTTTCCAATCTCTCAAAATACTCTCTCCAAATATCTCCAGACCTTCCAAATTCCCAAAATCACTGATTAATCCTTCCAATCGACCAATGGCACCCAAAACTCGAGGTTCCAATCTTGCTGCGGCCGGTGTGAAGAGGAAGAGAGCCGTGAGGAAGACGGTGAGGCGTCCGGTGCGTGAGCCTTCTCCAAGCACGGATTCACTTCATCATCTTCAACCCCCAATGCTTCTCCAGCCACTGCTACTTCCAGGTAGATAGATTAGCAGATAGAATCATACCACGGGTAGAAAGTGGATTTTGAACTTTTTGAGGCAGAGGGATTTTTATTAGGGAGACAATTGATAGAGATGGGATGGGAGAAGATATGTTCACTGGATTGCCCTACTTATCCCTCTCTAGTAAAGGAGTTTTATAAGAACTTGTCTAGAGGAGATCATGGTCTCATAAGCACTGTGAGAGGAAATAGGATCTCTGTGACTGTAGAGCTTCTGTCTAGACTATTGGATCTACCCTTATCTGGGACTGCCACATTTTCTTCTGAAGACCGAAGCCCTGCTCTTGCTAGATTATTAAACCGGGATGTTGTCGGATTTGAAGAGGTTTTTGCCAACCAATTTCATTAGAACTGAGATTGCTTCATAACATTTGCAGTAGGATACTTTTTCCAAAGATAGGAAGATTTGATTATGTATCTGAAAGGGACATCTTTGTGATGGATGCCATTGTTACGGGCAAACCTATAAACCTTCCCAGTATGATTCTTTGGTACATTGCTGACTGTGGAGGAAAAAGAAAGTCTAGCCTGCCCTATGGTATGATTCTCACCAAGATCTTTCAGAGTCAAGGAATTGTTATTCTGACAGTGAGCCAATGAGGAACCTGAGGCATACAGACTTTTATAGCTTGGCCACCATTCATCGGATGGGTTTTATTAAGAAAAATGGAATATGGGAGAGGAAAGGATTAGTAGAAGAGAGAGCTACGGATGTTGAGGCACCAGGTCCATCAGTTAGACAATTCACCTGCACCTCCGAGCCCTCCTACTTCTGCACCTGCTCCTACCCCTGCTCAGTTATTTGATCAAGCTTCATCCTCTTCTGCTGGCTTCTCAGATCTACAATTAAAGCAACTCAAAGGACTTTTGATGATCAGTCAAAAATTAAAGTCTGAGTTTGAAATAAGTTCATGAACCTAAAGGAGACTCTATATTCATTGGATGAAGAATCACTAAAATTGAGTCTACTCTCAGCACCTCTTCAAGTCTTTAAGTGGAGATCTCAAAACATTTTTGAAGAACTTAAAGATATTTGCGGAGATGGCGAAACCTACTCTAAGTGCAATGCGGAGCTTCAAGACAAGATTTTGACTGCTTGCACCTTTGTAGATGAAAGGCTCAAAGACTATGTAAAAATCCAATCAGATGGAATGAAGAACATAGTTGATCATTTGACTAGGATTGTTAGAACTCATTTCTAATGTATTAGATTTCAATCCTTGCTATGTATTGAAATTATTGTTATGTTTACATTTTGATATCAATGTATTAACATTTTGATGTATTAGACTCTTTGATGAAATGAAATGTCAATTTTGATTACTCAATGTATTTCTTTCTATCAACGAATGAATGAATGTTTATGCTTCTCTACCTTTTTGTTGATAACAAAAAAGGGGGAGAGTTTTATAGTTTTATGATTGAATATGCATATGAGAAAATCAAATTAATCAATGAGATAATTAATTGAATGATTAAGTTTCATAGGGGGAGCTACCTCATTCAGGGGGAGCCTAAGCCTATTTATGAAATCAAAATAAATTCACAAATCAATCATGCATAAACTCAATGTTTTTGTCATCATCAAAAAGGGGGAGATTGTTGGAAGATTATTGAAAAATTATATGCCCCAATCCTTTTGATTTTGATGATTACTAAAAGCCATGAGTATGATAAAAGATGTAATGAGTTTATTTACATGTGCAATGAATTTATTTTGAACAATCAATGAGAATGTTAAAGTTTGACATTAATCATTTTGAAAGTAACTTAAGCTCAATGTTTAAGCTTTCAAAAAGAAATTTTATAATTCATAGATTAATCAATGAGTTTTTGGAATACTTCTTGAATTAATTCTTAATGTCAATTTTATTGAATTCAAGTCAAAACAATGATTAAAATGAATCTGGAACGATTTTAAAGTCAATCAGAAAAGTTTCTGATTTTTGATACGTTCCGGAGCCGACTCTTGAGTTTCAGAGTCGACTCCCCTCAGAGAACAGAAATGTCTATCTGTCTCGAGTCGACCCACGTAATTTCACGAGTCGACCCCCGATTTGTCGAGCCGACTCCATGACTGTGCGAGTCGACTCCGCTCAGACACCAGAAGTGTGTTTTTCTGAGCACTTCGCGAGTCGACCCCAACTTTTCATGAGTCGACCCCCGACTTTCAGGAGTCGACACTTTACTTTTGGTGAGTCGACCCCATGACTTTCTAAACATTTCTATTTTTAGTATCACGAGCTCGAGCCGACTCGGGAAAAGCATGAGTCGACTCCAGCAAATCTGGGCAAATTTTTACGGATGCCAACTCAGCTCCAACGGTAAGTTTTTTGATTAACGGCTATTTTTCTTTGTCTCTAACGGCTATATTCTTGCAGAATCTATAAATAGAGAAGCGTTTTCAAATCAAAGAGACGAATAGAGAGATATTTATTTCAAAGAAAAAGAAGAGAAAAATCGGAAAAACAGAGCTTCAGTTGAAAAAATCCGTGATTCAAAATAGAGTGAAAGAAAGAGTGTGAAATCAAAGGAAGTTCCTTCTGTGTTCAAGCTCAAATCCAAGGAAGCTTCTGAAGAAAATCCAAGTGCTATTCAAGAGTATCTCAAGAGATTTTCAACACTCAAAGAAAAGAGGAAAGCCCAAATCAACTCCAACACATCTTCCGTGAAGAATCCAAGCTGAGGCCTGGTTCTACACTTCAAAGGAGTTGAAGAAAAGAAGAAAAGCTCAAAGCCAACCAACTGCAAATCAGGCTTATCTAAACTCTATTCTTACATTTGTTTATCTGCTCATTAAGGAGCCTTGTAACTAAACAAACATATTTCTATTCTTTGTGTCTAGCTCAATCTGGGGGATTGAACTAGAGGAGGTAGTCTTACCTCAGTTCAAGCTTGGTTAAGCTTGGGTTAGGGTTTTTGTGCTGGTGAGCCCTTGAAAACCAGCTGGGTTCGTTGTGCGCCCGGAAAACAACAAGTTTGAGTTGTGAGCTTGTAAAACAACTCTGCTGTAATCTAGGGTGATTATAGTGTGGACCCAAGTGAATCTTGGGAGTGGACGTAGGTGTTGGATACACCGAACCACTATAAAATCTTTGTGTTTGCCGTGTTCTATTGTCTCTTTCTCTATCTCTGTTTTATTCACTGCAATTTATATTTACTTTGCATTTGCCTTCATTCATCTCAAGCTAAATAATTTAAAAGGCTAATTTTTAAAGAACCCAATTCACCCCCCCCCTCTTGGGTTGTCATCTGGGCCAACAACGTTGATGACATGCTGACCAAGAGTACCCGTACTGCCGATTATGTTGCCGACCTCACGGAGACCTTTGGCAATCTTCGCCGGTATCAGATGAGGCTGAACCCCCGCAAGTGTGCCTTCAGGGTTACGGGTAAGTTTTTGGGCTTCATGGTGACGCAGCAAGGGATCAAGGCAAACCCCGATAAAATCCAAGCCATTTTGGACATGAGACCCCCTGTTAACAAGAAGGAGGTGCAGCACCTGACCGAAGGTGGAAGCCTTGAGTCACTTCTTGTCCAAGTCGGTGGAGAGGTATCTGCCTTTCTTCAAGGCGTTGCGCAAGGTCAACGGCTTCGAGTGGACGAAGGAGTGCCAGGAAGCCTTCGAGGAGTTAAAAAAGTTTTTATCCACTCCGCCATTGCTATCCTAGCCGAGGAGCGGAGAGGAGCTTTTTCTATATCTCGCGGCCTCCCCCGAGGCCGTCAGCTCTATGCTTGTTCGCATGGACGCCGATGGGACGTAGAAGCCAGTCTACTACACCAGCAAGGTGCTTCATGACGCAGAGACCAGGTACTCCAGAACCGAGAAGATCATCTTTGCTCTGATTGTCTCTTCTTAATGCTTCTGACCCTACTTCCAAGCCCATACAATTGTGGTGCTCACGGATCAGCCCCTCCGGACTATCTTATCCCACCCTGACACATCCGGTCGACTTGCAAAGTGGGCCATCAAGCTGGGAGAATTCGACTTGTCAATCCGTTCGAGGTCCGCAATGAAGTCCCAGGTGCTAGCAGATTTTCTCGTCGAGTGCACCTGGGCCGAGGAGCCTTTGGAAGAGCCACGCTCGGAGATCCCCACATCAGAGGAGGCCGGAGAGAAAGACTGGATCCTTCATGTGGATGGAGCATCAAACTCCCAGGGGAGTAGGACTGGTCTCATTCTCGTGAGCCCTGGGGGAGAAACGGTGGAGTACGCTCTCCAATTCCTTTTCCCCGCCACCAACAATCAAGCGGAGTATGAAGCCCTACTGGCTGGGATGAAGTTGGCCGGGAGCTCGGCGCGAGCGTCTGAGGGCTTTCACAGACTCCTAGCTCGTCTCTGGGCAAGTTGCTAGGGAGTATGAAGCCAGAGATCCAACGATGTCCCATTACTTGAGTGAGGTTCAGTCCTGAGCCTCCCATTTTGCCTATTTCCGCATCAGTTACATCCCCAGGGAGAGAATGCTCGAGCTGATGCACTCTCCCATTTGGCCACCTCGGCCGACGGGACCTTGGGAAGGACGTATGTGGAGCATCTAGAGGTCCCAAGCATTGAAGCCATAGGCGAAGCCCTGCCGGTCGCGCAAGAATCCTCTTGGATGGATGCTTACATCCAGTATCTTACCGACAACACTCTCCCTGAAGAGCCAGCTAAGGCCAGACTACTCAAGCGGTGGGCTCCCAAGTTTTTAATGATGGATTGGAGGCTCTACCAGAGGTCATTCTTGCACCCGATCCTCAAGTGCGTTGGCCCCACAAAAGCTGATTATATCCTACGGAAGATCCATGAGGGCATTTACGGAAGTCATCTGGGGGGTAGGGCTCTAGCGTGTAAAGCCCTACAGAAAGGATACTACTGGCTGACAATGAGGGAGTACGTTGCCGAGCTTGTTAAGAGGTGTGATAGCAACCAGCGTCATGCCAACATCCAGAGGTAGCCAACCTCCCAGCTGAGCCCCCTGGCGGCCTCCTGGCCTTTTCTCAGTGGGGGATGGACATCTTGGGACTGTTTCTCCCGGCCTCTGGTCAGCGCAAGTTCCTTCTGGTAGCTGTTGACCACTTCACCAAATGGATTGAGGCTAAGGCATTGGCCAGGATCACCAAGGGCAAGGTGAGATTCTTTTTCTAAAAATCTATAATCTGTCAGTTCGGACTGCCGCATACCCTCATCACCGACAACAGTCAGCAGTTCGACAACGCGACTTTCAAAGGATTCTGCACCGAGCTGGGTATTCATCAGTGGTTCACCTCCATCGGGCACCCTCAGACCAATGGCGCTGCCGAGGTGACCAACCGCATCATCCTCCAAGGACTTAGGGCACGGCTGAATGACTTCAAAGGAAGTGGGTGGAGGAGCTCCCTAACGTGCTGTGGGCCTACCACACGATGCCACGCGCTCTCACCGGAGAGACTCCCTTCAGCCTCATCTTTGGCTCTGAGGCCATCATCCCTGTGGAGATAGGTGCCCCGAGCCCCCGGACGGAGTCATACAGCGAGGAGGATAACTCGAGCCAGCTCCAAGCCAACCTCGATCTCGTGGAGGAAGTACGCGACTGAGCGCAGCTCCAGATGGCTGCCTACCAACAGCGAACGACCAAGTACTACAATACCCGTGTCCGCCCCAGGACATTTCTGCTGGGAGACCTAGTCCTCCGACGGACCGAAGTTTCAAAGCCGACAGAAGAGGGAAGCTGTCGCCAAATTGGGAGGGACCCTATCGAGTCACCGAAGCCCTCCATCGTAGAGCGTACAGAATCGAAGGGCTAGACGGAAAGCTGCTCCCGTGGACTTGGAACTCCGACAACCTCTGACGGTATTATCAGTAATGTACCCATCTCTATATTGAGTTGTGCACTTACATTCTTTCGAGCTCCTGCCCCGCATTCTATATTAATAAAAGCGTGTTCGAGTAACCCATCTTTCCAGAAAAACCCAAGGCTAGCTCGACACTTCAAGACCGATGTACTATCGGCATCAAAGACCGATGTACCACCAGCTCTAAAAAGCCCAAGGCCAGCTCGGTACCTCAAGACCGATGTACCATCGGCACCGAAGACCGGCGTACCACCGGCTCCAAAAAGCCCAAGGCCAGCTTGGCACTTCAAGATTGATGTACCATCGGAACCAAAGATCGATGTACCACTAGCTCCAAAAAGCCCAAGGCCAGCTCGGCACCTCAAGACCGATATACCATCGGCACCGAAGACCGGTGTACCATCGGTTCCAAAAAGCCCAAGGCCAGTTCGGCACCTCAAGACCGATGTACCATCGGTACCGAAGACCGATGTACCACCGACTCCAAAAAGCCCGAGGCCAGCTTGACACCTCAAGACCGATGTACCATCGGCACCAAAGACCGGTGTACAACCGGCTCTAAAAAGCCCGAGGCCAGTTCGGCACCTCAAGACCGATGTACCATTGGCACCTCAAGACCGATGTACCATTGGCACCTCAAGACTGATGTACCATTGGAACCGAAGACCGGTGTACCACCGGCTCCAAAAAGCCCGAGGCCAGCTCGGCACCTCAAGAGCGATGTACCATCGGCACCGAAGACCAGTGTACCATCGACTCCAAAATGTATGAGGCCAGATCAGCACTTCAAGACCGATGTACCATCGGCACCGAAGATCGATGTACCATCGGCTCCAAAAAGCCCGAGGCTAGCTCGGACCTCAAGACCGATGTACCATCGGCACCAAAGACCGATGTACCACCGGCTCCAAAAAGCTCGAGGCCAGCTCGGTACCTCAAGACCGATGTACCATCGGCATCGAAGACCGTGTACCACCGGCTCCAAAAAACCCGAGGTAGCTCGGCACCTTAAGACCGATATACCATCGGCACTGAAGACCGATGTACCACCAGCTCCAAAAAGCCCGAGGCTAGCTCGGTACTTCAAGACCGATGTACCATCTGCACCGAAGGCCAATATTCCATCGGTACTCAGAAGCCTGATGCTTACTCGGCGCCCCAAAGCCGACGTGCCATCGGCACTGAAGGCCGATGTACCATCGGTACTCAGCGTCTTGAGGCTGGCTTGACCCCAAGTTCGACCTCGGTGCTCCCTCTAGGCCCTAACCCTACAAAATGGCTAAGTCGCGGATCTGCTGGTAAAGGGCCGATGGATACTATCCCCATCGCCAATGCATCCCCTAGGGGTCCCACGTCGGCGAGCTGAGGGGGACTATAGGTCTAATGCACATTTCAAAAAGAAATTTTCATTGATAAAAAGGTGCTTACAAAATGCCGACTGTGTCGGACTTAGTACAAAAAGAAAACAAAAATACAAAGTCATGGATCGGCAACTGCGGGCTCATCGTCGGAGGAGGCCCACTAGGACATCGGGTCCGGTTCGATCTTCAGGGTGCGGGGGAAGTCGAGGACCCGGGCCACCTTTTCCTTGCCATCCCGGAATCCTTAGAGGTATGCATCCGCGGAGGCTTCGGCTAGCTCCTCCGAGAAGCGCGTAGATGCCCGAAACTCCTCTATGGTCGCCGCGACCCTCCCCTCAGCAGCCGCCTCTGCCTCACGGGCCCTGGTCTCCTCCTCCATAGCCCGGGAAGCGGCCATCCTCGCTGCCTTCTAGGCATGCTCCGCCCTCACCTCGGCTGCCTGGATGGCAGAACTAAGCTCAGTGATGTGGCGGTCCCTGTCAGAGACGGCGCCCTCCGCCACCCCGAGTTGGTTCCGAGCTACCCGGGCACGGATGGCTTCGGCCTCTGCTCGCCTGGCGGCCTCCTCAGCTCGGCAGCTCGGTCGGTCCTCGCCGCCTCCAGGGCCCCCTTAGCCCTCTCGGCTCAGGCCTGGGCCTCCTCAGCATCCCGCCGAGCCTCGCGGATGATGACCTTCCCTTGATTTATTACTTCCCTCGTGGCCACTAGGGAATTAGCCGACTGCATCAAAAGCACGTTAGTACCAGGCCGAATAGATAACAGATGTCAAAGCATAAGCACTACTTACCCAAACGAGCGCCACGAAGGCTTCGTGGAAGAACGCTGATGCACCCAGCTGACTGAGCTCCTCCTGGAACTCGGGCTAGATAAGCTGGGAGATTAGCCATTCTGCTCGGCTTCCGTGGTTCATCACCGAGGGTTTGGAGGGTATCGCCTTGCCTTCGCCTCCTTCGGCAGCCCGGCTAGCTCGGATGCAGCCGGCGTATCTCCCGTGGGCACCACTACTACTGCGAGTGCGGTATCACTCGGGCTCGGCTCAGCCTCGGCCTGGGTCGGTTCGGCCGGAATGGGGAGCTCCACTATTGTTGTCCCCTCGGCCCTCACTCCTTCCTGGGGTGTGTCGGCTGTTAGGTCCACCTCAGGAACGGTCGCTATCTCCCTACATTCCGGGGACGGGGAAGGTTGTGCCGCAGGCTGGCTGGGGGCCTGGGTTCGAGGCCTCGTGCTCGGTCCCTCGACACCCTCGAGGGCCTTCTTCCTTTTGTTTCTGAGGGTATGGGTGGGGACCTTCATCACTGCACATCATCAGTCGGAGTTAGTATAAAAAAAAAAAAGGGGACAGAGGAGGAAAACTGGCTAAGTGTTGGGTCGGCCGCTACTCACCACTCCGAGTGGAGACCCCCACAAGTCATAGATTGTCCTTCGACATGAGCTGGTTGCACTTGGGGATGTCGGCCGTCAATAGCTGCCCCAGCGCTTCCCTGTCCCCCGGGAGTACGGATGAGTTCGCGTTGGGCCTAGGGCTTGGGTCCCCCTACCTGGGCTTGACCTCGTTATGGTCGGCAAAGAAGAATTGGGACTTTCATCCCTTAACGAAGGAGGAGAGGTACAGTTTGAGGACTCGGCCGGATCGAGGCTGAAATAGCCACCAACCCACTTGTTGTCGGAGGGTGTAAAAACAGCGGAAAAGGGAAAGTCTAGGTGTGATACAATGGAAGTGACAGAGAACTATAAAGGCGCATATGGTCCGAAGGGAGTTCGGAATCAGCTGGGCAGGAGTCAAGGAATAATAGTCGAGGAGGTTAACAAAGAAAGGGTGAAAGGGCAGGCGAAGACCTAGCTTGAGGGAAATTTCGTATACGGCTATCCTACCGGGTCGGGAGGATACTACCCTATCGTTGGGAGTTGGTATGAAGAGCCCTACTTTCCTAGAAATTTGGTAACGGGCCCTAATATTGGCCAAGTCCTGGCCCATTACCGTGGAGGCGGTCCCCATCGGGGATTCCGCCCCCACCCTTGAGGAGACGTCGACGGCCGCTGAGCGTCTCCTAGCTAAAGCCGGGCGTCTCCTAGCTGGAGCCGCGGTGGCGACTCGCCGCGGGGAAAGAGGAATGTGGTCCTTCGGAGGGGTGGAGGAGGACCACAAGGGGATGGGAGATGGAGAGGCACGGAGCCTCGAAGATGAAATCTGGTCCGCAAGGGACTCAGACGAAGGCCAGGAGGGTGAGGATGCCATGGGAGAGATCTAATGGAAAGCTAGGGGAGCAGGAGGAGATCAGGAAGCTGACCTGGAGCAGAGAGCAGTGGAAGCAAGGTCTCGGGAGGAAGACAAGGTTGAGAGCTGGAGGTAGAAGACGATCTCAGGCAAAGTGACGAAATCCGGCCTTTCGCCCGACTTATTAGGTTCGAATTGTCGTGCCTCACCTACCGAACCACATGGACTCCCGCTATAGGTTGAGTCGCCTCGGCAGGCACCCGGCATGTGGGACGCTCTGCCTTCGACCAATGGCGAGGCAACGCTGATGTCAGCTTCATGATGGCAATGATGGCGGTAGCTTTTTGTAAGCCCCGAGAGATGCTCCCACTCCGAGGCTGATCTTCGTGGATCAGACGAACGGTGTGGGGCGATACTGCTGCAACCCCCGAATCACCCATGCTAAGGCATTGCTGCACCCATGGACACATGCTCTTTGACAATTGGTGACATGCTAGGATCAACCACTTGGAAGGTGACATCCCTTTCGCCTTGCAGAGGTGGGCCCGCTTCATCTTAGGGGCGAAGGGGCATCTGATGTGGCTTATCCAACGTCGTTAGGGTTAACGGAGAAAATAACTGCCGGAGCCCCCGCCTTGGCCCCCGAGGCGCCTTCGGCCTCCGAGGCCCCCTCGGCCTCCAAGGTCCCTTCGGACCCGGCGTCCCTTCGGCATCGGCCTCAGACCCGGCGTCCCCTCGGCATGGACCTCGGACCCGGCGTCCCCTCGGCATGGGCTCCGGGACGGGGGGGACACCCTGGCTTCGAGCCTCATGTCCCACCATCTCGAGCCACCTGACACACCCATGTGGCCCACCAACCGTCTGTGGTGACCACGTGGCCCACTACCTCCTACAGTAGCGCGTGGCCACAGCCTGTAACGGCGCATGCCTGACACAACTAGGCCCACCTGCCACCTATAGCGCCACGCTTGGTAGGTGGCCGATAGGGCAAGACGCCTCTGACGTGCTTAGTGTCGGTTGCGACATGTCGCTATCAGCTTTGCCCTCTGTCTGCTACCAGACAAGGGCACCTTGAAATCCACCACCTTCTGGAAGCGAGAGACAAAGGACCCTCGAACAGGTATCAAAGCTCACACTCACAACGAGGAAGGGATCTGAACTCAAGCTCTCTAGCTATCTTACTACTAGTCCATTCTTGTCTATGCCCGAGTTGCTTACTTGAGCGTCGGAGGGTTCCCACCGGTGCAACTGGTCTCCGGGGACTTCCTTGCAGGAGCTCTTCGAGGAGAAGGACCTCTATTTTTTGATGTTGAAGGAAGGTGACTTGGCATCAACACATTCTGGCTTTAAAATTTTATGTCGGACCTTCCATCTATCAAGCAAACATAAAAATGGTTTTTTTTTAAATTTAAGAATCAACTAAAAATTGAAATCTTGTTTGCTTTTATTAAGTACCTAAAAAATAAAAAATAATTTTATCGCTCTGTCTTTGCTCTGAACAAACTGACGTAGGTTAGCTCAATTTATTTTTGAGCCAAGAAGCTCGAGCAAAATCTGAGGCCAAGCTTAAATCTAAATTCTAAAATGATTTTGAGCTTCAGTTTGACCTAATAGGATGTTTGGTAGCAGGTAATCTATCTAGATTATCGGTAATTTAAATGGGATCCAGATAATCATGTTTGGTACATATTTGAATAGCAATCTATTCTGCACTCTACAGTAGTAATCTCAAGTGGTAATCCAGATTACCTCAATGGAAGGTGGTTATCAAGTGGTAATCCAGATTACCTAAGGAAGAGATGGTTATCTATATTACTAGATATGTTTAATCTAATAAATTTTTTTTAACAAAATTGCCCCTGCCTTTTTTTAAAAATAAATTTATTCCTTTCTCCAAACAAAATTATTCATCTCTTTTTCTCTCTTTTCTCCTTTCTCATAGCCATTATCTCTTTTCTCATATTTCCAAACAAAAATGAATCATGGTATTATTCGTCCATAGAAATAAAAATATCGAACAGAAAAAAAATACAGTTATAAAAAACTCTAATTTAAAATAAAAAAATTAAATACTATTTTTTAAATTTATAAAAAATTAATTAAAAATTAATTAAATTAATTAAATTAATTAAAAATTAAATTAATTAAAAATTAAATTAATCTATTTTATAAATAGGGCAGAGAACCGAAATTCGTGAAGAGTGTCGAAGATCGTCGAATTTTTTTTCATAATTCAGGCATGAGCTTGATCCAAATTCATGCCCGATCCTAAACCTAATCAAATCAACCCACAACAACTCATTCAGGCCAAAAATTTCTCTAATAGAATTAATTTTCAGTTTTTAAATGTTTGAACAAAATCAAACATCATTTAAAATAATTGCATTTAGACACCCAAGAAAATTTAATAGTTATTCTCATACAATTGAAAAAAAAACTACTATAAAATTTAAAAGACTAACTACATCTTAAAATTTTGAATGCTAACCGCATCTTAAATTTTGGAATTGAATTTGGACCAAACCCAGGCCTAGTTAAAGGCTCGGGCTCTGAGACGAAGGGTTTGGCCAGGGGCTGGTCGTATAGGTTAGATATGGCCTGATGAAATGGGTAAACGTTTAGCCCGCTAAAGTTCAACCAAAACCATAACAGAGGACCAGAGCCTGGCCTCATAAAAGTCCGGAATACTTTCGTTGTCTGTCATAATTTATATATCTTTCCAAAGATATGACATTCATTTTTGACTGTTAGAAACAAGGGCGTAGCTTTTTTTTTTTTTTCCCTTGAAATTTAGGTCCTGATCTGATCTAAGATCAGGCCTAAGCTTGGCTCAAAATCACTACAAGAAAATATCAAAATAGTGACAAAAATTAGTGATGGAAATTTTCGTCACTAAATTGTGATGGTTTAGTAACAAAATAGTGACAAAAAATTAAAATCTATAACGGATTAGTTTTTTCGTCACTAATCCGTCACTAATTTAGTGACGGATTGCCCTTCCGTCACTAATCCATAACAAATTAGTGATGGAAGAGTAATCCGTCACTAACTTGGTGATGGATTGCTTTTTTGTCACTAATCCGTGTGATCATCACTAATTAGTGACGAATTATTTTTCGTCACTAATCCATCAAAATTAGTGATGGATGGGAAATCCATCACTAATTTAGTGATGGATTGCCCTTCCGTTACTAATCCATAACAAATTAGTGACGAAAAGCAATCCGTTACTAAATTAGTGACGGATTAGTGACGGATATTTCTTCCGTCACTAATCCATCACTAATTTAGTGACGGATTGGGCAATCCGTCACTAATTTTGTAATGGATGAGGTAATCCGTCACTAACTTAATGATAGATTACTTTTTTGTCACTAATCCGTCACAAATTAGTGATGGAAAATAATCGTCACTAATTAGTGACGAATTATTTTCCGTCACTAATCCATCAAAATTAGTGATGGATGAGAAATCCATCACTAAATTAGTGACGGATTGCCCTTTCATCACTAATTCATCACTAATTAGTGACGGAAGAGCAATCCATCACTAAATTAGTGATGGATTGCCCCATCTGTCATTAATTTAGTGACGAATTGGCCTTCCGTCACTAATCCGTCACTAATTTAGTGACGGATTGCCCTATTCATCACTAATTTAGTGATGGAAGAGCAATTCGTCACTAATTTAGTGACGGATTTCTTCATCCATCACTAATTTAGTGACATATTGCCCTTCCGTCACTAATCCATCATAAAATTAGTGATGGAAGAGCAATCCGTCACTATATTAATAACGAATTAGTGACGGATTGCCCTTCCGTCATCTAATTTATACTTTTAATATTTTTTTATTTGAATGAGAAGAAAGAAACTAATCCGTCACAATTTAGTGACGGAAAATATATTTCGTCATAAATTTTTGATGAAATATTTCATCACAAATCCATCACAATTTAGTGATGGAAATATGTTCCGTCACAAATTTTTGATGAAATATTCCGTCACAAATTCATCGCTATTATTTGTGACGGACCTTTTTCCGTCACTAAATTTAGTGACGGCAAAAATAGTGACGATAAGATTTTCGTCACTAATCCATCACTAAACCCAGTTTGTAACGGAATAGTGATGAAAATTTTTGTCACTATTATGCTCTTTTCTTATAGTGAATCCAATTCAATTAATCCATAGTAATTCATTTAGATCAAAAATATTCAAGCAACACGGTTAGACATTTTATTTTTAAGTGCTGCATAAAAGAAAGCAACGGTTAAAAAAAAAATCATCACATATATACCCAAGAATAAGATCTCAAATTTGTTGATTTTCAGGAAAAAGAAAAAAAAAAAAGACTGTGTCTTAGGTAGTGTTTGATAAAAAAATATTATTCATGGATAAGTGTATGGGATAGAGTTTGTCCCCTGACTATTCCTAGGGATATCCCTTGGTTATCCCATTGATCATATCAAATGCAAAAAGGTAAATCCATAGGATAATTTTTTTTACTCTTATTTGGAGGGATAACCAGTTATTCCTGCATTTTCTAGGAAATAAATTGAGGGGATATCTCATGGTTAACCATGGATTATCCCTTTGGTTAACTTTATTCCCAGCTATCCCTTATAGTTATGGCTTTTGGGAATCAAAAAGGATATCTCCTGAATATCTTCTTTTATCTCCTATTTCAAACACCATCTATTATAATATTGCACATATATCATGAGGTAGCGAAGCCAACAATCGCATGGGCTATAGGGAAGGAAAAGCCCCAAAGGATGATAAATAAGACTAGTGTGCCTTGTTTTGCACCCTTTGAACAAAGAGCATGCCTTCACGCTTTCACAAAGAAAAGCATAATAACTATTACAATATTACTGCTATAAAATGGGCTTTCCGTGACAGAGGAATAACGCGACACTGTTAAAGAAAAGGTAAACTTAGTTGCCCTGAAGAAACTAAAAATATCATAATAAATTTTAAAAATTTAATTATAATGGCAGAAAATAAAAATTTTAAAAGGTCATATAAAAAATTCAAAAGTCATATATGAAAAATCTAAAAGATTTCATAATAGTATATTTATTTACATTGAAAAGGCATGTCATGAAAAAATCAAAATTATATGGGAAATCTAAAAAGGTTACATTTTTTATGTATTTATTAGGAAAGTCAAAAGGTTTGTATCTATAAATATGTGACTGTTGTGAAGAAAGAAGGCACGGTGAGAAAAAGAAAAGAAGAAAAAGAGAAAGATCTTGTAAGAAAAATTATACTTAAAAATATTTTATCTTTCTTATTTCATACTTTTATTGTGTATTTCATCGTCGTTTCATACTCTATCAGACACAAGCTTTCTGTTATCTCTTTTGCGGCAGAGCTCTCGGACAAACGTTAAGCTTCAGGATGGTGAGTCACTAGCTAGAGGGAATCTAAAGACATCAAAACTGAGATAATTAGACAGTAAGTTGTCCTGAAGTTTTTTTTTTTTTGCTTTGCTTAACAGAGTTCAATACTGAGTCGTATCAAAGTTGGACCGTGTGGGGAGCCGATCATGAGTTATAACGATGAATGGGCTGAAAGCGGTTGTGGAAACGTGAAGCAGATCTTTATAACTCACGGAAATGCCATAAATTCCATCCAAACGTTGTCTGACCGCGAAGGAAGTTTATTTCTTGCACCCAGGCATGGAGGAGTCGGCGATAACTTTCTTTGTGTAAGTAATTCATGCATGCACGTTCCCTTTCGCATTTATTTTAGGAGGTTTAATTATTGGAGAATCTTTTAGATTGTTTTATAAAACTTGCATAAATTCTTCAACCAGGTTCTCATCCAGCAAAGTGTCTTGAGATCATTTATGACGGCTAATGTTTTTCTTTGGTTATGTGCAGTTTAGGATGAGGAACTTTTGCAATCTTGGATGGTGTTTGCAGACATAAGGCTCAGAATCGGTCTTATATATACTTGTCAAACATCTTTCAAAGAAAAGAATTTGATTTATGAGAACCTACTTTCTTTCCTATCAACCAAAACTCGACGCATTCTAATATTTACGTCCAAAAACGAAAAAATAAATAAATCTAACTATTTTTACGTTTGGTGCTGTGGTCTTATTCATTTATTTTGTATATAGATCATTCTGTGACAAGGGAGTCTTGGGAGATCAATACAGCATCTGTTAAATAAACAGAATGCATTACTTTCAAGCTGTTAACTGACGCTATTTTCTAAGTTGTTCAAAAAACCAAGTCCAGTTTGATGGAATAAGACCTTCAATTCATATTCATTTTGCTCATCCTTAATTTGTTTGTTTTTCAGATCAATTTAGAACCTTCGGAGCACTTGACATCCTTAACTGGATATTATGGGCCCATCGATCAAGAAGGACCGATAGTCGTAAAATCACTGACGTTTGAAAGCAACCTTTCCAAGTATGGGCCATACGGTCGAGAAGAAGGGACTCGATTCTGCTTCGACTTCAAGAACGGCATGGAGTTTGTTGGATTTCATGGACTTTGTAGCGATAGCCATCTTTCTGCCATCGGTGTGTTCGTTAAAAGCAAGCATGGCAAAGGGCTACTTTAAGCCAGACCTGTTTGAAATTTAAACTTGTATTAAAATGATGCTTGAAAAATCAAAGGCCTTATGGGAAAAAGAAAAAGCCACTTTGAAAAAGATGAGATGGTTCAAAATTTTGTGATTGGCCTTAATTAGTTTCTATAAGTGTCTTTTAGTTTTCTGCAATTATCTTTTAGTTTTCTATGTATTAAATTATGGTATATGAAAGAACATGTAAGCATTTATAAATAGGGGAGTTGATTACATGAAAGTGTTTAAGTGAGAGACCAATATTTTTATAATAAAAAAGTGTTGTTTTCTTATATGAAAGTTTTCTCCTTTATAAATAGGGGAGTTGATTACTATGAAAGTGTTTAAGTGAGAGACCCAGAAAAATTATATTTTCGTTGATATTTTATATAAAAGAGTGTTATTTTCTTATATGAAAGTTTGTGTTCCGCTGCTGTCACCCCCCTTACCTGCAGTGATTCCGTCTCAAGTTCCTATTCATTCCGCTTAATGATGTAGTTAATGTGGTCAGCTTGTGTGTGGAAGTATATTTTTGACTGGTGGTTGCTTAAAGTTATGTGTTCATGATGCACTGAAGATAAGTATACTGAAGTCAGTCTCTGTGTATGAATAATGTTGTAATTCTAAAACAATTCAGTGCCATAAGAAGAATATAATAAAAATATATTGGCTTGGATGAAATGTTTTGCCAGACAACTTAAATTTTTTTCATTAGAAAGAGTTGTTGTGACACTTTTTTCTTGATGATCTCATAATAATTTTTCGGGAGACAGTTTTGTTCCACTATACAGTGAGACATATTGATGGTTACGTTGATAATGGACGTATATGCATGTGATGCATGCAGGAAGCTGAAGCATGAATTATTTGATTGATCAAATGTTAGATTAGCTGCTGGTAGAGAGAGTTTTCGAGACTCCACTGTGAGATGTCCCTATCAATATCTATATGATCATATATTTTTATTTATCTACTGTTTATAATAAATATTCTATGATATGACTGATCCCGCATCGTTAGAATAAAAGGTAACAGCAGCTAACGGAGATTAACATATCTCAACCCCGAGACCCCCTTCCGGTCTCGGGGTGCACCAGCATTATCTCACCCACGAGATCCCCTCCGATCTCGGGGGGGATCACCATATCTCGACCCCGAGATCCCCTTCCGGTCTCGGGGTGCATCAGCATTATCTCACCCCCGAGACCCCCGCCGGTCTCGGGTGGGATCACCATATCTCGACCCCGAGACCCCCTTCCGGTCTCGGGGTGCACCAGCATTATCTCACCCACGAGACCCCCTTCGGTCTCGGGGTGGGATCACCATATCTCGACCCCGAGACTCCCTTCCGGTCTCGGGGTGCACCAGCATTATCTCACCCCCGGTCTCGGGGTGGGATCACCATATCTCGACCCCGAGACCCCTTTCCGGTCTCAGGGTGCACCAGCATTATCTCACCCCCGAAACCCCCACCGGTCTCGGGGTGGGATCACCATATCTCGACCCCGAGACCCCCTTCCGGTCTCGGGGTGCACCAGCATTATCTCACCCCCGAGACCCCCACCGGTCTCGGGGTGGGATCACCATATCTCGACCCCGAGACCCCCTTCCGGTCTCGGGGTGCACCAGCATTATCTCACCCACGAGACCCCCTCCGGTTTCGGGGTGGGATCACCATATCTCGACCCCGAGACCCCCTTCCGGTCTCGGGATGCACCAGCATTATCTCTCCCCCAAGACCCCCACCGGTCTCGGGTGGGATCACCGTATCTCGACCCCAAGACCCCCTTCCAGTCTCAGGGTGCACCAGCATTATCTCACCCACGAGACCCCCTCCGGTCTCGGGGTGGGATCACCATATCTCGACCCGAGACCCCCTTTCGGTCTCGGGGTGCACCAGCATTATCTCACCCCCGAGACCCCCACCAGTCTCGGGGTGGGATCATCGTATCTCAACCCCGAGACCCCCTCCGGCCTCGGGGTACACCAGCATTATCTCACCCCCGAGACCCCCACCGGTCTCGAGGTGGGATCACCGTATCTCGACCCGAGACCCTCTTCCGGTCTCGGGGTGCACCAGCATTATCTCACCCCCGAGACCCCCACCGGCCTCGGGGTG
The DNA here is from genome assembly GCA_900491605.1 of Calamus simplicifolius. Classification (NCBI taxonomy): domain Eukaryota; kingdom Viridiplantae; phylum Streptophyta; class Magnoliopsida; order Arecales; family Arecaceae; genus Calamus; species Calamus simplicifolius. The sequence goes on along the minus strand of UESW01004120.1, from coordinate 906,217 downwards.
AGATCATTATCTCTCAACCCCGAAACCCCCTCCGGTCACGGGGTGTGCGGGCATCATCAGCAATAAGCATGCGGACCAGCCCTCGAACCAAATGACAGCTCCGGGCCACCAGGCGTGCCCATGTGATTCTCCGTGCTTCACGGGATTCTCCGTGCGCCCGTGGCTGCTTGCGGCCATGCCTCATAACGGCGTATGGTGCACTGCATGTTCCTGTGCGTGACTGTGCCCCGTTACGGAGTACGACTCGCTGCCACTTGCAACTGTGCGGTCATGTCAAGCAACGGCGCGCACCAAATACAACCACGGCTGTTAGACACGTGTAACACCATGTTGACAGGTATCGCGGACGCCTCCGGCGCGCACAATGATGGTACAACGGCAATCTTCCGGAACAGTAAGACGGGATATTCGGACAGGTATAAAAACACACGCCCGCACTGTAAGTAGGGATCCGAACTCTGGTTTTCTAGCTTTCTTCCTCCTAGCAAAACCCTAACTGTCTCAGCTCTTTTCCGCTGAGCAGTTCTTGTCTGAGCCCAAGTAACTGACTTGAGCATCGGAGGGTCCCCACTGGAACAACCGGTCTCCGGGGACTTTTCTTGCAGGGGTCCGGAGAGAAGGACGTCAGTCTTCCCCGACGTTTGAAGAAGGTGACTTGGCGTCATCAGGTTGGCGCGCCAGGAAGGGGGAAGAAAGAAAAAGACATCGAACCAGCAGTCTATTTTCCCTCTCTTCAAGCTCTTGAAGCCATGGTGACGACCCGAACGAAGGGAGTTTCTGCCGGTTGCGTTGGGGGGCAGCGCCGTGGGGCGGTCCACCTGGAGGCCCCCCCGGCTCTCGCAGCTGGCATTCCGGAGCCGCTGCGCCCTCGGGAGGCTGGGCCTTCCGCTCCTCAGCTTGAAGTCCCCACGCCTCCTCTGCAGCAGTTCCAGGAAGATCGATTCACCGCCCTGGCCACGCAAGTCCAGTCTTTGGCGGCGGTGGTTCAGGGCCTGCAGCACCAGCAGGCGGGCGCAGCAGCCGGAGCCGAATCCATCTGTCCCGGGGTGGTGCAACCCAGCCAGCATTCCTCCCGGTGGAGATCGCCAGTTCCTGTGGATCGCCACCATCGATCTCCGGCCATGCCTCACCACCGCGAAGCCTCTAAGAGACATCGGTCTCCTTCCCGCCATGCTAGTGTCTCTCCTAAGCGGCGGCATGGGAAGGAGGCGGAGCCCCCGCCGGCATCGCCGTCCCCGTTCTTCGTCTTCCGAATCTTCGGGGGAGGGTTCCTTTGATGGCCGGATGCCTCGTCGAGCCGAGCGTCGACTCGATGAGTATAATCAGAGGCTGGAGGAGCTTAGCCGTCGGATCACCCACCTACCGGAAACAGACTACGACAGCCGGCCTCCCTTGTCTCGCCGCATCATGGAGGAGCCCATCTCCACCAGGTTCCGCCTTCCCCAGCTAGATCCATACGATGGGACCACAGATCCCCTGGACCATTTGGAAAGCTATAAGGTACTCATGCAAGTCCAGGGGGCCACTGACTCGCTTATGTGCATTGCCTTCCCGGCCACCCTGAAGAAGGCTGCTCGAGCTTGGTACTCCCGTCTACCGCCACGAAGCATCGATTCCTTCCGCCAGTTGGAGAGGGCTTTCTTGGCCCATTTTGACACCTGCGGAAGATTCCGAGGGTGGCGGACAGTCTCTTCACCGTCCAGCAGAAGAGCGGCGAGTCCCTGCGGGACTAAGTCACTCGGTTTAAAGAAGCAGCTCTGGAGGTCTACAACCTGGAAGACTCGGTGGCTACGTTGGCCTTGAAGCGGGGGCTCCGCCCGTCTCGCTTCGCGTACTCTCTCGACAAGAAGCCGCCGGGCTCTTACTCCGAGCTTCTGATCCGGGCCCAGAAGTACATCCGGGCAGACGAGGCCGACTTTTCTGGCGCGAGGCTGGTGGGAATGTCCCCAAGAAGCCGGCCCGGTCGGAACCTGCAGAAGTTTGCCCCAGAAGACCTGAGCCTCCTCGCCGGCCAGACAACCGCCCCCGAGCCCCTGCACCAAGAGACGGACCCTACACCCCATTGCTCGCCCCGATATCTCAGATCCTGCTCAAGATTGAAGGGGAGTCTTATCTGCAGCCCCCCTCCCATAAACCCGAAGATCCCCCGGAACAAGAACCTCTACTGCCGCTACCACCGGGACCAAGGCCACGACACCGACGATTGCTGCGAGCTGAAGAAGGCTATTGAAGACCTTATCCAGGGGCCACCTGGAAAATTCGTTCAGAGGAACAACCCGGGAGCTCCTGGCCCGTCAGCGCCCCCACCACCGGTGATCGACAATGCCCCGACGGAGAAGATGGTAGCGATGATTTCCTGGGGGGCAGGAGGCCCGTCGAAGAGGCCAAGAGGGGAGGGGAGTCGGAGTCTGTAATTCCTTTCTTTGAAAAGGACTTAGATGGGGTAGTGAACAAAAATGATGATAGCGTCGTCGTGTCTATGACGATCGCTAAGCATCCTGTAAAAAGAATTCTAGTTGACAGTGGGAGTTCTATGGATGTTTTGAACTACGATGTCTTTGTTCGCATGAACCTGTCACCTGATCTGCTCCGGCCTGTCGCCACGCCTCTGATGGGATTCACGGGAGATTCTGTAAAAGTTGAGGGGGAAGTCACTCTCCCTGTGACGGTTGGCACAGCCCCATGTCAAAGCACTATTTTCATGAAGTTCTTGGTGGTTCGCGTGCCCCTCGCATACAACGCGATCCTCGGGAGGCCCGGGCTCAACCTCTTGGATGCTGTCATATCCACTAAGAGGCTCCTCGTGAGGTTCCCACCAGCGAGGAGTCGGGGAGATGCGGGGAGAGCAGAATCCACCAACACTTTGCTATCACTTGGCCCCTAGTCCGCAGGGGGCGGCACCCGCACCGACACCTGAGACGCTGGACCCCCGAGACCTGGAGAAAAGAGGAGAGCCAGCCGAGCGACTGCTTACTTTCCCTCTCGGGGAGGACCCAGCAAGAGCAGTCCGGATTGGAGCCTTACTCCCAGAGGAGGCTCGTGACCGACTCCTCACCTTTCTGCGGGCTAATGCGGATGTCTTCGCATGGTCAGTCCGACATGCCGGGAATTCCAGAGGAGGTGATCACCCACCAGCTTAACATTCGGGCGGGGTGCCGGCCTATCCGGCAGAAGAAAAGGAGTTTCGCCCCGACCGACAAAAGGCCGTGGATGAGGAGGTACGGAAGCTGCTGGCGGCCGGTCACATCCGCGAGGTGCATTACCCGGACTGGCTGGCAATGTCGTAATGGTTCGCAAGGCCAGCGGGAACTGGAGGATGTGCGTGGACTTCACCGACCTCAACAAGGCGTCCCCTAAAGACAGCTTCCCGCTGCCCCGGATTGATCAGCTTGTGGACGCCACGTCCGGGCATGAAACCCTTAGTTTCATGGATGCGTTCTCGGGGTATAATCAAATCAAGATGAACCCGGCGGATGAAGAAGCAACTTCCTTTATCACAGAAAAGGGGATTTACTGTTATAGGGTGATGCCTTTTGGGTTGAAAAATGCCGGGGCCACCTATCAAAGATTGATGAATAAGGTCTTTGAGGACCAGATAGGGCGCAACATGGAGGTATATATGGATGATATGCTGACCAAGAGCATCAGTGCAGCTGACCATGTCACCGACCTCGAGGAGACCTTCAATAACCTGCACCGGTATCGGATGAGGCTTAACCCCCATAAGTGCACCTTTGGAGTGGCGGCAGGCAAGTTTCTGGGTTTCATGGTAACCCAGCGAGGGATTGAGGCCAACCCGACAAGATCAGGGCTATCTTGGAGATGAGGCCCCCAGCCAACAAGAAGGAGGTGCAACGCCTGATGGGAGGGTGGCGGCTTTGAGTCGTTTCATGTCAAGATCGGCAGAAAGGTGCATGCCCTTCTTTAAGGCGCTGCGCAAGGTCAACGGCTTCGAGTGGACAAGGGAGTGTCAGGGTGCCTTTGAGGAGTTGAAGCAGTTTCTATCCACTCCCCCGCTGCTGTCCAAGCCTAAGAATGGAGAGGAGCTCTTCCTATATCTTGCAGCCTCCCCCGAAACTGTCAGTTCGTGCTCGTGCGCATGGATGTCGATGTAGTCCAGAAGCCAATCTATTACACCAGCAAGGTACTCCATGACGCCGAGACTAGGTACTCTAGAACCGAGAAGATTATTTTTGCCTTGGTGGTCTCTGCTCAACACTTCCGATCTTACTTTCAAGCTCATCCCATCGTGGTGCTCACAGACCAACCTCTTCGAACTATCTTGTCTCGCCCTGACACCTCCGGTCAGCTAGCCAAGTGGGCCATTAAACTAAGTGAGTTTGACCTATCCATCCGGCCAAGGTCAGCCATGAAGTCTCAGGTGTTAGCTGATTTCTTGGTTGAGTGTTCCTGGACCGAGGGAGGATGGAGAAGGTGCGCCCGGAGGAGTGTGTAGACCCTCCCTCAACCGAGGAGGCGGAGGAGGACTGGATCTTACATGTTGATGGAGCTGCAAATTCTCAAGGAAGTGGAGCTGGACTCATTCTTGCGAGCCCGGAGGGAGACGCAGTGGAGTATGCTCTCAGATTCCAGTTCCCGGCAACTAATAACCAGGCGGAGTATGAAGCTTTGCTAGCAGGGATGAGGTTGGCTGAGGAGTTAGGTGCAGGGCGTTTGAGGGCCTTTACGGACTCTCAACTTGTTTCTGGGCAGATCACCGGGGAGTACGAAGCTAGGGACCCAACCATGTCCCGATATTTGAGCAAGGTGCAGTCCCAAGCCTCTCGTTTCTCTTACTTCCGCGTCAGCTACATCCCCAGAGCGGAGAACGCCAGGGCCGATGCATTATCCTGCTTAGCCACTTCGGCCGATGGGACGTTGGGAAGAACATATGTGGAGCACCTACAAGCCCCAAGCATCGAAGTTGCGGATGAAGCATTGCCGGTGGAGCAAGAGCCCTCCTGGATGGATGCCTACATCCGATATTTGACCGACGCACTCTCCCAGAAAACCCGCTGAAGCCAAGCTACTCAGGCGGAGGGCCCCGAGATTCTTGATGATGGACGGGAAGCTTTATCGGAGATCATTCTCATACCCAGTCCTCAGGTGCGTGGGGCCGGCTGAATCAGATTACATCCTCGGGAGATCCATGAAAGCATCTGTGGGAGTCACCTGGGGGGCAGAGCCCTAGCCTACAAGGCCCTGCGGCAGGGGTACTTCTGGCTAACAATGAAGGAGGACGCGGCCGAGCTTGTTAAGAGATGTGATAGCTGTCAGCGTCACGCTAATATCCAGCGACAGCCGACGTCTCACCTAACCCCCTTAGTAGCACCCTGGCCCTTCGCCCATGGGGGCATGGATATCCTGGGACCATTTCCCGGCCTTCGGACAGCGAAAATTCCTCTTGGTGGAGGTGGATCACTTCACCAAGTGGGTTGAAGCCGAGGCCCTTGCCAAGATCACAGAAAGCAAAGTGAGATCCTTCTTTTGGAAGTCCATCATATGTCGGTTTGGGCTACCGCACACCCTGGTCACTGATAACGGCCGGCAATTCGACAATGCGCCCTTCAGGAGTTCTGCTCCGAGCTGGGCATCCATCAGAGGTTCACTTCCGTCGGGCACCCTCAGACCAACGGGGCGCCGAGGTGACTAATCGTATCATTCTCCAGGGGCTGAGATCTCAGCTAGATGACTACAAGGGACGATGGGTGGAGGAGCTCCCCAACGTGCTATGGGCTTACCACACAACGCCGCGAGCCCCCACCGGCGAGACACCATTCAGCTTAGTCTTCAGATCCAAGCCGTCATCCCGGTGGAGGTTGGCTCACCGAGCCCTCGGGTGGAATCATACAGCGAGGAAGGCAACCCAGACCAGCTGCGAGCCAACCTCGACCTGGTGGAGGAAGTGCGAGACCGAGCGCGACTTCGGATGGCGGTCTACCGACAACGGGCCGCTAAATATTAGAACGCCCGTGTGTGCCCCAGGACTTTCCTGCCAGGAGACCTGATCCTTCGACGGGCTGAGGTCTCGAAGCCAGCAGAGGGAGGCAAGCTAGCTCCAAATTGGGAAGGACCTTATCGGATCGCCAAGACACTTCACCACGGAGCTTACAAGATTGAGGAGCTCGATGGGAAGCCACTCCCTAGGACATGGAATGCAGATAACCTTCGCCGGTACTATCAGTAACGTATTCCTCCTCTCACATCAAGTATCATGCCTGTATTCACTTGGGTTTTCACCCCTCATTTTATATTAACAAATTTTGATTTTAGCTCCTGAGATCTTTTCACCTAAAGCCCTGCACCAGCCAGGTATAAAGCCCGACACCCATCGCACCTAAAGCCCTGCACCAGCCAGGCATAAAGCCCGACACCCATCGGCACCTAAAGCCCTGGGCCAGCCAGGCATGAAGCCCGACACCCGTCGGCACCTAAAGCCCTGGGCCAGCCAGGCATGAAGCCCGACACCCATCGGCACCTAAAGCCCTGGGCCAGCCAGGCATGAAGCCCGACACCCATCGGCACCTAAAGCCCTGGGCCAGCCAGGCATGAAGCCCGACACCCGTCGCACCTAAAGACCTGCACCAGCCAGGCATGAAGCCGACACCCGTCGGCACCTAAAGCCCTGGGCCAGCCAGGCATGAAGCCCGACACCATCGGCACCTAAAGCCCTGGGCCAGCCAGGCATGAAGCCCGACACCCGTCAGCACCTAAAGCCCTGGGCCAGCCAGGTATGAAGCCCAACACCCGTCGGCACCTAAAGCCCTGGGCTAGCCAGGCATGAAGCCGACACCCGTCGGCACCTAAAGCCCTGGGCCAGCCAGGCCTGAAGCCCGACACCTGTCGGCGCCTAAAGCCCTGGGCCAGCCAGGCATAAAGCCCGACACCCGTCGGCACCTAAATCCCTGCACCAGCCAGGCATAAAGCCCGACACCCATCGTCACCTAAAGCCCTGGGCCAGCCAGGCATAAAGCCCGACACCCATCGGCACCTAAAGCCCTGGGCCAGCCAGGCATAAAGCCCGACACCCGTCGGCACCTAAATCCCTGCACCAGCCAGGCATAAAGCCCGACACCCATCGTCACCTAAAGCCCTGGGCCAGCCAGGCATAAAGCCCGACACCCATCGGCACCTAAAGCCCTGGGCCAGCCAGGCATGAAGCCCGACACCTGTCGGCACCTAAAGCCCTGGGCCAGCCAGGCATGAAGCCCGACACCCGTCGGCACCTAAACCCCTGGGCCAGCTAGGCATGAAGCCCGACACCCGTCGGCACCTAAAGCCCTGGGCCAACCAGGCATAAAGCCTGACACCCGTCGGCACCTAAAGCCCTGGGCCAGCCAGGCATGAAGCTTGATACCCATCGACACCTAAAGCCCTGCACCAGCCAGGCATAAAGCCTGACACCCGTCAGCACCTAAAGCCCTGGGCCAGCCAGGCATGAAGCCCGACACCCGTCGGCACCTAAAGCCCTGGGCCAGCCAGGCATGAAGCCCGACACCCGTCGGCACCTAAAGCCCTGGGCCAGCTAGGCATCAAGCCCAACACCCGTCGGCACCTAAAGCCCTGGGCCAGCCAGGCATGAAGCCCGACACCTGTCGACGAATAAAGCCCGACACCCATCGGCACCTAAAGTCATGGGCCAGCCAGGCATGAAGCCCGACACCCGTCGGCGAATAAAGCCCGACACCCGTCGGCACCTAAAGCCCTAGGCCAGCCAGGCATAAAGCCCGACACCCGTCGGCACCTAAAGCCCTGGGCCAGCCAGGCATGAAGCTCGACACCCGTCGGCACCTAAAGCCCTAGGCCAGCCAGACATGAAGCCCGACACCCGTCGGCGAATAAAGTCTGACACCCGATGGCACATAAAGCCCGACACCCGATGGCACACAAAGTTCCGCCAGTCAGATAAAGTCCGACTCCCGTCGGCACCAAAAGCCACATGCCTACCTAGCGCAAGTCCCGGCATACTCCTGGCAGAGCGTCGCGCTGACGGTCTTGAGGAACCCGCCTACCTCAACCTCCAACTACCGGTGTTTCAACCCCAAGAAACCTATCCTCCCTGGCCCCAATTTTCGGTCCTAGATGGCTAAGGCGGGATAGCAAGTATGAGTTGAGAGTTATCCCCTGACACTAGCGGGACTAATGGGACCATGGGGCCGCGTATTGTCAACCAACGAATTCAGGGTAAGTCACAAATAGACAATATATTTTGAAGAAGATTATCTCATTAATTGGAAGGGATTACAAAATGCCGACATCGTCGGACTTGCAAAAAACAAAAATACAAGCTCACGGTTCTGCTGCCGCGGGCTCATCGTCGGAGGGGGCCAAATCTGAGAAGCGATCTAGCTCAACTTCCAGGGCCTAGGGAATGTTCAAATCCCTGGCCACTTTCTCCTTCCCATGCTGGAATCCTTCGAGGAACACTGCCGCCGATGCTTCTGCCAAATTATCTATAAAACGCTCGAACGCCTTGTACTCTTCTATGATCCCAGTGGTCCTGGCTGCGATGACAGCTTCCACCTCTGCGGCCCGAGCCTTCTCCTCCGCGGCGAGGGCTGCCACTGCAACCCTCTCAGCCTCCTGGGCGCAGCTCACCTCCTCCCCAGATTGGCTTGCTTCCTCCTTCGCCGCCCGTGCCTCTTCCTCCGCGGCCTTCGTTTCTTCCTCCGCGGCCTTCACTTTCTCCTCCGCCGCAACTGCTCGACCCTCGGCCTCCTGGAGGGCTAAGGTTAGCTCAGATATGTGTAGATCTCTGGCCATCACAGCATTCTCGGCCTCCATCATTTGGTGGAGTGCCGCACGCACACAGTTGGCGTCGGCCTACGCCCGGTTCTCAACGGCCTTGGTTTTACTTGCCCAGGCGCTTTTGGCCAACTCCAGCGCCTCTTCGGCTACTTCCGCGCAGTGCTGAGCGTCCTCAGCCTCCTTCTGTGCCTCCCGTAGAAGGGCCTTCCCACCATGGATTGCATCCTTGGCGGCCCTCAGGGAGTGTGCGAGCTGCATGCGTAAGTTCTAGGTTAGCAAAAAAAAAAAGGGGAGATATGAAGGCAAAAGGCGAAAAGGCCGCTTACCCTGATGACAGCCGCGTAGGAATCCCGGAAGAATGTGCTCGCCTTCTGATGACTAAATTCCTCCAGGATCTCGGGCATAAAAACTGGGGCAAGGACTCGCTCAGCCCAGCGACCATCGTTCAAGGAGTCCCGGGGCGGCCCGGGCTTGGCTCCACTCCGTTCGGCCGTCTTGGCAGTCTCTGGCTCGATGCACGGGCTGTTCCCAGGCGACCTCTCGGGGGGTGGGCTCACGACCCTTGATGGCCCCTCACCCCAATCCATGGCAGCGTCTGGCGGGGTCGGTTTGCCAGGGGCAGGAAGCTCTTCAGCCACTATGGGCTCCCCCGCGCTACCGGCTCCTTCGCGACTGGCTCCTCGATTGGGACTCTCGCGGTCTCCGCCATCTCTGGCGGGGTGTCGGCTGTGAGATCAACTTCTGGAGCGGTCGGGGGGTCTTGTGGCGCTGGTGGTGGGGAGGCCCAAGCCATCGGGCGTTTTGGGGCTGGAGCTCGTCGGCCTCCGGGTGGCCCTTCCCGGGCCCTCTTTTTAGAGGCGGCCCTCAGGAGCTTCGCTACCGGTATCTTCATAGCTGCGCGACATCAGTCAAAGTCAAAAAAGGGGGAAAAAGTAGACAAAATTTTTGGCTAAGGGTGGAGATGGCTTACCCCAGTGGGAGATAAGACCCGCCGACTCGAGATTATCTTCCGTCAAGAGCAAGGTGTACCGAGGGATTTCGGTAGCCAGCAATTGACCCAACGCCTCCCGATCCCCAGGTTGGATGGTGGAGTTCGCGTTCCCTCGGAGGTCGGGATCTCTCCATCGGGGCCTGACTTGGTCAAGGTTAGCGAAAAAGAATCGAGATTTCCATCCCTTGATTGAAGAAGGAAGAAAAAGTTTGAGGATCTGATTGGGTCGGGGCTAGAACAGCCACCAACCCTTCTGGGACCGGAGGATATAGAAGGATCGGAAAAGGGAGATTCGAGGGTGATACCCAGATGATGGCAGAGAATGACAAAGGCGCTGACGACGTGGTAGGAGTTCGGGACCAGTTGAGATGGGGTCAAGGAGTAGTAGTCGAGAAGGTTGATGAAAAAGGGCGAAAAGATGGACAGAGACCTGCCTTTAGGCAAATCTCATAAAGGGCCACCCGACCCGGTCGGGAGGAGATGACCCTATCATCGGGAGTTGGCAGAAAAAGCTCAACGTCCCGGGGAATCTGGTAACGGGCCCGAATTTTTACCAAATCCAGACCTGTTATCGTGGAGGTAGTCCCCTCCGGGGACCCCTCCACCCTCGAGGAGGTGCCGGCCTCCGATCGGCGGCCCCTTGATGGGGCTCCACCGGCGACCCATCGCTGGGCTAGGGGGACGCGGTCCTCTGAATCAGTGGACCACTCAAGCGGAGGAGAAGGAGAAGGTGCGGGAGAGGTACAGTGCCTCTCAGAGGGAGGACGATTCTCCAAACCATCCTCCGAGGTCCAGGATGGAGAGCTCATGAGCAAAAGAAAGGATGGAGAAGTCTGGAATGGACAAAGAACTGACCTAGAAGAAAGAAAGCCAAGCACGAGCTCTCGGGTTGCAAGGGAGATCAGAGCACAGGCACAGAGGAAGACGACGATAGCGGAAGCGATATGGCCAGATTCAACCCCTCATTTGGGTTTATTGGGTTTTCAAATCGTCCCGCCTCGTCTCGTCAGCCACATGGCCCCCTACCATAGGTTGGCTCGCCTCGAGGGATGCCCAGTGCGAGGTGCGGCATGCCTCCGGCCAATGATGGGACCCCACTGACGTCGTTGCTATAAGAGGTAATAATGATACAGATTTTTGTGCAGACTTCGAAGGGCTGATTTTCTCTTGATGTTGATCATGGCGGGCACAGTGTACGGAGGCGGCTGCCTTCTCCCATTCCCCATGCCGTCCGCATAAGAGATGTGGTCGAGGATTAGCCACGTGGAGAACACCCCTTTCGCCTCATCAGTGGGACCCGCTTCGCCTTAGGGGTGAGGGGGCATCTGATATGACTGATCCCACATCATTAGAATAAAAGGTAACAGCAGCTAACGGAGATCAACATATCTCAACCCCGAGACCCCCTTCCGGTCTTGGGGTGCACCAGCATTATCTCACCCACGAGATCCCCTTCGGACTCGAGGTGGGATCACCATATCTTGACCCCGAGACCCCCTTTCGGTCTCGGGGTGCATCAGCATTATCTCACCCCCGAGACCCCCACCGGTCTCGGGGTGGGATCACCATATCTCGACCCCGAGACCCCCTTCCGGTCTCGGGGTGCACCAGCATTATCTCACCCATGAGACCCCCTCTAGTCTTGGGGTGGGATCACCATATCTCGACCCCGAGACTCCCTTCCGGTCTCGGGGTGCACCAGCATTATCTCACCCCCAAGACCCCCATCGGTCTCGAGGTGGGATCACCATATCTCGACTCCGAGACCCCCTTCCGGTCTCGAGGTGCACCAGCATTATCTCACCCCCGAGACTCCCACCGGTCTCGGGGTTGGATCACCATATCTCGACCCCGAGACCCCCTTCCGATCTCGGGGTGCACCAGCATTATCTCACCCCCGAGACCCCCACCGGTCTCGGGGTGGGATCACCATATCTCGACCCTGAGACCCCTTCCGGTCTCGGGGTGCACTAGCATTATCTCACCCTCGAGACCTCCACCGGTCTCGGGGTGGGATCACCATATCTCGACCCCGAGACCCCCTTCCGGTCTCAGGGTGCACCAGCATTATCTCACCCACGAGACCCCCTCCGGTCTCGGGGTGGGATCACCATATCTCGACCATTCTATTTAAAGTATAATTATCCAATTCATTAAAACAAAATATATTGCAAATAAATGGAATAATTCGTAATGCGATTTTATCTAATATCAAACATTAGCAAAAGTGAACTTGTAACCTGTGGTGTTCTAGAGAGAGGATAGAGAGAGTCTCGTGACTTCGATGGTTAGAAGCTTTCCTCTGCCGAGTCTGCTTTAAGATTCGGGCTCCGTCTTCATCTTCTCTGATCCCCGATGCTCTGGTTTGTTTTCTCTGGCCTGCTTCTCTGAGTGATGGGGACTCCAGTTCAACTGCGTCCCGGCGAGTCCGTCGGGGTAGGGATGTCCGGCACGGCGTGGCATCGGGCCCATGGAAGTGGGTTTGAATGGGTTGCTCCTTCGCCTCCTTCGGCGGTAGTGGCGGAGCTGGAACGGAGGTATCCGAACATAGTCCAAGTGCCGGTGCACTCTCTGGATGCTAAAGATGAAAGATGGGGGAGTCATGCTATCCTCGCTCGCTGCCTCTCTCGCTGGATTCCGCCGGAAATCATAGTTCGAGAGTTCCACCGAGCGGGGTTGACAGGTGACATCGAAGCTCTGGCCTTGGCAAATAAGCATTTCATCTTCCATTTCTCTGACATCCGAGCTAAGGCTCTTGCATTGGGAAGACCCTGGGTTGTTAATGGACAATCGATCATCACTGCAAAGTGGCATTCGGAATTCGTTCCAGTCGACAGCTCCATCCATTCTGCTCTGCTCTGGATACGGTTGCCACAGCTTCCAATTGAGTTTTGGAGTGATGAAATTCTATCGTCCATCCTTGCAGTGGCCGGGCAATTCCTTTATTCTGATGAATCAACCAAGGCAAGGAAACGTGGAAGCTTTGCTCGGGCCTGTGTCCGAGTAGATCTGAGTATACCTCTCCGACCAGGCACTCGGATCCGTGGCAGCAGAGATCCATTTTGGCAACAGTTCTCATATGAAAATCTTGAAGGAATTTGCGGTGATTGTGGATTAGTGCATCTCTCTGGATCTTGCCAGGCTGTGACGGATTCCTCCTCGCCTTCTTCCGGTCCTGCTTTTGGGCCCTGGATGGCTGCTATCAGGCACCAAAAATCTTCCTAGGAACCTCCGTCGGGTGAACGTATCGGTTCTCCCGGGTCATCCCCTGCTTTGGCCGACGGATGGCAACTTCCTAAGAAACCAGCCTGCCAGCAGCCGAGCAGGGGGATTGCCTCGCTCTCTCCTTCCGCGGTGACGAAGTCCCAGGGAGGGATGGTCCATGTGGAGAAGTCGGCATCAAGCCTTCCTCTGATGGGTGTTGTTGACCCAGGCAGCGTAGGCCCAGGCAGCCGAGCAGAGGAAAACTTTGTCTCGGTGATTGAAGGAATCCCTGTGCCGGTTGGTACTGTAGCAAAGTTTCAGAAAGGGTTGCTAAAAGGGTCTGATGAGGGCAATGATTCTAATCCTTTTGCATGCTTAGAGCCTGATACATCGATTGAGCAGCCTAAGTCCGGGAGGATGGCTATTCTGGCCCTTCCAAGAGGACCCGGCCTAAGGACCTTGTTTCGCAGCGAGTGGTATCCAGGACCACTAAAGGAAAAGGGAAGACTTCTATTGGGGGGAAAGCTAGATCACAGGGGTCTTTCACTTTTCTAGCAACTGTTGACTCTTCCCGGGGGTCTCTTGACCTATCGGGGTCAGGGAAGAAGAAGTCTCGTTGCAAGGAAGGGCCGGGTCTGCGGTCTGCTTCAGGTCTCTCCTTGCCAGCCCAGATGGAGGCAGCTACTCATGATTCGGCAGTCCTTCTGCTTAAGAAGGCTATCGTTCGGGGTGAGGAGGCTGAAACCATGGAATCGTCCTGCTCTAAGGATTCCGTTCTCTGGGATGTGGAAGTTTTATCCATGGATTCATTCCATCCGGAGGATTGTAGGGGTAAGGAACCTACTGTGGGTTCTCTTCCAGCTAACGACCACCTTGTTGATGAGTTGATGGGGGATAGGGTGGGGGTTCCCCCCTTTCATGCCTCGGAATAAAGATTCTTGTCTGGAATGTGCGCGGAGCCCAGAAACCATCGTTTCGCTCTGCGTTTGGGAGGCTACTGCAGCTTCATGGTTTTGATATTTGTGTTCTTCTGGAAACTCGGTTGTCGGGGACCAGTCTTGCTCGCTTCCGATGTATGGTCTCCGGATCTTGGGTTTCCCATGCTATTGACTCTGTTGGTCTCTCCGGCGGTATTGTGGTTTTGTGGAGAGCTGACAACATCAAAGTGGATTCCTTTCATTACTGTGGTCAACAAGTTGCTCTGGTTGTTTCTGACGGATCTCATGGTCCTTGGCTTCTATCGGGTGCTTATGCTAGCACTGACTTCAGGGTGCGCCGGGTGCTATGGGCTGAGATTCATTCTTTGCTATCCCAGGGTATTCCTTCTCTCATTGCGGGTGACTTCAACTGCATTGTCGGGGCCAATGAGAAAAGAGGTGGCAGCAGGCGGTTGATTCAGTGGAAAGATCTGAGTTCAGAAACTTCATTGCTTCAGCTGGTCTTTTGGATTTGGGATTCTCTGGGCCTCAGTTCACCTGGTGTAACAATTGTCAGGGTTCAGCTAGGGTGTGGGAAAGACTGGATAGAGCCTTGGCCAATCCTCAGTGGCTCTAGCTTTTTCCCTCAGCCAATGTTACTCATCTGTCTAGAATTGCTTCAGATCATTGTCCTATTCTGATTTCTACTGACGTGTTTCTCCAGTAGAGTAGGGTGTTCCGATTTGAGAAATTATGGACTTTCTATTCTTCTGCTAGATCTGTCATCTCACAGGTTTGGCGGTTGCCTATCAGAGGGAGTGCCACCTACAGACTTTCTCGGCGTCTGGTTCTTGCTAGACGCAGACTATGTAGTTGGAGTAGAAGGGAGGTGGGGGACATTGTTCGACGGGTTGAGCAGACTGAGTCTATTATTTCGTCTCTACAGTCAAAGGAGGACCAAGAGGGATATCTTCCTGATTCTGATCTTTTGACCCTTAGAACCAACTTGTCTCTTCATCACTCTCTTTTATTACAACAGGAGACTTTTTGGAGGCAGAGGTCCCGCATTCAGTGGATTCAGGAAAGGGACTCCAACACTAGATTCTTTCACCAAGCAACTCTAAAACGCCGTGCTGCGAACCACATTAGACGGCTTATTGACGAGGAGGGCAACCCTTAGGAGGAGTTCCATATGATCAGGGATCAGATGCTCCATTTCTTTCAGTCTAGATGGTCTGAGCACTCTGGTGAAGGGTACCCTATTTTCTCGGTCTCCCCTTCCTCTAGGGTCTCTGATGTGGAGAATGCTCTTCTCATCCGTCCGATTACTGAGGATGATATTCGGCGGGCTTTATGGGATCTTGGTGTTGACAAGGCTCCTGGACCTGATGGGTTCCTGGCTGTTTCTTTCGCCATTACTGGGATATTGTTGGACAGGAGGTGGTGCAAGCTATTCAGCTTGTTTTTCAGTCTAAAGCAATTCCAGTAGATTGGAATCGGACTCTTATCACCCTGGTGCCCAAACGCCCTGATGCTTCCTCTCCTCAGCACTTCCGGCCTATTAGTCTCTGCACCACCTTATACAAAGTATGTACGGCATCCTGGTATCCCGAATGTGTTCTGTGATGGCTCGCATCATCTCTCCACAACAGGGGGCTTTTCTCAGGGGGCGCAGCATCACTGATAATGCTCTGCTTGCTCAGGAATTCATGCATGACCTTCAGCAAGCTCCTAGCCGTCAGGGTCTTATGGCTGTCAAGCTCGATATGGAGAGAGCTTATGATAGATTGAGCTGGGATTTCCTGCGCCACACTCTTTCTGGGTTTGGGTTTACGGAGCTCTTTGTTGACTGGGTGATGGCCTGTGTTAACCGGCCCTCCTTCTCTCTCCTTATTAATGGTGGTCAGACTGATTATTTTACTCGGAGGTTGGGTTGAGACAGGGCTGCCCTCTTTCGCCTTTCCTGTTCATTCTCTCGGCTGATTCGTTGTCCTGAGCACTATCTCAGGCTTAGGATAGCAACTCTTTGGCCCCTTATACTGCTGGTCCCCAAGGGCCCTCCCTTTCTCACCTTATGTTCGCTGATGATTGCATTCTTCTGGGAAGGGCCACTGTTCGCAATGCTATCACTTTTGCGACTATTCTTCAGTCTTATTGTAGTGCTTCAGGGAAGAAAGTCAATATCACTAAATCTCTGATCTGTTTCAGCCCTAGGACGAAGTCTACAATTAGAGGGACTATCTCACAGATTATGGGTATTCCTAATCAGGCTGATCAGCTATCCTATCTTGGAATACCTATTACGGGGAGGCGGCCTCGTATCTCTGACTTCAGCAACTTAGTTAGCCGGGTCCGTGACAGATTGGATGTGTGGCACGTCACTGGCTCTCTATGATGGTGAAACTTTTACTGTTATGCTCGGTGCTATCTTCCCTTCCTCTCTATCTGCTTGCCAATGCTGCCGTTCCCTTGTCTTGTTTGAGGAAGATCGAGAGACAGTTCCAGGATTTCTCTGGGCTTCGATGCAGGATGGGCATGGTATTCACCTCCTGGCTTAGGATATTGTTTCTATGCCGATTACCGAGGGTGGGCTCAGGATCCAGTCGCTCATTGTTAGGAGGGATGCTCTGATTGCGAGGCATGCTACGCGGTTCTTGCTTGATCTGCACTATTTGTGGAGCTCCTTTATGCGGGCCAAATATGGAGACTGGAATTCTTCTCTCTTCCTCAGCTTTTCCCTGGGTACTCTTTTTTCTGGAAAGAGGTTTGCCGGCATGCTTCGGCTATTTTGGACAGCATCTCTTGGTCGCTAGGTGACGGGGCTTCTGTTGATATTGTTCATGACACCTGGATTGCTGACCTTCCTCTGTCCCGTTGGCCGACTTTTGTGAGTTCTGACATCCCTCATGGTATGAGGGTGATTGACTTATTCGGTCCGGATCGCTCTGCTTGGTCTTCTTCTATGGTCTCTAGCTTCTTTGGAGTTGAGCTTTGCCGGCGCATTCTTGCCATTCCTCTTACTCCGGGTCTCACCCCTGATATTAGGGTTTGGAGGAGATCTTGTCTGTCCCGTGCTCCTATTAGAGATCTTGTTGAGATTTACAGCCCTCAGCCTCAGCATTCGATTGATTTGAAGTGGATCTGGCGTCTCCCCATTCATCCCAGGGTGCGGCTTTTTATGTGAAAACTTGCATGGAACACACTTCCTACTTGTTCCTTGCTCTCCGCGAGAGGTATGAGAATTCTGCCTACTTGCCCATTATGTGGTAGGGAGGACGAGACGGTTGGTCATGCTATCTTTAGTTGCTCTCAGGCGAGACAGACTTGGTAGATTTCAGGTGATGGTCCTTGGGATCAGGGGTCTGAATCCCTGTGTAGTCACTTTTTAAGTATCATCATGGAGGATATAGGAAGAGGATTCTACCTACTAGTTTCAAGGAGGGCTTACACTGCTTATTAGATTTGGTTATCTCGGAATCGTCTTCTGTTCACTGATGAGACTATTCATCCTCGCAGGGTTGTTAGGGCCGCCTTCTCCTTAGCTGCTAAGTATACATTCCATCAGAGATTTCGTGTTTCTGCTACCCCTGGCCACTGGGACTCCCCTACTGCTTCGGCAGCGTACCGGCGTACGGTCTTCATTTCTTGGGAGCCCCACCTCCAGGGTTTGTTAAAATCAACTTTGATGGTAGTGTTCACGGCAGATGTGCAGGCTCGGCGTTTGTGATTCGTGGGCCTGACGGTGAGATGCTGGCGTCTGGTGGATTTGGTCTTCTTGATTCCACAGTGCCCCTTGAGGAGTTGTGTGCTGCTTGGGCTGGTATCTGTTGTGCTATTCGCTGTCTGGGAGCTCGCAGCATTATTGTTGAAGGGGATTCCATTACTGTTATCCGCTGGATTAGGCAGGACTCCCGCGCCCGTTTGCCTATCATCCTCTTGATTGGAGATATTCATTCTATCCTTCAGGGTATCTCTTGTGCCAGGATTAGGCACATCTACCGGGAAGCCAACTCTGCGGCAGATTGGATTGCTGCTAGGATGGCGTCTCATTCTGGTTCTTGGAGCTGGAAGCCGGGTGAACCTTGCCCCCCTGTTCTTTCCCAAATTTTTAACTCTGATATATCGGATTTGACTCACTCTAGATTGGTGTGATCACCCGCCTGTACCAAAAAAAAAAAAAAAACATTAGCAAATTAGAATTTTTATATAAATATTTAATCAATAATTTACCAGATGTGCTAATTAAATTGAGTTCATGTAACCCTCTTGATTCTCTTCTATAAATGATTGTTTTCTTTAATTTAAAGGCATGTGCACTTGAATTCAAACATCTGTTTTAAATACATTACTTATGTAATATATTATATTACGTAAATTCATAAAAACTATGATTTCCCATTTTATCTTAACAGAACTCAGCTTTTGTGGAACTATACTTAGATAAATCAATTAGTGAGAAAATAACCATGCCAATTCAGTTAGCTGTGCTTTGAAGTTTATGATTATGATTTATAATTGTTGCTTTTGTTCTCTCCATTTTCTTTATTTATTTTAGAACAGAGGAGAGTTTCATCATTTTTCACCTGGAAAGGAAAAGGGTAAACGTTTTAGCCTGCTAAAGTTCAACCAAAACCATAACTGAGGACCAGAGCCTAAGTAAGGCCTCATAAAAGTCCGGAATACTTTCGTTGTCTGTCATAATTTATATATCTTTCCAAAGATATGACATTCATTTTTGACTGTTGAAACAAAGGGCGTAGCTTTTTTTTTCTTTTCTTGAAATTAAGGTCCTGATCTGATCTAAGATCAGGCCTAAGCTTGGCTCAAAATCCAATTCAATTAATCCATAGTAATTCATTTAGATCAAAAATATTCAAGCAACACGGTTAGACATTTTATTTTTAAGTGCTGCATAAAAGAAAGCAATTAATGGTTTTTTTAAAAAAAAGATCATCACCTATCTACCCAAGAATAAGATCTCAAATTAGTTGGTTAATTTTCAGGGGAAAAAAAAATTTACTGTGTCTTAGAGAGCCAGCCATCTAATCTTTGCATTATATTATAATATTGCACATATGTCACGAGGTAGCGAAGCCAAACAATCGCATGGGCTACAGGGAAGGAAGCCCCAAAGTACGATAGAATATGAATGTGGCTTGTTTTGCACCCTTTGAACAAGGGCGTGCCTTCACGCTTTCACAAAGAAAAGCATAATAACTATTACAATATTACTGATATAAAATGGGCTCTCCGTGACAGAGGAATAACGCGCACGACACAAGCTTTCTGTTATCTCTTCAGGATGGTGAGTCAATATAGGGAATCTAAAGACATCACAACTGAGATAATTAATACAGTAAGTTGTCCTGAAGT
Source organism: Calamus simplicifolius (assembly GCA_900491605.1). Taxonomy (NCBI): domain Eukaryota; kingdom Viridiplantae; phylum Streptophyta; class Magnoliopsida; order Arecales; family Arecaceae; genus Calamus; species Calamus simplicifolius. The sequence goes on along the minus strand of UESW01004120.1, from coordinate 886,984 downwards.
TTTTTTTTTTTTTTTTGCTTGTGCTTAACAGAGTTCAATACTGAATGGCGAGATTCTTATCAAAGTTGGACCTCGTGGGGAAACGCTGATCAGTCGAAACGTAGAATGGGATGAATTCAGTTATGGAAACGTGAGGCAGATCTTTATAACTCACGGAAATGCCATAAATTCCATCCAAATGTTGTATGACTTCAAAGGAAATTTAGCACTTGCGCACAGGCATGGAGGAGATGGCGATATCTTTCTTTGTGTAAGTAATTCATGCATGCACGTTCTCTTTCGCATTTCTTTTAAGGGTTTATTGGAAAATCTTTTAGATTGTTTTATAAAACTTGCATAAATTCTTCAACCAGGCGCTCTCATCCAGCAAAGTATTTTGAGACCAATTATGACGGCTAATGTTTTTCTTTGGTTACGTGCACTGTATAATAGTTTAGGATGAGGGACTTTTGCAATCTTGGATGGTGTTTGCAGACATAAGGCTCAGAATCGGTACTCTTAATCTTGTCAAACATCTTTCAAAGAAAAGCATTTGATTTATGAGAACCTACCTTCTTTTCCTATCAACAAAAGCTCGACCCATCCTAATATTTATGTCCAAAAAACAAACAAATAAATAAATCTAACTTTTTTATTTACGTTCGGTGCTGTGGTCTTATCATTTGTTTTGTAGATCATTCTCTGACAAGGGAGTCATGGGAGATCAATACAACATCTGTTATGTAAACAGAATGCATTTCTTTCAAGCTGTTAACTGGCGCTATTTTCTAAGTTGTACATAAAACCAAGTCCAGTTTGATGGAATTGAATAAGACCTTCAATTCATAGTCATTTTGCTCATCCTTAATTTGTTTGTTTTTCAGATCAATTTAGAACCTTCGGAGTACTTGACATCCTTAACTGGATATTATGGACCCATCGATCAAAAAGGACCGAAGGTCGTACGATCACTGACGTTCGAAAGCAACCTCTCCAAGTATGGGCCATACGGTCGAGAAGAAGGGACCCGATTCAGCTTCGACTTCCAGAACGGCGTGCAGTTCGGTGGATTTCATGGGCGTTGTAACAGTAGCCATCTTTCTGCCATCGGTGTGTACGTTAAAAGCATGGCGAAGCACTGCTTCGAGCCAGACCCCGTTCGATATAACATCACGCAGCGTTTGTGTTCCGCCTCCTCCGAGTTGCCACCCCCTCATGGCTCTCCTTACCTGCAGTGATTCCATCTCAAGCTCCGATTCATTCCGCTTAATTAATGATGTAGTTAATGTGGTCAGTTTGTGTGTGCAAGTATTTTTGATTGGTGGTTGCTTAAAGTTATGAGTTCATGATGCACTGAAGATAAGTATACTGAAGTCAGCCTCTGTGTATATATGAATAATATGGTTCTAAAACAATTCAGTGCCAGAAGAAGAAAATAATAAAAATATATTGGCATGGATGAAATATTTTGCCAGACAACTTAAATTTTTTTCATTAGAAAGAGATGTTGTGACACTTGTTTCTTGATGATCTCATAATAATTTTCCGGGAGACAATTTAATTTGTTCCACTGTACGGTGAGACATGATGGTTACGTTGATAATTGGTATATGTGATGCATGGAGGAAGCTGAAGCATGAATTATTTGATTGATCTAATGTTATATTGGCTGGTAGAGATATATAGTTTTCCAGACTCCACTGTCCCTATCAATTTCTATGATCTTTTTTATTTATCTATTGTTTATAATAATTCTCTTTATAGTATAATTATCCAATTCATTAAAACAAAACATATTGCAACTAGATGAAATAATTCGTAATGCGACTTTATCTAATATCAAAACATTAGCAAATTAGAATTTTTATATAAATATTTAGTCAATAATTTACTAGATAGTGCTAAATTGAGTTCATATATCCTCCTGATTCTCTTCTATGATTGCTTTCTTTAATTTAAATGAATGTGCCCTTGAACTCAAACATCTGTTTTAAATACATTATTTATTTAATATTATATTACGTAAATTCATAAAAAATATGATTTCCCATTTTATCTTAACAGAACTCAGCTTTTGTGGAACTAAGATAAATCAATTAGTGAGAAAATAACCATGCCAATTCAGTTAGCTCACTACAAAAAAATGACTTATTATGACGAATTAATTCATCGCAATAGGTACAAAAGTCGTCGTAATAAATTATTACGATGATAAAAATTCGTCGTAATACATTACAAATCGTCGTAGTAATATGTTGTCGTAATAACCTATTACGGCGACCTATTTTCATCGTAATAGAGTCCTATTACGGCGATAACCTGTCGTCGTTATATATTTTTTTAAAAAATTAATTTAATTAAAATTTTATTACGGTGACTTATTTTCGCCGTAATATCAACCTATTACGGCGAAAATAAGTCACCGTAATAAGTTTATTTTAATATTAAAATTTAATTAAAAACCTATTACGATAACTTATTTTCGCCGTACTAGATTGATATTACGGCGAAAATAAGTCGCCGTAATAAAATTTTAATATTTTTAAAATTTAAATAAAAACCTATTACGACGACCTATTTTCGCCGTAATAGGTTGATATTACGGCGAAAATAAGTCGCCATAATAAAATTTTAATATTTTTAAAATTTAAATAAAAACCTATTACGGCGACCTATTTTCACCGTAACAGGTTGATATTACGGCGAAAATAAGTCGCCGTAATAGGTTTTTATTTAAATTTTAAAAATATTAAAATTTTATTTTAATATTTTTTTTGTATTGCATCTGTTACAATAATATAATATTAAAGCAACGATACTAGAAATAATTTTCTAATATAAAAGTTTCACAAAAAAAATTAATAAAAGTTTGCATTCATTTCAATAAAATCATCATATACAATGTTTCAAAAAATATATAATTTAAAAAAAAATACATGTACTATGGAGGTGAAGTCTGCTGGGATCCGCTAGGATGATATCCAGGCACTAACTGTCGCATGAAAGCAGTGAGCTCAGCAGTCGTCGCCTTTAGATCCTGGATAGTCTTCTCTTGCTGAGTGAGTTTATCCTGTTGCTGAGTGAGTTTATCCTCTTACTGAGCGAGCTTATCTTCTTGTTGAGCAAGCTTATTCTCTTGCTGAGCGATGAGCTCTCGGCACTCATGTAATTCACCCTTTAATTGTGAGTTTTCAGAAGATGAAGAACTACCTCTAATTCTCGATGTACCCTTCGGTAATGGACCCCATCCTCTTTTATAACCAGATCTAGAGCCTAAAACCTCCTCCAAAATGACATCCTCATTGATTGGTTCTACTGTAGAGTCCTGTGAGGAAAGTCGCTCTATTAACTGTACTTGCAATGAAAAGAAAACAAATTCAATATGTTTAGTATAAAACATTACATTCATAATATTGTATTTTTAATTGATAAAACTTACATGGGTTTCTTTAGCTTTTTCATTTATCCATTGATTCTTCTTTTTATCAAAATGAAGAGTATTCCACGGATGAAGTCTTGATGGCTCCTCTCCCGTAACAGGATCTCTCTGAAAAGAAACAATAATAATTTAAAACAATAATTTAAGACAATAATCTAATACAATTATCAATGTATCAATGGAATAATCTAATACAATGTATTTCATAAAGTGTTCTTTGAGTGCTTGTGCAAGTGTAAACTATGTTGTTTTATGCCTATTTCCATTAATGATTTATTCCTTTTCTTCTTTAGGTACATTATCTGAAGAGAAACATTTTGCAGTTCTCTGGTTTTGTTTGGGCTGACAATGAGGTAATATATCTTTGACCCCATGGAAATTTCACCTGCTGTACTTCCACCTAACCCATATCCTGTTGAACCACCATCACCAATGTATCCTTCATTTCCAGACCTATATGAACCAGTTCTAACCGGGATATGCCCTGTAAATTTTTCTTCTATATCAAGTATCATGGACAAGACGGCCTCTGATTGTTCTGAACCATTGGCTGCACTTGTTGGATATGCAATTTGCTGTCCCCAGGTTAATAGTTTAATGCATATTTTTCTGGGTGCCTACAACAATGTCTCTAGTGCACTAGTTCTGCTTCAAGCTGCTGCAGATGATTGTTTTGCAGATATTATAAGTATTCTAGCCAGCAGAGGGGCAAGCAGCACTATTCCTTACCTGTGCTCTGTGAAATCTTCAAATCTCACTGGTGGTTCTTGTCCTGTAATGGATGCTAAATCCTTTGAGAAAGTAGTAAACACAAGCAAGTTACTAGATGCATGCAGCACTATTGACCCACTTAAGGAGTGTTGTAAATGACTGCAAGACAGTAGTCTATGCATGGCTTTCCAGGAAGCTTTCACCTGAGGCTGCCAACAGTGCATTTCGAATTTATCTAGCTGTAAGGTTAACAAAGGTAAGTTGTCTAATTTATTTGTAAGAAATCCTTATGCTATGCTCATTGCTGATGGTAGAGTACCTTTCTGGTCATCTCTGCAAATATATTTGTTCTTTACCTTAAGATATCAATACAGAAACTATACACTTCTTGCATTTAGAGTTATATTGCTTTGGATTTTGAACTATAATATGTTTCAGAGAGAAATGACAATGCAAAAAAAGGAAAACATTAAAAAAGAGCATGTGAAATTAAGAAATCCACTTGATTGCACATGCAAACAGATGCATATATATCCATCACCAATTGCAATGACCCTATGAATGCTGTATCATCTGTAGGTCCCTCAACGAAACTAGTAAAGTCCATACTCTTCTATTCCTTCATTGCCACAACTTAATGCTTAGCTACCAATTGTAGCTCCATTCTATATGACTCGATGGGGACTGCTTGTTAAGGTCTCTAGGGAAGAGGGTAAAAGCTTGCATATGTTTGGGACAGTGATGGGGGCACTTAAAGGGCTGGCAATCAAATAAAATTTGAGGAATCAAGATAACATGGAGAAGGTGGGTAGCTATTTGGTTTGGGCTATAGTTTGATGGAAGAAGGGCCTGTGCCTTGGGGCTATTAGTGTCTTATATCTTGCACTAATAGCTAAAATGCAATAAGCACTTCCATGCTACACTTGTTGACACTAAATCTGCAGCTCTATTTTACGATCATCACCATTCTATTATAATCTAACAAATCTCTCAATCAGCATTGTGATATTCAACCTTACCTGAGTAGTATAACAGTAGTATTTTTTTCCTTAATAAAGCATCTTAAATAGGTATTTTCCACACCAATAGTGTACTTCAGAGGAGCTGCAAACATTACATGAATGGTTGTCCTGATGCCTCACTGTTGGGGATAAGTTCAATATTTTGAAACTTCAGTTGCAGGAAAGTTTTAATATCTTTGCTCTGGAAACCTTAAAAGATGCAGAGATAGATGCTCCTATGCTGATGAAGATGCAAGCTCTTTCCAGCATGCAAGCAGAAAAGAACATCACACCAGGTAGCACTTTGTAACTCAAAAAACAAGTAAAAAACTGAAAAGTGTAGTTATAAGAAAAAGAGAGCATGCTGTCTTTCAGTCACATGATTCATTGTCATCCTAAAACTAAGTGGTAAATTTATTGTCATGGCATGTACAACTCATGTTAGAAGAAAGATATTGAAACCAGCAACTTCGTTAGTGATATTTACTGTTCCATGAGAACCAAGAATCAAGATAACATTGTGAAAGAATTAAGTCCAAGTTCCTTCTTGCCTTTTCATCTTGTTCCCTTGCTTCCCTCATCTTAGTTGATGCATGAACGTACAGACCTTTTTCTTGCTGGAGATTGGGAGCTTACTTGCCTAAAATCAAGATGCTATGGTCCATGCTAATTAGCAAGCTTCAATTCTCACAAATCTGTTTGTTTTGTGGCTCAATTCTTATTTCTAACTCAATAATGGCTCAACATAGATGCTGGATCAAATCTTTCATAAATATGACTACACTAGATTTATAACACTACAACAATATCAGACCACAAAATACATAAATATAAAAGCACTAGGTTCACAGTATTCCTTACCATATCATAAGAGTGAGCCGGTATAGACTTCGATCCAGTGAGAGCAGCATATGGCTGCAATTCCCGATTAGATTTATTTGTTTCTGAATTTTTCTACATCAAAGAATTAATGAAAATGGTTACATGAGTTTATAAAAATATAAACTATTAAAATATTTGTATGGATATATTTACCTTATACTCATCTGAATAAAAGTAATCACATAGAAAGTCCCAGTCACTCTGCGAGACACGAGATGGCTTATTTTGTTTTGCTAAGCTCACACTTGTGTCCCCACTGTGACTAATGAAGTGGATATGAAGCCGATATCTAAATTCTCGATAAACTTTATTCATTTGAAACTCAATACCTTTTTTAATATGATCTAAATTCATATCAAGATCGAACTTCTCCTGCAAGTATATATATATATAAATTATAAAAGTTATAAGGTATATTAAGTACATTAAACGTAATCTAAAGTAATATAATACAATTATACTGACCTGAAGTCGATCGATCATAGATGCTTTCTGTGCATCAGTGATCTCACTCCACTTCCTGATCGCAAGTGGTGCCATGTCACATACAACCACTCCTATCTCGGTCAGAAACTCAGAGCAAAACTCACCCAATGGTCGTCCAACCTCAGGTGGCAGAAAAATAGGCAACTTCTGTCCACGACGCGTATCAATCAGATGTGCGGACTTGTATCCGCGAGCAGGACCTCGGCCTTTCTTCTTTGATGATGTAGCTGCAAAACATAATGAACTAAATTAGTCTTTTAATTAGTCTTTTAATTAAAATGTATTTCGCCGTAATAAGTCTTTTAATTACGGCAAAAAAGTATTTCGCCGTAATAAAAAAAAAATTAAAAAAATTAAAATCTTAAATTAAAATATGGACTTATTACGATGATTTTTTAAACTCATCGTAATAAGTCCTTTTATTACGGAGAAAAAGTATTTCGCCGTAATAAAAAGAAAGAAAAATTAAAAAATTAAAATCTTAAATTAAAATGTGGACTTATTACGACGATTTTTAAAACTCGTCGTAATAAGTCTTTTATTACGGCGAAGAAGTATTTCGCCGTAATAAATAATTGTTATGACGAATTTAATTTTTATTTTGCCGTTATAAATAAACCTATAACGACAAAAATATTTCGCCATAATAGGTTCGCCACAAATACCATACTTTCTTGTAGTGGCTGTTCTTTGATGTTTATGATTAAGATTTATAATTGTTTCTTTTCTTCTCTTTGTTTTCTTTATTTATTTAAGAACAAAGAGAGAGTTTCAACATTTTTCCCTTGGAAAGGAAAAGGAAAAGGAAAAGAGAGGGAAAAAAAAAGGAAACAATTTCACCATTTCAAGTCAAACTCAAAACCTTTATCCATCACAATCATTTTATGAGTGTGCTAAAGGGTCAGTAGGCCAAATTAGAATCCTTTTTATCAACATCAGTTTTCATATGTAATTTTGATTATGTGATGGAATTATTTCACCAGTTGGTCAACTTCCATATTTTTCTCAAAATAATACTTTGTTAAAGTTTTTCCTCTTTTAATTTTTAATATATTTTTTTCTTGATAAACTAAAAAGAAGAGGAGAATTATAATGAGCTCTTTTAATATATTAAGCATGACATGATGGCTTCCTTAGCCAAGAACAAATGGTTATGTCATGACTCCCATTCAACAGAAAGTTTCGTACGAATCAAGTGGATGGATCCATCTAGCAAAAATATGGCAACAATGGCAGCAACTTTGATACAATTACAAGAAGCAAGGAAAATACCAAAGGTTAAAACTATTGAAAAAATATCTTAAAATTATTGATAAAATATTTGTTAGTGGATAATCAAACCATTAACATAGAATCCATGACCACTAAAAACCACAAGTCCTCGATCCTTGTGGAAGGCGCAATGGTTACATTGTAAGTATAAAATTAAAACAAAATCACAAGCTACATCATTAACTAAATATTGAAACCATAATTACTAATTTACTATTGGTCTTGTTGAATTATTTCAAAACGAAATAAAAGCTTGTTTTAAAGGATTGATGGGAAGAGGACAAACAAAGCTTAAAAAATAAGGTACCCCTTCATAAAGTATTTCTACCTCAAAGAAAATCAAATTTAAATTATAAATAGAAGCTAAATTAATAAATAAAAGCATCTACTGAGGATCTGCTAAATAAAACCACAAAGCCATATATCTTAACTCAATACACCCAAATTACCAATTATATTCCTTTTTTAAAATCTTAATTCTAACATTTGAATAAACCGAGCAAGAATATGTATATCTAAAATTATAGATTATATGAGATTTGATTAAAATATGTTTAATTATCAGCAAAACTTACAAAGATTACTAGCAACCCCTATCGGTTCTTACCATCAATCCTAGCTTTAGCATACCCAAATAAAAGACAATAGCTAAAGACTAGCATACCTATCTGATACGGCTGACCATCTCCTCTGGGTAGTGTTATAATCTTTTGCGCGATTTTCAAAAATAATGATGTGACAGCTAATCCCAGAGATGGAATCTTGGCTCCGGCCTCCAGCTCCGGCCTTTGGCTCTAGCCTTTAGCTCCGGCCTCCAGCTCCGGCCTTTGGCTCCGGCCTCCAGCGATGGCTCTGGCCGTTGGCTCCGACCTCCAGCGATGGCTCCGGCCTTTGTCTTCGACCTCCAGCGACGGTTCCGGCCTTTGGTTCCGGCCCTAACTTGGTGCCTTTCCTGCATACACAATGACCTGCCTCAGGTAACATATCTCGAGATTCGAGATCTGTTACCGTATACCTCGCTCACCGAAATCACGGGCAAGTGCTAGCACGCCCGGCAGTTACCGCTACAAGCGGCCCTCATCCAGCAACGGCTTAACCACTTGCCGTTCAAAGGAGCATATCCCAACGAGGAAGATTCGACGGTTCGAAAGAGGACGAAAAGAAAGGAACCTCCCAGACAGGTATAAAAGATCCTCGAACTCAATAGAAAAGGGGGATCTCGATCTCTCTCTCTACTACACAACTGAGCGACAAGTTTACTAACTTGAGCATCGGAGGGTCCTCGCTGGGAACACCGGCCAGGGACTTCTTGTAGGTTTTCGAAGAAGGAAGACGACCTCTCCACCCCATCTGGAAGCCCACAATAAATCTCATTATGCCCGACGTTCATCACCGGTGATTTGTCCACATTAGATTGGCGTGCCAGGTAGGGGGTCTGCACACGGGGAAGGTGAAAGTTCTCCCTATGACCCCACCGATTCTGCAAGGAAGACGATGGTGACAATACGAGCACAGGAGGCTTCCACCAGCCAGGCCGCGGAGCGCATTCCGCGGGCTGAGCAATCGGAGGCCAACCTCCGTGTTCCACCCCTGCACAGATGAGCCAGCCTGACCGGCTTGAGGTTCTAGCTCACCAGGTCCAGGACCTGATGACAATGGTACGGAGACTGCAAGAACACTTCTTTGCCGCTGCACCTCAACCCCCTGTGCCTGGTGAAGGGGTGCGGGGTACAATTCAATCTCATCAAGGCGGGACCCCACCCGAGGTCTCCCGTCACTCACCTCCTGAACCTCATCGCCGAGAGGCCTCAAAGCGACGGCGGTCCCCCTCCCATCACTCTGGTCGTTCCCACCAACGGTCGTACGAGAGAGAATCCAGACGGGTGCGCTCCTTACATCGGAAATTTTTTTCGGCTTCATCTTTTGATTCATCTAAAGACGGCACCCTCAGGAAGACTACCCGTCGGGCTGAGCAACGGCTCGATGAGTATCATCGACGGTTGGAGGAGCTTAGCCGCCGGATCGCTAACCCTCACGGGACGGACTATGAGCACCGCCCCCCACTTTCCCGGCACATCATGGAGGAACCGGTCCCGCCCATTTTCGTCTCCCCCAACTGGACCCGTACGATGGCACGACGAACCCACTGGACCACCTGGAGAGCTACAAGGTCCTCATGCAGGTCCAAGGAGCGACGGACTCCCTTTTATGTGTCGCCTTTCCGGCCACCCTTCGCAAGGCGGCACGTGCATGGTATTCCCGTCTGCCACCGCGCAGCATCAATTCATTCCGATAGCTCGAGCGATCTTTCCTGGCCCACTTTGATGCATACCGAAAGATCCCACGAGTGGTTGATAGCTTATTCACTGTCCAGCAAAGGAGTGGCGAGACCTTGAAGGACTTTGTCGCTCAGTTCAAGGAAGCAGCATTGGAGGTATACAACCTAGATGATTCTGTAGCCACTTTGGCATTAAAGCGAGGACTTCGTCCCTCTATGTTTGCATATTTCCTAGACAAGAAGCCTCCAAGTTCTTATGCCGAGCTTCTGAGCTGGGCGCAGAAATACATCCGTGTTGATGAGGCGGATTCTTTCAGGAGGAAAGCTGACAAGAACCCCAGCAAGAAACCACCGCCTACTGAACATGCCGGAGCACGACCCCGAAAGCCTGAGCCTCCTCACCGCCCAGATCGCCGACCACAGATGCTTATTCCTAAGGAGCAATTCATTCCCCTCATGGCTCCTATATCTCACATCCTACTAGAAATCGAGGAAGAACCTTATTTCAAGCATCCGACCCCCTTGAAGTTTGGGACCCCCACAACAAGGAGCTTTACTGCCGGTACCACCGAGACTATGGTCATGACACCGAGGACTGCCGCCATCTAAAGAAGGCCATTGAGGAGCTTGTTCAGCAGGGTCACTTGGGCAAATTCGTTCGAAGGGGGAACCTTCCTACTCCAGGTCCATCGGTGCCTCCGACACTTCAGACCGGCGTGGACAATGCTCCTACGGAGAAGACCATAGCTATGATTTCCTGGGGGGCAGGTGGTGGTTTAAAAGACAGCGAGAGGGAATAGATTCTGCAATTCCTTTCTTTGGAAAGGATTTAGATGGGGTAGTTAATAAGCATGACGACAGCATCGTTGTGTCCATGACCATAGCCAAACATCATGTAAAAAGAATTTTAGTTGATAGTGGAAGTTCGATGGATGTTTTGAGCTACGAAGCTTTTGTTCGGATGAACCTGTTGAAGTCTTCCCTCCGACCCATCGCTATGCCTCTAATGGGCTTTACTGGGGACTCGGTGAGCATTGAAGGGGAGATTGGCCTCCCTGTCACGACTGGAACCCCTCCATGTCAAAGCACCGTGGTCATAAATTTTCTGGTGGTCTGGGTTCCGCTGGCTTATAACGCTATTGGGGAGACCAGGATTGAATTTGCTAGATGCCGTGATATCCACTAAGAGATTATTGGTAAGATTCCCCACCAACGAAGGAGTCAGAGAAATGAAAGGAAAGCAAAGCCCGCCACCGCTTTGCTATCACCTGTCTCCAAGTCCACTGGAGGCGACGTCGGCAATAGCCTCTGAGCCGCTCGACCCTCGGGAGTTGGAAAGGAGGGAAGAACCAGCCGAGCACCTCCTGACCCTCCCCTTGGGGGATGACCCGGCAAGGACCGTCCAGGTTGGGGCGTTGCTTTCAGAGGAGGCACGCGATCGACTTCTCACTTTCCTGTATGCCAACGTCGACGTCTTTGCATGGTCGTCCTTAAACATGCCGGGCGTCCCTGAAGAGGTGATCACCCATCGGCTCAACCTCAGGCAGAGTGTCGGCCGGTCCGACAGAAGAAAAGGAGCTTCGCTCCGGATAGACAGAAAGCTATCGACGAGGAAGTTTGCAAGTTGACGGCTGCAGGCCATATTCGGAAAGTTCATTACCTCGAATGGTTGGCCAACGTGGTGATGGTCCGTAAGACCAATGGAAGCTGGAGAAAGTGCATGGATTTCACCGATCTCAACAAAGCATGCCCCAAGGACAGCTTTCCCCTGCCCTGGATCGATCAACTAGTGGATGCTACATCCGGTCATGAGGTCCTTAGCTTCATGGATGCTTTCTCTGGGTACAACCAGATCAGGATGAACCCGGTGGATGAGGAAGCTACCTCCTTCATAACTGAGAATGGGTTGTACTGCTACAAGGTAATGCCATTTGGGCTAAAAAACGTGGGAGCCACCTACCAAAGGTTAATGAATAAAGTCTTCGAAGGCCAGATAGGATGCAATATGGAGATGTACGTGGATGACATGCTGACAAAAAGTATCCACGCCACCGACCATATCGCTGGCTTAACGGAGACTTTTGACAACCTTCGTCGGTACCAGATGAAGCTGAACCCACACAAGTGTGCATTTGGGGTGACAGCCGAAAAGTTATTGGGTTTCATGGTGACTCGGTGGGGGATCGAGGCAAACCCGGACAAAGTTCAAGCCATCTTGGACATGAGGTCTCCCACCAACAAGAAGGAAATACAGCGCCTGACGGGAAGGGTGGCCGCCCTGAGTCATTTCCTGTCCAAGTCCGCTGAAAGGTGCCTACCTTTCTTCAAGGCGCTCCGCAAGGCCAATGGATTCGAATGGATGAAAGAATGTCAGACGGCGTTCGAGGGGCTAAAGGAATTCTTATCTACCCCACCGCTGCTATCCAAGCCAACAGGTGGAGAAGAACTCCTTCTGTACCTTGCGGCTTCTCCCGAAGCCGTTAGTTCTGTGCTGGTCCGCATGGATACCAATGGCATGCAAAAGCCGATGTATTATACAAGCAAGGTGCTCCACGATGCGGAGACCAGGTACTCGAAGATTGAGAAGATTATCTTCGCATTGATCGTGTCTGCCCAACGCCTACGGCCATACTTCCAGGCCCACCCAATCGCGGTGATCACAGACCAACCTCTAATGACAGTTCTCGCTTGCCCGGATACTTCCGGCCGATTGACAAGGTGGGCGCTCAAGTTGGGGGAATTCGATCTATCTTTCCGCCCTCGGTCGGCCATAAAATCTTAAGTCCTGGCATATTTTTTGGTCGAGTGCACCTGGGGAGAGGAGCAACCCGAAGAGCCTTCTACAAACCCCTCGCCTCTCAGAACCAATGATGATGAATGGGTCCTTCATGTAGATGGGGCATCAAACTCTCAAGGGAGCGGAGCAGGCCTCATCCTGGCCAACTCGGATGGAGTTGTAACCGAGTGCGCACTCCGCTTCCTCTTTCCAGCCACCAATAATCAGATGGAATATGAAGCTCTGCTGTCTGGGATAAGATTAGCCCAAGAGCTCAGGGTAAAATGCCTTAGGGCGTTCACTGACTCCCAATTGGTCGCTGGCCAAATCGCAGGGGAATATGAAGCAAGGGATCCCATCATGTCCCGCTATTTAAGTATGGTGCAGTCGCTAGCTTCTCTCTTAGCTTACTTTAACATTAGCTACATCCCTCGACGGGAGAATGCTAGAGCCGACGCTTTATCTCATCTTGCCACCTCAATTGATGGGATGCTGGGAAGAGCTTATGTGGAGCACTTGGAAGCCCCGAGTATTGACGCAACAAGAGAAACTCTACCGGTTGAGCAGGATCCTTCCTGGATGGACGCTTATGTCCGGTACTTTACCGATGGTACCATCCCAGAAGACCCTGCCGAGGCCAAGAAACTCAAAGATAGGCCCCAAAGTTTTTCATAATGGAGGAAAACTCAATCAAAGGTCGTTCTCATACCCAGTTCTCAGATGTGTTGGCCCCACTGAAGCAGATTATATCCTGCGAGAGATACATGAAGGTATATGTGGAAGCCATCTGGGGGGTAGAGCTCTCGCATACAAAGCCCTATGACAGGGATATTACTGGCTGACAATGAAGGAGGATGCGTCCAAACTTGTTAAGAGGTGTGACAGCTGCCAGCGCCATGCTAACATTCAACATCAACCGGCATCCCAGCTGACCCCCCTGGCCGCACCCTAGCCCTCGCCCAGTGGGGCATGGACATCCTGGGACCATTCCCTCCAGACTCCGGACAACGCAAGTTCTTAGTGGTAGCAGTTGACCATTTCACCAAGTGGATCGAGGCAGAGGCTCTCGCTAAGATCACCGAGGGCAAAGTAAGGCCTTTCTTCTGGAAGTCTGTCGTGTGCCGGTTCGGGCTGCCGCACACCCTCGTTACTGATAACGGCCGACAGTTTGACAACACGGCCTTCCGGGAATTCTACATCGGCCTGGGCATCCATCAATGATTCACCTCTGTGGGGCACCCCCAGACCAACGACGCAGCCGAGGTGACCAACCGCATCATCCTCCAAGCGCTCAAGGCCCGGCTAGATGGCTGCAAAGGGCGTTGGATGGAGGAACTCTCCAGTGTATTGTGGGCATACCACATGACGGCACGAGCCCCCACCGGGGAAACTCCTTTCAGCCTGGTCTTTGGGACCGAGGCAGTCATTCCGGTGGAGATAGGAGTCCCCAGTCCCCGGACAGAGTTATACCACGAAGAGAGCAATCCAAACCAATCGCGGGCTGATCTAGATTTAGTAGAAGAATTGTGAGACCAGGCACAACTTCGCATGGCGGCTTTCCATTAGCAAGCGGCCAAATACTATAATGCTCGAGTATGGTCCAAGACGTTCTGCTCTGGAGATCTCGTTCTACGACGAGCTGAAGTATCAAAGCCAACGGAGGAGGGCAAGCTGGCACCAAAATGGGAAGGACCATACCGTGTCAAGGAGGTACTTCATCACGGGGCATACAAAGTTGAAGAGCTAGACGGAAACCGCTTCCTCGCACTTGGAACGCCGATAATTTACGCCAGTATTATCAGTAATGTGCTAACTTCATTAATTTGAATCTACTTGACAGATTGCTGTTCAAAATATTTGCATTATTTTTTGAGTGATCATGCTTTGCACTAACGACCGGCTTCGCGTCGGCAATTAAGACCGGCTCCGCATCGGTACCAAAGACCGGCTCCGCGTCGGCAATTAAGACCGGCTCCGCGTCGGCACCAAAGACCAGCTTCGCATCGGCAAATAAGATCGGCTCCGCGTTGGCACCAAAGACCGTCTCCGCATCGGTAATTAAGACCGGCTCCGCATTGGCAATTAAGACCGGCTCCATGCCGACAATTAAGACCAGCTCCGCGTCGGCACCAAAGACCGGCTCCGCGTCGACAATTAAGACCGGCTCCCTGCGTCGGCACCAAAGATCGGCTCCGCGTTGGCAACTAAGACCGGCTTTGCATCGGCACCAAAGACCAGCTTCGCGTCGGTACCAAAGACCGGCTCCGCATCGGCAATTAGGCCTGGCCCCACGTCGGCACTTAGGGACAATGTGTCGGCACACACAGCCCCATTCTGTGCGACATGTCTAACGAGGCAGTAGGCATTCCACGGCATCGCGCCTGCACGAGCAGGGTCTTATACTACCTACAGTTCTCAACTTTCATCTCTACAACCGAAGTTGATCCCGCATCAGTTTCCTAACAGATAGGAATCATGCTCTTCAGCCATTGGTTGTTGATTCGCGACAACTCACACAGGCAAAGCTAATTATGACCAAAGACAAGTGTTGAGAATTAAAATATTCATTGATGGCTAAAAGTTTACAAAATTGCCGATCTGAGTCGGGCTTGGAGCAATACAAAAAAAAAACTAAGGGTCATTTGGGGCCGGATCGTCATCTTCAGGGACTTCATCTGGATCCAACCCTTCAATCCCCTCGAGGTCATAGAGTTCTTGGATTTTTTCCTTGTAGTCTTGGAAGCCGGCCTCGTAAGCAAATGCCGTCGATTCGGCTAGTTCCTTACTAAAGGCTTTAGACTTCCTAAATCCTCTACGGCCTCTGCAGCTCTTTTCTCCGCCTCGAGGGTTTTCCGCTCGGCCTCCGTGACCTCTTTGGCTGCATCTATTTCAATGGAGGCAGAATCCAATCGGTTCTTCAAAATGCACATTTCTAATTTTGCTGCCTCTAGTCTCTCCTCGGCCATTCTTTGCTTCTCTTCAGCCGCCTGGGCGTTATCCAGCTCGTTGGCTGCCCAACGCTGGGCAACTTCCAGCGCGTACTCTGCCTTCTCATCTCTCAGCCGGATGGCTTCGACTTTGCCCTTTAAGGTAGCCCGAGTATCCTCCAAGGCCATCTCTACCTTTTCTGCCCTAGCCTGGAGTGATAGCATCTCCTCCCGCGACTGGTCGAGGGTAGCATCACTCAGGGTCCAAAGTTCCCTCATGGTGATCAGAGAGTTCAGTGCCTGGACGGAATGTCAATGTTAAAAAAAAATAACAACAAACAAAACAAAGGCGAAAAGGATAATGGGGCAAAGCTCACCCAAAGATGTGCCACGGACGCCTCGCGGAAGAAGGTGGCCCTCTCCTGATGCCGAAGAAACTCCTGCACCTCTACCACAGATATTCGTCCAATGCCCGCTCGGCCCAGCGGCTGTTGTTCGCCAAAAGTGATTGGAAGGAAGGGTCGACGCCCCTCCTTTCCACTGACACGGGAGCCATGGGGGAGGATTCCGCCTCCGACTCTGCTGCCTCCGGCCCCTTGGCTGGTGGAGGCACTTCGGTTGTTGCCCCTTTGGGGGCATGGTAACTGCTGGAGTCGGCCTTATTATTGCAAGGACCGTCTCCATCTCCACGGCTTCGGGCGGGGGTGACGGTGCTTTTCCGACCTGCTCTGGAGAAGAATCGAGCAGAATGACAGGAGGGGGAGCCGGAACTGAAGGTGATCCTCTTCCTCCTGCTTGGCTCCGCCCGACTTCCTTGCTGGCCTCGGCCCTTACCGTGTCTTTCCTGGCGAGCTCGTCGGCTTGGGCTCTTGCAGCCTCGCACACGCGCGGGGGATCCACAGCTTTGGCCTTTCTAGCATCGGCCCCCCCAGCATCGGCCTTTTTCAAAAC
Organism: Calamus simplicifolius; assembly: GCA_900491605.1. NCBI lineage: Eukaryota > Viridiplantae > Streptophyta > Magnoliopsida > Arecales > Arecaceae > Calamus > Calamus simplicifolius. The sequence goes on along the minus strand of UESW01004120.1, from coordinate 870,282 downwards.
CTTAGCGCGCAGGGGCTTCACAACTCTAGCCCCTCCAGCGTCGGCCCTCCCCGCGTCGGCCCTCCTTGGAATTTTGGCGATGGCCTTCCTTTCAGCGAGGGCTCATTCCCCGTTGCCTTCCTCTTCTTAGTAACCGCCTGCCTGAGCTCGCGAAGCAATGGCGTCATCCCTATAAAAACAGGAGATGAGTAAAAAAAAAGAAAGAGGGGAAGAAAGAAGGAAAAAGGTAAGTAATCAAGTGCTCACCACCAGAAGGGATTAGGCCGGCGAGACGAAGGTTTTCATCGACCACAAGCTTATTGCATCGAGGGACATCGGCAGTCAGAAGCTGCCCGAATGCCATTTGATCCCTTGGAAGGATAGAAGAATCCTTATTGGCGTCGATGTTGGGTGTCCCCCAGCTTCCACTCACCCCTTCGATATCAGCAAAAAAGAACTTATCCTTCCACCCTTTAACGGAGGTGGGAAGGTACAACTTAAGGATCCTAGTGGGTCTAGGAGTAAAGGACCACCAACCTGACTGCTTGCGAAGGGTATAAAAACTGCGGAATAAGGAGATGCTGGCCTCTATGCCTTGCAGGTGACAGAGAACCAGAAAGCCAACGATGGTTCGGATCGAGTTAGGGACTAGCTGGGAAGGTGTTAAAGAATATAGGTCCAGAAGGTTAAGGATGAAAGGGTGGATAGGTAATCGAAGTCCTGCCTTAAAGAAGGCTTCGTACAAGGCAACTCTTCCAGGACAGGAAGAGGTTACCCTGTCATCAGGAGCGGGGTAGGACAGACGTAGGTTTGGAGGAAAACTATACTTGGCTCTTAGGTTTACTATGTCTTGAGCAGACATAGTGGATGCAGTCCCCTCGGGGGACTCCTTGACAGCGCTGGAAGGACCAGCAGTTGTCGGACGGCTCCGGGCGAAGGTTCGCTCGACGGTTAGATGACTCCCGGCTACGGGGCGTCTGACCGGCCGCCGCTCCGGTGAGGAGTGGTCGGAGGATGGGGTAGACCATTGGCTTGGTAAGGAGGCAGAAGGTTGAGAAGGAGTGGTGGAACGACCCTCGGAATCAGAAATAGAACAAGAGGGCGAGAGAGCCATGGAGACTAACCTGGAAAACTTGAGCTAAGGTCGAAGGAGCACGAAGAGAGAATAGACACGGGAGGCGGACGGATGCTTGTAGACTCAGGGGAGGAAGTTGTAACGTAAGAGAAGGGGAAATGGGAAGATAAGGATGATTTTTTCTTTTTATAGCCCATTTCAAATCATTCCGTGGCCATCCGGTCTGGCCATGTGTCCACCTTCAAATGGAAGCCGCTTCGGCGGCCTATCAGCGCGAAAAACACGAAAAGCTCCACCAATAGAAAGATAGCGGTGGCCTTACCGCAATGATGACGCTCACCTTTTTACGACTCATTACTCAAGGAAATCTTCTTCAATCCCAACAGCCCGAACGGACGAAATGATGGCGCGAAAGTCAGCCGCCCAGTGGATATTAACACCCCTTTCGCTGGTGATTGTGCACTCACTCATCTCAGGGGCGGGGGGGCATCTGATACGGCTGATCATCTCCTCTGGGTGGTGTTATAATCTTTTGCGCGATTTCTGAAAATAATGATGTGACAGCTAATCCCAGAGATGGAATCTTGGCTCCGGCCTCCAGCTCCGGCCTTTCGCTCTGGCCTCCAGCTCCGCCTTTGGCTTCGGCCTCCAGCGACGGCTCCGGCCTTTGGCTCCGGCCTTCAGCTCCGGCCTTTGGCTCCGGCCTTCAGCTCCAGCCTTTAGCTCCGGCCTCCAGCGACGGCTCCGGCCTTTGGCTCTGGCCTCCAGCGACGGCTCCGGCCGTTGGCTCCGGCCTTTGGCTCCGGCCTCCAGCGACGGCTCCGGCCTTTGGCTCCGACCTCCAGCGATGGTTCCGGCCTTTGGCTCTGGCCCTAACTTGGTGCCTTTCTTGCATACACAATGACCTGCCTCAAGTAACAGATCTCGAGATTCGAGATCTGTTACCGTATACCTCGCTCACCAAAATCAAGGGCAAGTGCTAGCACGCCCGGCAGTTACCGCTACAAGCGGCCCTCATCCAGCAACGGCTTAACCACTTGCCGTTCGAAGGAGCATATCCCAACGAGGAAGATTCGATGGTTCGAAGAGGACAAAAAGAAAGGAACCTTCCAGACAGGTATAAAAGGTCCTCGAACTCAACAGAAAAGGAGGGATCTCGATCTCTCTCTCTACTATACAACTGAGCGACAAGTTTACTAACTTGAGCGTCGAATGGTCCTCGCCGAAAACACCGACTGGGGACTTCTTGCAGGTTTCCGAAGAAGGAAGACGACCTCTCCACCCCATCTGGAAGCCCACAATAAATCTCAGTATGCCCGACGATCATCACCGGTGATTTGTCCGCATCACTAACTTTAGCAACAACAATCACAATAGATATGGTTGTATGAAAGTTCTATCATCTCATCTCATTTTTTTTTCTATTGTGGCATCAATTGACTCATCAAAATTGCGTCCATGCTTTTTGTTTGTCTTAATATTGCACTTTCAAGTAGTAATTTAGGAGCTAATTCTATTTTTCAAGTATCATCAAAAGAAGCTATAATTTTGAAAATCTAGGATTGAGGATCAGGAATCACATGTGACCCATAAAATAATCTTGTGATCATGTTTTAACCGACAAAAGTGAGTATTGTAGTTATAAGAAGGATGCGCAAGCAGAGTCTTTGTACTCTACCAAACAAATCACTGTAAGCAGGAAAGTGATTCATTGTTCACAATATACGCAGGATTAATTTGAAAAGTTTCTCTTATAAAAGCATCACATATTTAATGACCAGTCACCCGTAAGTCCTTTAGTTCCTCAATTAAAGGTTATACGTACACATCGATCTTGAAAAAGAAAAAGAAAAAAAAGGAGTATTTAGGGTAGGAATCAGACGATGAATGGGGATAGCTTCATACATAACCATGGACACAAGCTATATGGAATCAAGATTATAGGCCAGGAACTAGGACTAGTATTCATAGTTTGGAAAAAGTTAAATCCGTCAACCACTAAATTAAGCGTTATGTTATGAGAATTTAATAAGAAGTCTATAAATCACTCATCAAAAGTCTTTCATACCAGAGAATACAAGGATGTCTCATCATCCCACCATTCGTATGACCCTTAGCATATCTTATCTCTTCAAAGGATCAGTTTTTGAAGATATAAATAACCTTGACAATATTGGCTTTAAGGGGAACCACCTCAAAATTTTTTTTTTTTTTTTCTAAGTCGTTCATCTTCCATATCTTGCTCCCCATGATCCTTAATCTTTTGCACCTTGATTTGCTACATTTTAGGCTCCAAAATAACATGTAACCATTCGGTTTAGGGCTGGCATACTTTACCATATAACTCATTCAACTTAATTCAATATATCATCGATCAGATTGGATTATGTATTTAATATAATGGTTAGATATAAGTTTGATTTTTTGACCTATTAAATAAATAGATAGAGTTTAGATTGACAAAAAAATTACTAATATGAATCCAATCCAACCGTATCTAATCGGATATGACCCAATTGCTTTCCCTACAAGAAGATATCCAGGACCCAAGTCCCTATAAATCTTTTGCTTCATAACAGTCTTTTTGGCAACTTAGCTCCCAAAAGGAAACATGTCTTTCACAGCCTCACACAGTATAAAACCTTACTCCATCTATTAAGGCATTTCATACAATACAAAATCATAACTACATATAATTTGCTATACTTCTCACAGTCATCATATAAAGGTTGCTTAGCATCTTTCAATAACCCTTTTTTTTTTTTTGGGTGCACCTTTATTTAAAGATTCTCCAGGTTGTTAGATATTAGGGCGTTCGGCAAGGATAAATTTTGGCATGTCATTTTAATCTCCAAATTTATCCTAAAATTGATCCTGCATTTATGCTAACATTACCCGATACTGTTGTAGATATAGGTTCCTCAAAGAAGAACCAATCACGATAATGGTAAATCAATCCCTTTTTGAATATTTTCAGTCATTTCCTACTGGATCAAAATCCCTATTCGAATATGGAACCAATCAGTTGTAAGTTCTGGCAGATCCTACCTGTAATTTCGATTGAACTAATTTTTCTCACGATAAGTTTGATTTATAAATATCCTCAGTAGTTATTGATATATTTTCAATAAACCACCCATTTAAAAATCTAAGTTCCCATATCGATTTCAATCCCCTATCTAAACCAAACAGCAGCTAGAGTTTGGGCGACCTGACAGCACTTCATCCAACAAATACAAACAGTTTTCTCCTCACAAGTTTCGAGCCAGTCATCCCTTGCAAGTTATCATCGTAAATGTGCTCATATATCTCAATATCTCATGGGAACCAATGTCTTTAACATTACTGTTTTCTGTGTCTATGTTGCTTCACTTCCGTATGCCAGTAGACGCGCAGAGATTCTTTCTCACGTTAAGGTAACATCATGATTCGGCTGTCTGAATTAAGTCATTTCATTCTAGTACCATCTTTACCAAAACAATTGTTTATCACCGTTTTCATTACAATATCAGCACTCACAATTGCTAACATGCACCTAGACGAGAGAGAACAAAAGAATAAAATTCCTAGACGAGAGGGAAACAAAATAATAAAATTGGGCAGGAAACCATATGATATGGTAAACTGGATTACCGGACATCAGTCCAACAAGGCAGCACAGCTTAAATTAGCAATATATACACCGGTGCGCGCGCGCGTGCACAAAAATCCTCCTAAAAGGGAGAACATACACCATTATAATGTATGAGGAGAACCTTCGGCCTCCCTAGACACGACTACCTTCTCCTTCAAGACTCTCAGAGCTTCCCCAATGCCATCCTAGAAATCATAAAAACATTGTAATCCAATGAGTTATTCCATCCAAATATTTCCAGTGAGAAAAGGCTAACCAAAAAAAAAAAAAAAGCAAAAATGAAGCCAAGTTCTTTTCATTGCATCTTGGTATGGCATGATTGACCTTGCATACCTCTGAAGCAATTCTCTCAGCAATCATCGATGCTCGTGCTTTCATCTCAGGGCATAATGCCAGTTTTATGGCCCTGGACAGGGCACCTGCAGCTTGATTGATGTCTGCAGCATCATCTTTTTCTGGAACTAGATGTTGCTTTTGCAATGGTTCTGGCGCAACTCCTATCCAGCAGAGCCTCTCTGCCCAGTAGAATTGGTCCAATAGGAAGGGGCATACAATCTGAAGGCATAGAACAAATCAAGCAATCATTACATATGTAATGAACCTGCATCACATGCATTTGTTGCTTAGAAGCACCAGAGTATGTTTTATTAACCATGTAGTTTTCAAGGGAAAAGAATTGATAATAAAACATGCAGTTCACTTCTACACAACACCAACATGCATTTCGAGGTAAAAGCAAACAGCAGCATGAACTAAATCATGATTGTTTCATAGCTTGTGTTTCATAATTTTAAGATACATGAAACAAAAACATGAAACCCCCTGATGGACTTGGGAAAATATGTCAAATACAACCACCTCAGCTGTAGGTAAAGCCGCCAGCCAACGAAAGGCCTAGCCACAGGAAGACTGAAACTAACTTTAGTTATAACAGACTAATCTAGGCCGTGCATTCCCTGGGCCCTACCACATTACCAAACCACATAAGCATGAGGCTTCACCACATCAATGTATTCATAAACTCTAGATCTTGCATCATAGCATGAATTTTGATAATAGTGCTGTATACACCTAATACCACCAATACTTGACACCTCAAGTAAGTTGCATAAATGCTGGACTTTTGAAGCACTTCGCAGAATATCAACAGAGAACCCCTAACAGAGGGTAATGATCACTGAATAAAACCCCAGATGGTTGGATAGTTGATATGCATCTTATATTATTGCATGTTAAGACAGATGTTCGTTTATATTTCCATGAGCTGGAAGCACCCAGCGAACCAAACTAGCCCTAAACATCACTATTAGTTCAGAATTATACAATCCACTAAGCAAGTTCCGGCAGCCCCTGTCAGCATGTGGAGTGCTAATGCCCAGCTAAAACATGGCAGAGCTGCATGCCGTGCCCATCACTGGCATGCCACAACATAGCATAACACACCAGTAGCAGATTGGCACAGCACTCGCAGGCAGCACTAGGAACTTTATATCTCATCTATCCTACACAACATAGATTCTCAACTCAACTCAACTCATCTAAGCCTTTTTCCAACTACATGGGGTCAGCTACATGAATCTGCTTCCTCCACTCTGCTCTATTCAGGACTAATCGATATTTAAATTACAAATAGTTATATCTTTTTTAATTATTTCTACCTATGTTAGTTTAGATCTATCTTTACCTCTATCCTTACCATGAATTATTAAAAGATCACTCTTTCTAACTGGAGCATCTAAAGGTTTACGTTGTATATGTCCAAACCATCGTAATCGATTTTTTCTCATTTTATCTTCAATTGGGGCTACTCCTATCATTTCTCTTATATTTATTTCTAACTCTATCTTTTAAAGTTTTACCATATATCCATCTTAACATATGCATTTCTGTTACACTTAGTTTATTCACATGTTTTAATATTGCCCAACACTCTATTCCATATAGCATAGCTGGCCTAATAGCAGTTTTATAGAATTTTTCTTTCAATTTTAATGGGATGCGTCAATCATACAATACTCCCGAAGCACTCCTCCACTTAATCCATCCTGCTTTAACTCTATGATTTACATCTTCAACTATTTCACCTTCTTGCAGGATAATTGATCACAAATACCTAGATTTTTCACTCCTTGATATCTCTAGGCTTGCAATTTTCACTATTTCTTCATTATATTTCTACTCCCACTAAAATTACATTTCATATATTCAGTTTTAGTTTTACTAATCTTAAAACCTTTAGATTCTAAAGCCTCTCTCCAAATCTCTAGCTTAGCATTTACTCCATATTTAGTTTCATCAAACAACACTATATCATCTGCAAATAACATACACCATAAGATAGCATTTTGAGTATGTTTGGTTAATTCATCCATAACTAATACAAAAAGATACGGACTTAAGGTAGATCATTGATGTAAACCTATAGTAATTGAAAACTCACTAGTTTCTCCTATTGTTGTTTTAACAATAGTTATTGCTCTATCATACATATCTTTTATCAATTCTATGTATCTTTTGGTAACTCCTTTTTTCTCTAAAACCCACCATATTATTTCTCTAGGTACTCTATCATATGCTTTCTCTAAATCAATAAAGATCATATGAAGGTCTTTTTTTTTTTTCTCTATATCTCTCCACTAATCTTCTTAATAAATAAATAGCTTTCATAGTCGATCTTCCAGGCATAAATCCAAATTGATTATTTAACACTAAAGTTTCAACTCTTAATTGATTTTCTATTACTCTCCCCCATAATTTCATTGTATGACTCATTAGCTTAATCCCTCTATAATTTGTATAGTTTTGAATATCTTCTTTATTTTTGTATACAGGTACTAATATGCTTTTTTCCAATCATCTAGCAATCTTTTAGTTGCTACAACATGTTAAATAAATTGGTTAACCATATGACTCCAATTTCTTCGGAGACTTTCCAAACCTCAATAGGAATTGCATCTGGTCCTAATGCCTTTACATTTTTCATTTTACTCAGAGCCTTTTTTAACCTCAAGTATGCTAAATCTACGAAAAAATTTATGCTCATTTGTTACTCCTAAGTTATCACATCCTTCTATCCTTAAATTTACCAAATTATTTTTATTTAATAATTTTTTAAAATAACTTTTTCATCATTCTTTTATCTCTTCTTCTTTTACTAAGACTCTTTCATCTTCATCCTTAATACATTTAATATTGTCAAGATCTTTTGTTTTCTTTTCTCTTAGTTTTGCTAATTTATATATAATCTTTTCATCTTCTTTCGTATCTAGTCTATTATATAAATCATTATAGGCTTTAAGTTTGGCATTACTTACCGCTTTTTTAGCTTCTTTCTTTGCATCTCTATACTTTTTAAGACTTTTTTCATCCCTAGCCTCTTGCAATTTTATAGTTTATCCTTTTAAGCTTGATGGCAGCTTGAACTTCCTCATTCCACCACCAAGTTTCCTTTTCTATTAGTCCTACTCCTTTTGATTTTTCTAGAACTTCTTTTGCTATGTTTTTTTATGCATTTAGTTGCTTTTTTCCACATTAAGTTGATATCACTATCTGTTGACGCCAAGTCATCTTCCTCCAACATCAAAAAACGAAGATCCTTTCCGTCGAAGAGCTCCGACAAGAAAGTCCCCGAAGACCGACTGCACCGGTGGAGACCCTCCGACGCTCAAGTAAGCGACTTGGGAACAGCAAAGAAATCCCTAGCAAAAAGATAGCCAGAGTTTTTGAGTTCAGATCCCTTTCCTCGTTGTGAGTGTGGGCTTTTATACCTATTCGAGTGTCCCTTTTCTCGCTTTTAGAAGGTGGTCGACTTCGAGGTGCCATTGTTCGGTAGCGAACAGATGGCCAGGCCGACAGTGACAGGTCGCAACCGACACTGAGCATGTCAGAGGTGTCTTGCTCCGCCAGCCATCTGCCAGGTGTGGCGCCACCGATGGCAGGTGAGCCTAGTCGTATCAGGCGTGTGCCATTACGGATTGTGGCCACGCGCTGTTGCAGACGAGTAGTGGGCCACGTGGCCGCCACAAACGGTTGGTGGGCCACGTGGGTGTGTCAGGTAGCTCGAGATGGTGGGACATGAGGTCCGAAGTCAGGGGAATCCTAGGCCCGAGGCCGAGGGGACCCCAGATCTTAGGTCAAAGGGACGCCGGGTCCAAAGCCGAGGGGACGAAGGGTTCGAGGCCGAGGGGACTCCAGGTTCGAGGCTAAGGGGACGTCGAGTCCGAAGCCGAGGGAACGCCGGGTCCGAGGCCGAGGGGACGCCGGATCCGAAGGGACCTCGGAGGCCGAGGGAGAGGCCTCGGAGGCCGAGGAGGCCTCGAAGGCCAAAGCCGAAGATGACCCGAAGGCTGAGGCGGGGGTTCCGTCAGTTGCTTTCTCCGTTAACTCTAATGAGGTTTGATCAGCCACACCAGATGCCCCCTCGCTCCTGAGATGAAGCGGGCCCACCCTTGCAAGGCGAAAGGGGTGTAAGCCCAAGTGGCTGATCTCGCCGTGCCGTCAAACTGCTGAAGGGTACGTGTCCCTGGGTGCAGTGATGCCTTTGCGTGGAAGACTAGGGCGCTGCAACGGCACTATCCTTGCTAGCCGTTAAATCTGCAGAGATCTGCCTCGAGGCGGGGCGTCCTCTTGTAACCTACGAAAATCCACCGCCATCTTTGCCATCATGGTGCTAACGCCAGCGTTGCCTCGCCATTGGCCGAAGGCGGAACGTCTCACGTGCTGGGCACCTACCGACGCGACTCCACCAATAGCGGGGGTCCGCGTGGCCTGGGTAGGTGAGGCGGGACGATTTGAAACCGATAAGTCGGGGGAAAAGTTGAGCCTTGTCACTGTACTGCAATCGTCTTCCTCCTCTGGCTCTCGACTTCGTCTTCCTCCCGAGAATCCGCTCCTGCTGCTTTTCATTCCAAGTTAGCTCCCTGATCATCCCCAACCTCCTAGCTCCCCCATTAACCTTCTCCAATTGGCCTCTTCCCCATCCTGGCCTTCTTCCGCATCCCCCGAGGATCAGATTTCCTCCTCGAGGCTTCGTGCCTCTCCATCTCCTACCCCTTCGTGGTCTTCCTCCTCCACCCCTCCGGAGGACCACATTCCTCTCACCCAACAGCGAGCCACCGACAGGGCTCCGACAAGGAGTCGCCCGATGACTGCCGGCACCTCCTCAAGGGTGGGGGCGGAATCCCCGAGGGGGACCGCCTCCACGGTAACGAGCCAAGATTTGGCAAATATCAGAGCCCATTACCAAATCCCTAGGAAAATAGGGCTCTTCCTGCCGACCCCCGACAATAGAGTAGTCTCCTCCCGACCCGGTAGGATAGCTGTCTATGAAATCTCCTTTAGGTTAGGTCTTCGCCTTCCCTTCCATCCTTTTTTCCTCAACCTTCTCGATCGCTATTCTTTGACTCCCACTCAGTTGGTTCCGAACTCCCTTCGGACCATCTGCGCCTTTATTGTGCTCTGCCACTTTCACGGCATCGAGCCTAGACTCTCCCTTTTCCGCTGCTTTTACATCCTCCGGCAACAGTCGGGTTGGTAGCTGTTTCAGCCTCGGCCCAGCCGAGCCTTGAAACTGTCTCCCTTCCTCTGTCAAGGAATAGAATCCNGAATCATGCCCAGAAGTGGCCTAGGACCCGCAAGAGTGGCCTAGGTCTATGCGATCATTGAATCTCAAGGCATCAACCAGCTCTCCCAGCCGTCGATCCTCTAACTGACAAGATACGGACCCTACTGGCTTCATAACAAACTTGATTCGAATCAGCCTCGAATCCTAACAGTTTTTAGACCCCATCCAGGGCACATCCAAGGAATCAGGTGATCGCCTATAAATACCACAACACTCCAACCTCTCAGGTACGCGAAAAACCTCTAAGGCAATCTCTTACGCATTCATCCACTCGTTGAATCTCATACTCCATTAGAGCTCTCACAAGAGCCCTGAGGAACATTTTTCTGTGAGAGTCTTCTCCTCACATATGCTTGCTGTGAATCTCTACTGACTTGGGCATCGGAGGGTCCTCCGCAGAGGGCAACTCTCACAGCACCTTCTGTGTGCGGACTGTCTTGCAGGTTCCACCTCGAGGCGATGAGATCGGCGTTCGGATCAGGAGCCGAAAGCGCACCCGAGTCAGAGAATGGATTTTCGCAGCAACAAAACTCATATTTGTTTATTTGCTTCTCCCCTTTTTCTTCCATGATCCTAAATCCCACATTAAAAATTTTAAAGTCGCATTATAACCAAATGGTAGGTTTAATTTTGCACTTCATCCCAACTTTCAACTATTGAGAAACTGCCTAATAAAATGCAGGGTACTGGTACATGTGAAATTCAGGAGAAGGATGAGAAACAAAAGAATGGATCATTGATCAAAAACTAACATAATAAAAATTTAAAGAAAAGAAAAATTTTCTGTTAAAGCACAATACTGATAGGCCTCAGAATAATCATCAACAAAAGGAAATAAATATCACATCAGACAAGGCCTAAGGAAACCATTTGCACCATACCAGCATCTATTAGCAAGACAAATGAAGCTACATTTTCTGTGATTCCTTATCCCTAGTGCAATCCAAAACTCTCTTTTTTTTCAGGCTTTTTGGAGTGCTAATACTCTTTCACTTGGACACATCACATAACATGACAGTCAACTCTGCAAACAAAGTGAGCTGAACTTGCATAGTCTTCAATTGTGGGCACTTGACCCAATATATGAAGTGCCTTGTATGTCATTGCACATTTCCTGTAAATCATTCATAGAACCATACATACATGTAAAAAGATCGTAGGTACTTCACTGATTTAATGAAATACCCGTGTGTTTCATAACACAGTAAATGTATGATAATTACAATTAGCACTACCAGCTAATTAGTAAACATACATAAGACACATGTATGCAACAAGATGGCTTTAACTTATTCTTACCGAACATACACGATTTATTCTTTAGTGAACATACCCACACCTTAGGCACGAAAGTAACTCAGCCCTTTGAGATGTGAATCCACTCACTTTAACATATAGAGATATAAATTATGCTTCTTACCATTTGAGATCAACTGACAATTCCATCAGCATACATCAAGAGTCAGTACCTCTGATTCCAATATACCTCGTTTTGTATCGAAGGTGATTCATAAATCACATTGGTGAAACGTGCACTATCTAGGAAAGCAAGAAGAGGAAATTATGTGCATCCAACATATCAATATGGCAAATATTTTTTCCTTCAACAATATTTTCTTAAAAAGATATATTTCCTGTCTTCAACCTTAGACTTAATTGCATTACATTTCTTAGGGGTAAAAATATCAGTGCATTAATATTCATATAATCCAAGACATCGGGCTAAGGCTAGCCTATACACCATATCGCATAGCTGTCACATCCAAAAGGCAGCAATGAGTAGGCTACCCCCTCCAAACAGCTTTCGTGTAACAGTTGGCCGAGCTATTATTATACCTTGACTGATTGAGCTATTATCAGTTGGCCGAACTATTATTATACCTCGGCTGATCGAGCTATTATCAGTTGGTCGAACTGTTATTATACCTCGGCTGATCTCCACAGGCCGAGCTATCGCCACCGAACCATCCTGTGCTTCGGTAGGCCGAGCCTCGTTATACCTCGGATAGCCGAGCCATTCTGTGTCTCAAGAAGGCCGAACTATCCCATACCTCGGTAAATTGAGTCTTCCATACTTCGGCAGATTCAGCCATCATCTATACCTCGGCCCGATCGAGGTACTCAAGCGCTTTTGCGGAATACACTTAAATTAACAAGATTTCAAATAGGAAATCATGCCTACGCTACCAGAAATGGCCTAGAGCCTATGTAGTCACTGAATCTTGAAGCATCGTCTGCTCTTCCTGACCGTTGATCCTCTAACCAACCGGATACGGATCCTACCAGCCCTATAACAGCCTGATTCTCTAACCAATCAGATACGGATCCTACCGGCCCTGTAACAGCCTAATTCGAATCAGTTTCGAATCCCAACAACTTTTAGACCCTCTATGACATGTCCAAGGAATCAGGTGATCGCCTATAAATATCACAGCCTTAGATCCCCTTAGGTACGGCATTCTGCACACTCAAGACACCTCTCTTTCACTCACTCACACTCTCAAAAAACTCCATTAGAGCTCAGACAAAGCTCCTAGCACCACCCCTAGAGGAACTCTTTCTCGGGAATCCTTCTCCTCATTTATCTGCTTGCTGTGAATCTCCACTGACTTGGGCATCGGAGGGTCTTCTGCAGAGGGCACCCCCCCAAACCACCCTCTACTCGAGGACTGTTTTGCAGGTTTCTGACCAGGAGTCGAGCCCGGATTCGAAGCCCCAATAGCACCCGAGTTGGAGAACGGATTTCCACGGCAACAGATTGGCGCTAGAGGAAGGGCCGCAAGTCCCGTAAACTTGTATTCTAGGAGACAAGGATCCAGATCGAAAGAAAAATCCTCTAATGGCCAACCGAAAGAGAGACGCCTCTGAGGCTCAGGATCAGGCTGCATCTTAGAGGCTTGATCCAACCAACGGTGCGGAGCCCTTGCTATCGCCACCAACTGAAACCCCTTCACCATTAGCTCCGGCGTGACCTTGGACCAGTGCTCTACCTTGGACCAGTTCGCCGCTCTGGTTCAGCAGGTCCAGGCCCTGACCCAGCTTGTTCAAGGAGCTCAAAGGGTTTTCCACCCGGTGGCTCCTATTTCGCCACTTCATGAAGAAGAGGCCCCCCCGTTCCTCCAGTAACTCTTCTCTCTAATCCGCTCGGGGCAGCGGATTACCTTCACTAACCTGCAAGGGCGAAACCAATGCTCCACCAGGCCAGAGGAGGGAGCCCGCTCAGATCCCGTCGGGCTCGCTCCCACTCCCTGGTGTCTTCCCAAGATTCGACACTGTTGCTGCCATCCCATCATCAGATCCCTCTTGTTACTCTGAACGAAGGAATCAGGCAGCAGATGCAGGAGATGCGATGGGAATGGCGTCAGGAGCTAGACGCCATCAGGCAGGCTCTTCTGTCCCAATCGAAGACGGATCAGGGCATCCCCTTCACCGAGAGGATCATGAGGGAAGTGATTCCCCTCATGTCAAGCTCCCTACCATCGAGCCCTACACAGATTACTGATCTTGATGACCACCTCTGCAGCTTCAAGTCTATCATGATGTTCCATGGAGCGTCAGATGCGATTCTATACCGAGCTTTCCCCTCTACCCTTAGATGGTCTGCTCGAACTTGGTTCAAAGCCTGAAGCCAGGTTCTATTGATTCTTTTGATGAGCTAAGCTGTCTGTTTATCAGCCAATTCATCAGCAGCCATCGTCATCGGCGGAGATCTGATTCCCTCTCGGAAGTTAAGCAAAGAGAAGGGGAATCCCTGAAGAGCTACCTCGGCCGTTTCAACACGGCCCTGTTAGAAGTCGACCACCTCAATCATGAGATGGCCATGTCCACCTTGGCCGGAGGGGTATCAAAGGTGGAAGACTTTTATTTGGTCTTGAAGGTCAACTACTCGAAGAGCCTTTCGGACATGATGTCTGGCGGACAAGTACCAGAGTTGAGGAGTCAAGAAGGTTGGCTCAGTCCGAGTAGCAGAAGAAGAAGGAGGTGAAAAGCTCCGACAAGTATCGAGCCTATCACCGCGCAAGCCCACCTCGCCGCCATGGAGCCCCTCCGTCGTCGCCTCGAGACCGGACCCGAGCCCAGCTCAAAGGTTTGACCGCCATACCCCTCTCACTACACCGAGGGCACAAATTCTGATGGAGATCGAGCGCCAGATTCCTCGGCCTCCTTCCCTCCGAGGTAACGGGTCCGGAGGGACATGACCAAGTACTGTCGCTTCCACCGAGACCACGGGCATGATACCAAAGAATGCTGGCAGCTCTGGAATGAAATCGAGCATCTAACGGGGCAGATTAGACTGATTAGAGGGCCACCTGAGCCAGCAAATGAGAGAGGTCGTCAACCTGAACCTCGCCAGCTTCCTCTGTCGAATCCCTAGGTCATTGGAAATGTCAACATGATAGCGGCGATCGACTCTCCATCATCTGGGTCGAGTGAGGAGGAAAATCTGCCGAAGAAGGCCTGAATCGATGAGCTTGCTTTCTCTGATGAAGACCTACAGGAGGTACAGTACCCCCACGATGATGCTCTGGTTGTATCTTTGAATATGAACAACTATGATGTACACCGCATTTTAATTGATAGCGGAAGCTCCGTTAATGTTTTGTACTTTGATGCCTTTGTGAGACTGAAACTCCAGGCGAAAAACCTCCGAGCCGTGGAATCCACTCTGGTGGGTTTCACAGGCGACTCTATAACCCCAAGGGAGTCATTACTCTGACGATCCGAGCCGGCACCTGGCCTCGCATAGCTACTACGCTCATGGATTTCCTTGTGACTAAGCTTCGGTCCCCTTACAATGCCATCCTCGGCAAGCCAGGGCAGATATCCCTCAAGGCCATCATTTCTATTCCCCATCTTGCCATAAAATTCCCCACTGAATAGGGAGTAGGGGTTGTTCAGGATAGCCAGATTATTGCTCGGCATTGCTTTATCGCTGATTTGCAGTCCAGAAAGCCCGAGGTGGATGGGCTAGATGCTCGTGAAGACTTCACTGAGCAGCGAGGAGAACCAACAAAGGAACTGGAGGAAGTGCCGCTGGATGAAGTTCGGCCCGACCGAACCATAAAGATCGGGTCACAGCTAAAGGGAAAGCTTCGGTAAGACTTAATCAATTTCCTTCAGGAGAATGCCGATGTGTTCGCCTGGTCTGCCTCAGATATGCTAGGGATTAGTCCAGACGTCTTAGTCCATCACCTCAGCATGGACGAGACATTTCGACCAGTCAAACAGAAGAAAAGAAGCTTCACCCCCGAGCGTCAGAAAGCTATCGAGGAAGAGGTGGACAAGCTCATCAAAGCCAACTTTATCCGGGAGGTCAATTACCCCGACTGGTTGGCAAATGTCATCATGGTAAAAAAGTCGAATGGCAAGTAGAGGATTTGCATCGACTTCACCGACCTCAATAAAGCTTGCCCAAAGGACAGTTTCCCTCTCCCTCGGATTGACCAACTCATAGATGCGACATCGGGCCATCAGATGCTGACTTTCATGGATGCCTATTCGGGGTACAACCAAATCTGAATGGCGCCCAAAGATGAGGAAAAGACAACCTTCATCACCGACCGAGGTATCTATTGCTATCGAGTTATGCCTTTTGGTCTGAAAAATGCAGGTGCCACCTACCAAAGATTGGTCAACAAAATCTTCAAGGAGAAAATCGGTCAGAACATGGAGGTGTATGTTGATGATATGCTGATGAAGAGCAAGGAGGCGCCCCACCATGTGGAGGACCTTGTGGAAAGCTTCGCAACGCTCGGAAGTACCAGATGAAGCTCAATCCAACTAAATGTGCCTTCGGAGTTAATTCCGGCAAGTTCCTAGGCTTCATGGTTTCACAGCGGGAAATTGAAGCGAACCCCAAAAGATCCAAGCTCTGCAGCAAATGATCCCTCCGATGTCGGTCAAGGAAGTGCAGTGTCTCACTGGGAGGATAGCGGCCCTCAGCCGCTTCATTGCTCGATCGGCTGAGAAATGCCTTCCCTTCTTTAAAGCTCTCCGATCGGCAAAGAATTTCCAATGGACCTCGGATTGCCAGAAGTCCTTTGAAGATCTTAAAAGATACCTCGGCTCACCATCTCTCCTTAGCAGTCCGAAGCAAGGAGAAACACTAAGCTTATATTTGGCGGTTTCTGCAAGTGCCATTGGCTTAGTGCTGGTCAGGGAGGATAACAAGGTTCAGAGGCCGATCTATTATGTCAGCAAATTGCTCAGGGATGCCGAGACAAGGTATACCCGGGTCGAGAAGGTGGTCTTGGCCCTGGTGACATCAGTCTGGAAGCTGCAGCCATATTTTCAGGCTCATACCATGGTGGTTCTAACCAACCAACCTATCAGATCTATCATCCATCGCCCGGAGGCCTCGGGAAGGATAACCAAGTGGGCTGTGGAGCTGAGCGAGCATGACATTCAATATTATCCTTGTCCAGCCATTAAAGCCCAAGTCCTGGCGGATTTCCTCCTGGAGTGTACCATACCCGAGGATGGCTCTACCTTAGGTTCCCCTGAGCAATTGAAGCTCAATGCTCCGTGGTTACTTCACGTCGACGGATCCTCCAATGCGAGTGGCTCTGGCACGGGTCTTGCCATCACTAGTCTAGAAGGAGCAACGTTTGAGTATGGCATCCGTTTCTCCTTCCCAACTTCCAACAACGAAGCAGAGTATAAGGCCCTAATTGCCGGACTCCGCATCATTCGGGAGCTCAAAGTCGAGAAGCTAAACGCTTACACTGACTCCCAATTAGTGGCAGGCCGGATACCAAGGGCAGAAAATGCACGC
Source organism: Calamus simplicifolius (assembly GCA_900491605.1). Taxonomy (NCBI): domain Eukaryota; kingdom Viridiplantae; phylum Streptophyta; class Magnoliopsida; order Arecales; family Arecaceae; genus Calamus; species Calamus simplicifolius. Next base: position 853,196 of record UESW01004120.1, on the reverse strand, counting down.
GCCGATCTCTTATCTTGCCTAGCGACTGCGGACTCAATGGACCTTGAGCGAAAATTTCATTTGGAGGTCCTGGAGAAATTCAGCATCGCTGATTCTGATCAGATGATGCAAGTCGACACTGAGCCATCTTGGGCGGATCCCATATATAAATATCTCAAAGAAGGGCTACTACATGCCGACCGAAAAGAGGCAAGGAAACTGAAGATGCAATCCTCCCATTATGTCTTGATTAACGATCGGCTATACAAATGATCCTTCTCTATGCCTCTGCTTAAATGCCTCCGACCTTCGTAGGCTGATTATGCTCTTTGAGAGGTTCACGAAGGCATATGCAGCAGCCATCTCGGCGGCAGAGCTTTGTGCCATAAGATACTTCATAAGGATACTATTGGCCGACTATACAGAAAGATGCCAACGATCTTGTCCGAGCCTGCGATTCATGTCAACGATATTTTAACATCCAAAGACTCCCTTCTACTCACTTGACCGCTATATCATCCCCTTGGCCCTTTGCCAAGTGGGGAATGGATATCCTCGGTCCTTTTTCCCTTGCAATGGGACAAATGAAGTTCTTATTTGTTGCGATTGATTACTTCACCAAATGGGTTGAAGCCGAAGCAGTCACCCAGATCACCGAGGCTCGGGCTAAAGATTTTGTCTGGATGTCCATCATCTGCCGCTACGGCCTTCCCTACACTATTATCATCGACAATGAAAAGCAGTTCGATAACCCGAAGTTTCGGGAGTTCTACGAGGACCATGGCATCCTTCACCGCCTGACTTCCGTTGGACATCCTCAAGCCAATGGAGAAGCTGAGGTAACTAACCAAACTCTCTTGCAGGGAATCAAGGCTCGGCTCAATCGAACGAGAGGTCGATGGGCTGAAGAACTTCACCACGTGTTATGGGCATACCAGACTACCGAAAGAGCACCCATAGGGCAAACCCCATTCAGGATGGCCTTCGCACTGAAGCTGTTATCCCCATAGAAGTCGGGCTCCCCTCCCCTCGCGTGGAAGGCTATTCAGAGGAATCCAACGATGAGCAACTCCGGGCTAATCTTGACTTGATAGAAGAGGTCAGGGAGAAGGCCCGGATCTGAATGACGGCCTATCAACAAAAGGTCGCCTGTTACCATTCAACCAAAGTCAAAGGAAGTTTTTCCTCCCAGGTGATATGGTCCTTCGAAAGGCATCTGTCTTAAAGCCACTGGAGCAAGGAAAGCTGTCCCCTAATTGGAAGGGTCCCTATCAAATCGCGGAAGTAATCAGACCCGGCACCTATAAGCTCCAAGATCTAAATGGGAAATCTATTCCTCGAACGTGGAACTCGGATAATCTTTGCATTTATCACCAGTGAGAGTACGCCCTTCCCGAAACCACTTTGTCCATTAAGCTAAAACTTTAAAGATTCAAAAACTTCTATCTCTATTACTTTCTTTGATGGCTATAATGAGAAGCAAGTTTATAAATCCTCGGCTAGGCCGAGGGATCTCTGGACCTTGGCCACGCCAAGTAAAATATATATCAGCTGGGCTGGGAGGACTTCGTACCTTGGCTGTGCCAAGTAAAATATAATCGTGAAGCCTCGGCTATAACCGAGTGATATTTGAAGGCTCGGCAACAACCGAGTGATATTCGGAAACCTCGGCAACAACCGAGTGATATTCCAAAGCCTCGGCAACAACCGAGTGATATCCGGAAACCTCGGCAACAACTGAGTGATATTCCAAAGCCTCGGCTACAACTGAGTGATATTTAAAGGCTCGGCAATAACCGAGTGATATTTCAAAGCCTCGGCAACAACCGAGTGATATTTGAAGGCTTGGCAACAACCGAGTGATATCCAAAACCTCGGCAACAACCAAGTGATATTCCGAAGCCTCGGCTACAACCGAGTGATAATTGAAGGCTCGGCAACAACCGAGTGATATCCGAAACCTCGGCAACAACCGAGTGATATTTTTGAAGCCTCGGCAACAACCGAGTGATATTCTGTAGCCTCGGCAACAACCGAGTGATATTCTGAAGCCTCGGCTACAACCGAGTGATACTCTGAAGCCTCGGCAACAACCGAGTGATATTTTGAAGCCTCGGCTACAACCGAGTGATACTCCGAATCCTCAGCAATAATCGAGTGATATTCTGAAGCCCCGGTAACAACTGGGTGATATTCCAAAGCCTCGGCTACAACCGAGTGATACTCCGAAGCCTCGGTAACAACCGAGTGATATTATGAAGCCTCGGCTACAACCGAGTGATACTCCGAAGCCTCAGCAACAACCAAGTGATATTATGAAGCCTCAGCAACACCGAGTAATATATTATCTGAAACCTCGGCCAAGTCAAATGGCATATTCCTAAAACGTTATCTAAAGCTTCGGCCTAGACGAGTAATCTCTCAAACACTCTGATGCAACTAAGACGTCCTATTATGCTTCGGCAGAGGTTAGTAATCTTTCTACGCTTACCAGAAAGATTATACAAGTTATTTCTTTTCAAAGAAATGCATACTTCATCCCTTAGATATGACCATGCTTACTACATAAGCTCACACGGCCGCCCAGGCCTTCCTCTGACCGAAGCAGAGATAAAACACATCCCCTATAGAGGGCTGAATGACATGTTCACAAAAATAAAGTAGTGAAACGCTGCCGAACTTACATATCATGCTACAGACTGAAAAGAATAAAACGAGGGTAGCAACTCTCAATACAATCACATCAGAAAAAGGAACAGATATCAATAGAAGAAAGAGGAAACACTTCCTTCATTAATGAAAAGATTACAACCTCTTGAGAGGCATTACAAGTGCATCATAGCGCAGGAAATACAAATAAAATAAAAGCTCGGCTGAGCGGCTTTGGTCGACGACAATGTCTTTACATCTGACCCCAAAAATCGGGCAAATCAGACAAACTTCGTTGAGCCACTGGTTAATACCAAAGAATAAAGCAAGCCATCCGCGGGTCCTCAGATGAATTAAGAGATCTAAAATAGGGTAAAGACCCGTGGATGTCGATGCTGAAGATGCATCTCCCCCAATTGGGATGCTGGTCTGCTAGCCGCTGCCCGATCGTGAAAGGCAGAGAACCAGCAGACCGACACACCACCCTCCTCCCTCTTCGCATGGAAAAAGATTCCTCAAGCAAATGACCTGAGAAATTCAAGCTGAGGGAGAAGGAAAAGTCCATGCTTCCCATGGGGGAACGTATGCTTTACGTTCCCTATGGTTCCCATGGCAAGTGACAAAGGAAACTCAGGAAGCGCATACGTGCGCTCCCCATATGACCTCTACAGGCCTCGTGCGCTCTCCATATAACCTCCGAGAACTTCTTCCTTGAGGACTATCTGCTCTTCAGTAGCTTCTTCATCACCCAGCTATCTGGGACAAACCAGCTTTCAAAAAGAAGGCTCAGCCTCTCCACTCTCAACTTCAATGAAACAGGCGCCATTAATATCCTTACGATTCACAGGAAAGAGAAGTCTTTGGGAGATGGCCTAACATACTTCGCTCCCTGCCCTCTTTATAGGCAAACAGTCCGAGGGCAGCCATTAAGGAAAAGAGCCCCAGAATTCAAAACGCCCTGCCACGTGGCCACGTGGTGGTTCAGGATAAAAGGCGCATTCCGAAGCGCGCCAAACACACTTCATAGGTCGTGACATAAGGAAAAAGATACCTCGAATCAAGAGTCTTAAATGCAGAAATCGTCTGCAGGTCCTCAAGATACGAGCAGACCTGGGAAATCCCTTCCCGAAAACGACGCCGACCAATGGTGATCCAATGCTTGCCTCGTACGTTAAAAAGATGCGCATCGGAAACAACCAGTGGAATAAATGCCCCAAGCAAAACACAAAGCGCCCTTCCGCAAAGCTATTTCATGTACTTCGGCAAAGAAACAAGCTGGCTTCAATCAAATCGAACTATCTAATCTCGGCCTTAACCGAGACGCTTGAACAGATTCTTGCCATTTCGAGCTGAACTATCCTATTCTTTAACAGATCATGTCGCCCCTGCGACGTCGATGAAGATCAGGTCGACATCTCCTGGTTTGGCCCCAAGCTGAACCATCTATTATATTTCAGCCTAAACTGAGACATCGCTTGTTGCTTCGACTTAAAGCCGAGATAATATCCTTACTTCAGAAAAAACCGAGGTATCTCTTTTGATTCGGTAAAAACCGAATGTTCCCTTATTCCTCGGACCAGACTGAGATAGCTACTCTCCCCCTAACGCTAACAGGGCACTTCTTATGCTTCGGCAAAGCCGAACGATATGCTACACTCCGACAGGAACTTATGAGTTCCCATTAACCCAACTAAAACGGGGATGCAATACCCTAGTCTCGCTAGGATCTCCAAAGATCCCTCAAGGAATGTCTCATTCATGTATCTGACATAACGAGAACGAACGTTTCAAGGATAGCACCAAATACAAAGGTTGCTGAAAGTCTCTATTCCATTCATTGTAAAAAAATACATGAGCCCTCACTGAAGCTTGTCATCTTCTCCAGGCACTGCCGAGCTCCCCCCATACCGCAGAGCTAACTCGGCAATATGTCGCTGGAGAGATGCTACTTGCCCCTCCAGCCGGCTGTTGGCCCGATGAAGGAGCTCATTCTCTCTCATGTAAACAACCAGGTATTGCTCGGCCGCCCTCTGGAGTCGCTCGTGGTCTGCGAACAGTGACGCCAAGACCTTCTCATCGATGGTTACCGTAGTGCAGCTCCTATGAGGCCCCCATGGCCATTGATGCCGCTGCTTGGTGCTTCAGTCGATCGCCCCTCGCTGTAGAAGCCATCTTAGTATCCAAAAATTTTGGAGATCTACTGAAAAAGTGATTAACGATGGCATTTCCCCATCCATTTTTAAACTACTCCTGGCAAGTATCCCGATTGCCTGGGCCATCAATTCCAACACTACTACCGCAAAACATGCCACGTGTCACTGCCTCAGTAGGCGCTCGCGGAAATGAAGAGTTCCGCCCCCTCATCGAAGAGGATCATTAATAACATTGAGGCGCTCGGGATGCGCCCCCTTTCTCGGGACCAAACTCCCTCCATTCGGATCATGTCACCTGGAGCTATATTCCCTACGCCCGAACCTGCGCTTCGGACTAGGGAACCTTGGCCCGAGGCACCTTTTCTTCAGCTCGGACAAATCATTTACTTTACCTCGACCCTAGCCGAGTTATCCCAACTCCTATTAGGACGAGCTATTTCGAATAAGCCCGAAAGGACATTCCTCGGCGAAATTTAGCCTAGAGTTGGCTGAGTAGGGCCTGATTAAAAGATGCCAAAGGCAACCTAGTTGTGGGATACGGGTTGTTGTAGGCAGAAGGGAAAATCGCCAAACGCACATAAACAATTGCTTAAGAAAAGATGGCAGCCAAGGTGACAAGGTGAAAATAAAAGGTTCATTTATTGTTTATTAATCAAATACAAAATAAAAGAAGCAGAAAATACATATGATAGCCCTGGAAAATCAAGGTTTAGGGTCAGACCCAGCATCTCCTATAGCAGCATCTGGGGAGGCATGACTCGGTCCGCCCTCTTCGAAAGTGCTTCATTGAGATACCTCGACAACCGCATCAGCGCCCAAAATAGCCTCAAGATCAACATCGAGATCTCCTCATACTCAGTTTCCTTGGTCCCCTGGGTACGAGTCTCATAATGCTCGGCTTCTAGAAAAGACAAGTCCAACTCGAGATAGGCCTGAGAGATTTTAGCTCGCGTCTCCTTCTTGTCGAACCGAAACGCATTGGCACAGGCCGCCCTATGCTCCTCGGTAAATTGAGCAGAGTTTTTGTACTCCTCCACCGCCAAGGAGGTCCGTGCATTTGCTTCAACCAATTGCTTCTCTAGTTCGGAGTTCCTTCGGTGGCTCGAGGCCATTTCCTCTCCGAAGGTCCTCAGCCGCTCCTGAAACTCAAGCCCCATTTTGCTCACCTACCGGCAAAGGGCCTAGTAAGGCAAAAGTCGAAAAGCCAAAATGAAAAATAGTAGGAGATAACATACCTCTTCCTCCCGTTGAGTCATTTTCGTGTTCAACCCACGAACCTCATCGAGAGCCTTGGACTTGTCCGTCTCCACCTGCTGGAGCCTAATCTTAAGACTATTAATCTACGATTGTTTACCCTCATTCTCCAGGCAAGACTGGGTAAGGTCGGCAGTCAACTTGGCAATTTGACCTTGCTGCCATTTAACCCGATCTTCACTGTCGCCCAATTTCTTGCTTAAGTCAGCAATTTGTTCCTACTGCCTCCGGAACCTACGTTCCTCATCAGCAAGCCTTTTATCTATCCTAGCCCTCATCTCATTCCACCTATTGTTGAAGCATTTCCTCATATCCTCTATCTCCTCGGCATGCTGAGATTGAATTCGCGATAGCTCCAAGCGGGCCTTGTCTGATTGCTCGCGGAAGCCCTGAAGTTCATTGACCTATACAGCAAGCTGAGAGGCCCTCTCTCTTGCAGCCGAAAGAGACTTACCCATCCTCTCAAGCTCCTTTTGGGAGGTCGGCAAGGATTGGGAAAGAGTGGTTGTTGAGTCCACCCTCTCCTTTAGGCAATCGATTTCTCTTCGGGCCTGCGCCCAAGCTCTGATGGCCAAGTGCAAAAGCCATTTTAACGCCCTCATAATCAAAGCATTCTGCGGAAAAATTGCATGTGAGAAAACGCGACCGAACTAACCGACTAAAACCTTTGTTTCGGTATAACGAATTACCGAGAAGCATAATCCGAGGCAATCTTCGTGAGGGCGAGGTTATCGATCTTGGTGAGGAGGAAGGTTTCATTCGGCACCCCAGTATACCTGAAGGCCACATCAACGAGATCCACCGGATCATATCCTCCCCGAGGAACTCTCTCCCCTATGGAACACAGACCGCATTAAGGCAATGAACATGTCATCCACCTTCTGGTCGTGTGGGAGAAAGTCCGCTCCCGAAGGGTTGATCTGGGGAGTTGCGGCCTTTGGAGCCATCATCCGGCTAACCTCCTCCACCAAGGCCCTCATCTGAGGAGCCTCGGGTGCTTCAACTCTGACGAGGGGAGCCCCAACTTGGACATTCCCTTCGCTCGGCAATCCCCCTTCCTCTTCAAACATTTCTTTGCCCCCGGCGGACTCCGCTAGAGCCTCAGTTTCTCTTGGGGCCTCCAGTGCTTCGGCGGAGGGCCTTCCGATGGGAGACATTTTGTGAAGCTCAATCACCGGTTCAACCGGTTCGATTTCCCCTTCGGTCTCCGTTGACTCTCCAATGGGTAGCCCAGACTGAGCTTCGGCAGCCACAACCATTTCTCCCACCTCGATTGAAGCAGGGATCTTTCCCACGTCTACCTGTGATATTTTAGGATGCCGGCCTCCAATAGAGAAGACCGAGCAACCCCGACCACGGGGACCACCGAATGAGCTGGTGCTACTCCCTTGCCATCATCTGACAAAACAACTATCTATGGGGGGGAGACTCCGATAGCCTCCTCTAGAATCCCCTCGGCAGCCTGATCTCCCCCCAATAACAGACCTTCCTCCGGCACCGAAGGTTCATAAATCGCCGCCGGTACTTCAACACTTTCGTCCCGCGGCGGCGAGGGACGACAGCCAGCGCCATCCTTCCTAGGCCCACTAGAATGGGAGCCAGAATGGCGGGACCTCTTCTCGGCCCTGTGCTTATCACTGGAACTGAACCTTGTGTGGCGTTTGCCCAGTTCCTCCCTCATTTGGCCTACAAATGCTGACCTTTTGACTGCGGGCACAATGCGATTCATCGATTAAATTGTGCAAAAATCAAAATTAAAATTACCTTAGCACATTGATTGCAAAATAAGGCTTACCACGAGGGTCGATAGGACTCAATCCAGCAGCAAAAAGGGTGTCCTCTGATAGAAGGGCGCTGGCCGGAAGTACTCGACTGCTGCGCAAGGTGATCAAATCCTTCTTCTCCCGCTCGGATAACTCTGGGTGCGCCTCTGGATCCTTCACATACCGCTCCCACACCCTAGGAAAATTCGAGCCGATATTCCCTTCAACCATAAAAAATTGGGACTTCCACTCTTTTATCGACGACGGATTATCTGTGATCATCTTAAAAGATTTTCGGGGGCCAATGTAAGGCCACTCAGAGGCCCTCCCAAAACTAAGTTGTAGCATACCCGGAATATTGGAAGGGTTGCGGTTACCCCAACACGGTTGCACATCGAGATAAATCCGATGAGATTGCGCCAACTATTTGGAGCTACCATGGTGGGACATATATTATAAAACCTCATCACCTCCTGCACCAGCGGATGAAGAGGAAACCTAAGGCCTACCCTCAAGCTTTCCTCGTAGCAGAACACTCCAGCTCCTGGCTCCGATTTTACCCTATCATCGGCCTTTGGGAGCCATAGGATGACATCCTGAGGAACTCTGTAGTGGCGGCATATCCATTCCAGATCCGCCAAAGTTATCTCCGAAACCACATCGTTTGGGCCCTTCATGTTCTCTAGCCAAGGAGCGAAACAAAAGCAAATCTGTGGAAAGGAAAAGAGAGAAAAGAGAAGGGTCTTTATGGAAGGAACGAAAGATTATTGCGGGAAGGACGCCGCCCTGGCCTCCTTTCTCCCCTTTAAATAGAGCTTCGAAAGTTGCCTTAAGCGTTAAGGCTCCCACAATGGGTGTCATAAATGCGAAGACCCTGCCACGCGAGACTCCCCCAATCGCCGCTCACAGAATCCGAAGAGTTTCCTGTTCGTGCAACAACGAATAATGATAGCGAATTGACAACCCGTTAGTTTTGCACCTTTTCAAATCCTTCTGGGTAAGATATTCTAAACTCTACTCCCTAAATCTGAAGTTACACTTCAAACTAGAGAGTGGGGGGCATGTTATGAGGGGTAAAAATATTAGTGCATTAATGTTCATACAATCCAAGACATCGGACTAAGGCTAGCCCATACACCCTGTCGCATAACTGTCACATCTGAAAGGCAGCAATGAGTAGGCTACCCCCTCCAAACAGCATTCGTGTAACAATTGGCCGAGCTATTATTATACCTCGGTTGATTGAGCTATTATCAGTTGGTCGAGCTATTATTATACCTCGGCTGATCGAGCTATTATCAGTTGGCCGAACTGTTATTATACCTCGGCTGATCGAGCTATTATCATACCCCCACAAGCCGATCTAACGCCACCGAACCATCCTGTGCTTCGGTAGGCCGAGCCTCGTTATACCTCGGATAGCCGAGCCATTCTGTGTCTCAAGAAGGCCGAACTATCCCATACCTCGGTAAATTGAGTCTCACCATACTTCGGCAGATTCAACCATCTTCTATATCTCACCCGATCGAGGTACTCAAGCGCCTATGCGGAATTCACTTAAATTAACAAGATTTCAAATAGGAAATCATGCCTACGCTACCAGAAATGGCCTAGAGCCTATGTAGTCACTGAATCTTAAAGCATCGTCTGCTCTTCCTGACCGTTGATCCTCTAACCAACCGGATACAGATCCTACCGGCCCTGTAACAGCCTGATTCTCTAACCAACCAGATACGGATCCTACCGGCCCTGTAACAGCCTGATTCGAATCAGTTTTGAATTTCAACAACTTTCAGATCCTCTGTGATGTGTCCAAGAAATCAGGTGATCGCCTATAAATATCACAGCCTCAGATCCCCTTAGATATGGCATTCTGCACACTCAAGACACCTCTCTTTCACTCACTCACACTCTCAGAAAAGACAGAGCTCCTAGCACCACCCTTAGAGGAACTCTTTCACTGACTTGGGCGTCGGACGATCTTCTGCAGAGGGCACCCCCTCCAAACCATCCTCTGCTCGAGGACTGTTTTGCAGGTTCCGGCCAGGAGTCAAGCTCGGATTCAAAGCCCCATCCGAGTTGGAGAACGGATTTTCGCGGCAATAGATTTTAAAAATAACAATAAAATGGTAAAATTTCAAACAAAATTTTAAGATAGATAACTGTAACTTTATATTCATATAATACATCTTATGTTTGGAATCTATAAGTTCTAGAATTTTTCAATTCATCACTCATATATTCATCATGGAACAGCTTGATGTTTGATGCTTATATTCTTTTGGATACATAATAAAATAGTAAAATTCATGCTATTAATTTAAGGAAGATATTCATTAGAGATGTCTACAATAAATATTTTCCAAATTTCTCACATTTATATGTGTTACCCAAGAAAATAAAGTCTCTTGATTGAGCACTTCCAACAAGGTTCATAAGGCTACAACATATACACTTACGCCCTTCATAAAAACTTCAATTTGATAAGCAAGAGCCAATTAGCTCACATCATTTTGACCATTATATTAATATTTATAATTAATGCAAGTCTAGATTCCATGATATAGCTCTCGAGAATTAGTATAGGTTCAAAAACCCAAATTCCCATTTCACAACTCAATAGTCAAAGAAAATTGTACATATCAATTGAAATGAGAAATCTAATATCTCTTGAACACTACACAGGAAGACATAGTGACAATCTTCTATGCCTCCAAACAAAAAGGTTCTTTAAGTAAATTAAACCACAAAATTTAGCAATTTTTAGAAAAATAAATTTAATCTTTAACTGTTAAAAAAAATATTTTTGATCTTTGCAATTCTAAAAATTACTAAAAATTTAATATAAAAATTTAAATTTATAAAAAAAATAAAAATAAAAAAATTGAGAACCAAATCCTAAATCGAGAGGACTAGATTTCGTCCCTTCGACTTGGCTCAGTTCGAACCTCTTATACTAGACGATCGTGTAACCCAATTACTCTTATCCATAAAAAAAAAAAGATTAATAATAGTAAAAATTAAAATAAAGTAAAATGAAAGTACTTCAAGGGTTACTTATTCTATTTACCTTCAATCTTTAAGGCACTATTTATATTTTAAGATATTATGATCGTTTATGGCCCTCGCGTGCGTTCCTCGCGCCCTCGCGTGCGTTAACAGAACGCTCGCGTGCTCGCCTGGCGAGCGTTATGCTCGCGAGCGTTCAAATACCTCCTCCACCGCTGCATGAACTACACCCACTTCGCTCCCTGCCCTCGCGATCTCCATACCGTCGCCGAACCCCTACTCCTCCGCGGCTGCCACCCCCTCCCCGGCGCCGCTGCTTCTCCCCTACCCCACCGAAGCCCCTCAACCCTTCCTCCCTCCCCTCCGATCCCTTTCCCTCTTCCCTCCCCGACGCCGCCGTCCTTCTCCTGCTTGCCCGCCTCCCTCGGCTTCGATCCCAAGACCGAAGCCTCCCGCTTCCTCTCCGCCAAGTGGATCCTCGACCTCCCGCTTCACCAGCTTCTCTCCCTGGCTCGCTCCAACGGCGCCGCGCCGATCCGCCTCGCACTCGACGTCGGTGGCGGCACCGGCACCCTCGCCGCCCGCCTCCGCCTCCTCGTCAACGCCACCGTCCTCACCGTACTCTACTCCCATATCGTCCTCCGTCGCCGCAGAAACCCCGCTGGAGCTCCTCCTTTACTCCTGTATGTATCGGCCCCACGTTTTTTTTTTTCCAACCGGCGTGCGTTTTTATTTATTTTTAACTCCCAATAACGCATCTGTGGACTCGCTGGGATTTCACGGAATCAAAGGCAAAGGAGCTTATCGACGCTGAGTTCCTTTGGAGATAATGATGAGGTGGAGATGTTGGGCTTCCTGCATGGTGAAGGATGCGATCTGTGCTTTGCGCGTAAAGCAAGGAGGCATTCAAGTAACAACGTGAAGGATGCGATCTGTGCTTTGCGCGTAAAGCAAGGAGGCATTCAAGTAACAACGTGCTCTAATATTTGAAATGTGCTCTAATATTTGAAATGTCATTCCCAGTCTAGCTAGCTTGTTTTAAAATGTTAAAAGTTGGGAATGACATTTCAGATATTAGAGCACGCTATTACTTGAATGCTACTCGCTCTTCTTGCTAAGCGCAAAGCACAGCTTGCCTCCTTCACCATGCCGGAAGCCCCACATCTCCACCTCATCATTCTCTCCAAAGGAACTCAACGTCGATCACGTAGTTCTTCTCTCCAAAGGAACTCAACGTCGATCACGTAGTTCTTACTCTTTTGATTATGATGGATCCGGTGGAGTCCTAGCGAATGAAGTAGAAGCAAAAGCCGCTTCGACCATGTCCCTCATTATCACCAAATCCCTCAAGGAAATTCATCTCGAAATTAACTCTCCGTGGACGAGGGGCTCTTGACTTCTCAACGTGTAAAGATTGGAATAATCCATGAATTCTTTAATTTATATCATTCACCGGCTTTGTCCTTGTCATGCCCACACGTTAGTGATGGAGCTGGGTATGCTCGTCGTTACCAAACACCATGCCCAAATCGGCTGATCAAATCGGCTTTGCACAAGGAGGGTGGAGGAAATCTATTCAGAAAGCCTATCCACACGGCCTGTTTAAACCCAAGCTGTGGAAATTACTTCTCCTTAGGTGAACAAGTGTGCAATGGGCACGTGGATTGAGTTGACCGCATGCGTACCATCGTATATGTCAAGACCCGATGGAACTTGTCATGCACCACACGCATGGTAGCATCCATGAACAGTTAATTCGTATGCCCCTGCTTGTTGCTTTGGAGGGCGATGCAACAAGATTTTTCCTTACCCTAGTTACTAATTGTCAATAAATCCATGATGAGTGTGACCTAGGAAACTTTGGGTTGGAATTTTTTTTTTTTTTTTTGTACAAGTGGGTGATCAGAATACAAAATTTACGGCAAAATAGTAGGACATGGTCCCCAAGTCTCCATATCCAATAACCAGCATGTCGAGCCACGGAAGCCGTCGTCGAGTCCACCGCCGAATTGGCTTCATAGTAAATGTGAGATGCTGGTTCACTGCCGAAGCAGCAGGGGATCCCCAGAGGCCAGAGGAGTCAGAACCAACCGCTTGAGAAGCATGAGCGTAATCTGCAGTCAAAGATTTAATCTTCAACACAAGCCGGTGATAAGAAATAAAATCCTCCGAGAAGATGAGCTGGTTTCTCGACATCCAAATCTGATAAGCCGTGACCGCCCAAAGACCACTCTTATGCTGAGAGGCCCTCCGAAGATCATGAAGGAAAAGGGAACGCAGGGAACCAGAAACATTCACTCTGCAAAAATAACCCATCAAGTGCCAAATCCGCCTTGCTCTAGGGCATATAAAGATAGCATGATCCGTAGACTCATCCTCCAAACCACATAGAGGGCAAATCGGCTGAATTGGCAGACCCCTACGAGAGAGCAAGACACAGGTCCCATAAAAGCTTTCAAATAAATAACTGAACCCGGGGAAGAGTGGGAAGCAACCAAATCCAAGCAGCATCCTTGGTCGAGGGCATTATGCAAAGTTCCAACCGACAGCCCATGGCACACTGCAGATGGCCTTTAAGGCCTTCACATTAACATCTAAAGAAAAAGGCTTTGTGTACCACGTGCATCGCGCACAATGATTGATTCGTGCTCATGTGCAATAGGGATATTTTCATTTTTTTCTTGCATGCTTAGCCACACGCTCGCACATGTGTGCGCGGATCAATCATCATGCACCATGTACACGTTTCTACACCCTAACATCGTGATGGATATGCTTTCTTTTATATATATATATATATATGCACACACTAGCCTGCCCAACTTAATCTTGACTGATGAAGGCTAAAATAGACGGTGGAGGTCTCCTACAATGATCCTAGCTATTAAATAACACTCATAGCTTTTTAAATACTAAATATTATATGATGTATAAATCTTTAATTCATGTATCAAATAGTCTAAAAGAAAATATATAAATTTATATTAATCTAAATTATCTAATATTTGAATCACTTAATGTATTAGGCAAAGGAACTTTAAATCATATGATTTTTTATGTTTAAGTGTTTTAAAGTTACATAATAAAAAATACGGAATAGCTTGGATCATTGATGTAGGACTTTCATTATGCAATCATTGATGTAGGACTTTCATTATCCAATCAAAACTTGACTATACTTAAGTGGAGATCGACTAGTGTTCTGTTTTATGTTTTTATGCATGTATTTATATATATGTGTACATCTATATATATATATATATATATATATATATATATATATATACATAATACATGCATATATATAATTAATATTTTATGCATAAAATGACCGATGAGTTAAAACCAATGCTTCTTTAGCTCATAAAATTTGATAAAATGATTACCAATTGCCTTGTTTAACTCGACAACTCTTATATAGAAGTATCAAAAGTAGAGGTGTGATATCAATAGTATCATAATTTGATGGTGCGAAATATAAGAGTGACATAGAGTGCTCCAAAAGCGTCTAGGTATCTAACATGTCAAACAATTCAAGATATCTTGTGCTTCTTTAGTTTCAACATTTAGTGGTATATAAATTACCCATGACAGATCTTTCTTTTTCATCATTCAAAATCACACCTGCGTCTAGCTTCTTCCATCTTAGGAAATGACCTTTAATTACTTTAAGTGAGTGATTATAATTTCCAAACATAAGCCACTTGTGCAGCATAACTTGTGTGGTCTTAAATGTCCGAGTTCAAATTCGTTATGCATACAATTAATATATGCAATATCTTCCTATCTTCTAACCATTCTTACCGGTTAACATTTGAAACACCACTGTACCTTTTAAAAATTAAATATCATACATTTTTCTACCTTATAATTCTGTCCATCTTCGTTGTTCGCTCTATCATTTGTAATCACTATTTCTTCCCTCCCAAACAGATCTATAGCTTTTGCTTTAAATTGCAAACTATTTCAAAATTTTCAAACTCTTTGCTTCCTATAATTTCGAAATTGATTTAATAGAGCTACAGTACTCTCTTCATTCTCAAAATTATTTCAACCAAATACTTCTTATTTATTTTAATATATATTATTAGTAAGATTCAGTCATCATATTTTAATTCTAATTTCTTTATGAACCAAATGAATGGAGGAATCGAGTGATTCCGATTCTGATTCGAATAGAAGTCGATTCCAATTCTAACCCTGATTATGTATTAAACCAATCGGATCCTTTTAATCGCCATGTTTAGGCCAAATGTTAAACTTTTCATAAATTCTCTCGGTAAAGCTCACCTTTTAAGACAACGATAAAAACATATGCAACATATATATATATATATCTTATTGTTGCTACTTATGGTTTGCTATAATGATATCCCAAGAGGTCTCTCAAAGAGGATAGTGAAAAGATAAAGATATTGAAAGTGAATTGTCACCTGGATTCATTAACCTATTCTTTTAGTATACCTTTTAATCAAATTAAAGGTATTCAAAGTAATTCTTTCATGGACCTAATTGAGAGCTTAATGATACTCTTGCTCAACTTAAAAATTTAATATCTCCAACCAATCAAAAGTCTTTATTTTAATAAACTGCTCAACTTAAAAATTTAATATCTCCAACCAATCAAAAGTCTTTATTTTAATAAACATGATCTTTCTATGTTTAATCAAGTCCTCTATTAAAGATATCACAACCATCCAATGTTCCCTTGGGCGGCTTTGTAGTTGGACTTTTATATTATAATAATATAAGAATTTTTTTATTCTTTAACTAAAAAGTATCTAATAAAGAAAGTAGATGAGCAAATAAACTTAAAAAAAAAGTTAAACTATATTTTTGATCCTCAAAATTATGCGGGTATGTTATTTTAGTTTTTAAACTTCAAAAAATTATAAAAATATTCCTAAATTTTATTTTTTGTTATCCCTATCGTTAGAAATTTTTGTTGGCTTACGTGGACAAAAATTGCGTGTGCCCCTCCCCTCTCTCTCCCCGTGCCTCCTTCCCATTCTCTCTCCCCACACCGGCCCCGCCCCCCCCCCCCCTACATAAGTTAATCATGCAAGCCAACCAACCATGTAAGCTAACCAAGTCAATAAATTTTTAACGATAACGGTAAGGACTAAATAAAAATAAAAAATAAAGTTAAGGAATAATTTTGTAATTTTTTAAAGTTTAAAAATTAAAATAACATGCTCCTTTATGTTTGAGAGTCAAAAATATAGTTTATTCAAAAAAAATATTCTTATTCTTTTTAAACCCAATTGCACAACTAAATAAGGCAAAACACATGCACAGATCATAATCAAATCCAAATATTTGTCCTTGTCACCATCCATTGCAATCTAGAGTTTAAGTTTTTTGTGTTTTATTTTTTGGCTTTAAAATCTTATAAAATATCCGTCATGGCTCGAACCCATCGCCATGGTGGCCATCTGATACAGCTTGCATAGTCTTTAAGGCGTAACACTAGGAATTATGCAAGGCCTTTTGAAACACAACTTCTCACTATTTTTTTTTTTCAAAAATATAAGGTTTAAACACATTTGGTATTGGATACAAAATTGACTACCATTCTTACCTGAAATCTAAGACTACATCCTGAAGTTAGGTATCCTATGGCTCTGAAAAAAATACAACAGTAATGATGCAAGCTACTAGCTTAGTAAGAAATCTCCTTCCATGCACACCAACATATAATAATATATAAGTAATTATAAATTGTTAAAAAGTAGATTTAGTAAAGCAGTTATAATATCAATAATTTCAATGACAACATATGATATTTTAAATATTAGTTGCAGAGATCTAGTCAATATAGAATAGTGATGATATTCATATTTTATCATATAACTCGTGATCACATAATCAAGATAATAATGCCACATATAAAAATCTACCACAATATTAAATTTTGATAATCTAAAATAATGGCATCACTCCATAATTTCATAATCTAGATGATAATACCATTCCACAGTAAGTTTAGGTGCATAATTTATAGATATGCCAAATTTCACATCCTTAACCTATGACAATTCAATTTTATTATTAATTATTTAGGTGCATGATCCAACACCTTGGCATTTGGACTAGTTATACCTACATTCCCATTAATGGCCAGCTACATAAGTCTCATACTATGTTTGACAACTTCAATCAGTGCCACAGTATGCAATATGTTACTAGGCAATGTCCTTGCCATAGTACCCAAAGTGTCACTAGACCGTACTCTCGCCACAGTACATAGTGCATCACTAGGCAACACTCTTGCTATAGTACGCAAGGCATCACTAAGTCATACTCCCATCATAATACACATTTCGTCACTAAACAACACTCTCATCACAGCATGCAAGGAGCATGCAAGGCATCACTAAGCCATACTTTCGTTACAATGTATAATGCGTCAATAGGCAACACTCTTACCACAGTACACAATGCCTCATTAAGCAACACTCTTACCATGATACACGAGGCATCACCAAGCTATACTCTTGTCACAGTACATAATGTGGCGTTATGCAACACTCTAGCCATAGTATGCAATGCATCACTAGGTAACACTCTTGCCACACAATGTGCCATTAGGCAAAGCCTAGAAGCACTAAACTCATTTATTGTTTCCTCATCATCATTGTAAATGAGAAATTAATTCAATAATTTATAACACATCTTAAATATTTAAAATTGAGTGGGTGGTCATGTAATAATATTAAAATCATTCAAGATTTCTTGCCTTTATTAGATCATAAAAATCAAAACGATAATCTAGCTGCAAGCCCATTTTATATGTCTGGTACCCTAAAATTAATTAGCATAATTAACACTTGAAAATCCATACTCCTATTAATTAAATGCCTAATTAAATATTTTCTAATTTCTAAAATTTTTTAGAATATTTAATTTATTTCTTTTATCCTAACTTTCTACGGTCGATATATAATAATTAATGACTTAATAAAATCTAAATTAGTAATGCCATCTTAAACCTTATGCCCCATATATATATATATATATATATACACACACAAAACAATTAATGACTTGATAAAATCTACACCAATAATGCCATCTTAAAGCGAAGGAATGCCCCATTATATATATATATCCAAATTGATTCTAAATTAATAAAGCCTAATGATTGACTCACTTGTAATTTTTTAAACAAATAAATCTTAATTTTTAACTTTTAATTTTAAAATTAGCTTTTCAACCTTGATGCTGATCTTAATTTATATGTAACCTATTAATTTAATTAAAAAGAGGTCAAACCCTTGCAGAGAGAGAGAGAGAGAGAGAGAGAGGCTTAGCTTAGGCCTCCTAGAACCATACTGCATATCAAAACATAATACTAATAAAAATAAAAATTATATGCTAAACAAAGAATAGAGAGAGAGAGAGAGAGAGAAAATGGAGAGAAAATTTTAGAGAATTAGAGAGAAGAAATACAAAAGAGTTAGAGAGAGAAAATGAAGTAAAATAATAATAATAATAATACAAAAATAATAAAGAATTTTTTTTTTATTTATTCTCATAAGAAAAATCTCAAACATAGTTTCTGCCCAATCTAAGAGAGAGAGGGAGAGAGAAGGAAGGAGAAGAGAGGGAGGGAAGGGGAGAGAGGAAGGAGGAACGATGATGGGTGGGCGCCGACAGTCGCGGCTCGAGGCACAAGTTGCAGTTTCTCTCATCCGGCTACAAACAAGAGAGAAAGCAGCAACAAAGAGAGGAGTCAGAGGAGAGAGGAAGATCCCGAGGAGGCTTCTGCACAAGCAAAGGCGGTATCATGCCACCCCTACTCCATAAATCTAATAGAGAGAGAGAGAGGGCGAGGGAAGGAGGGAGGAAGAGAGAGGGAAAGGGAGGGAGAAAGGAAAGGAGAGAGAGCGAGTTGAGAGGGCGAGTGGCCCCCAAGTGCAGGCAAAGGTAGTCCATGTTGCCCCTATCCATGAGAGAGAAAGAGAAGGGGAAGGGAAAAGAGAGAGAGAGAGTAGGGCTAGGGCTCATCAAAGAGAGAGGAGAGAAGAAAATAAGAGTTTTTTTACTTAGAGATCTCAAATACAAGAGTAGTCTGTGTTACATATTTAAAGAGAGATATCCTAACTAATTGGCATAAAAAAATCTAATAATCGGCTACTAACAGATATGACAGCCTTTTCCTTAGTTTGCAAAACTACCACTAGTGTTTGAATTTGTTGCACTCGAGCTTGTTTCATCACCCATATTCTCACCATTGATATCTGGATTGTTTATTTCAAAATTTTGCAAGGGAAGCTTTGGCCATGGATTTCATGAAGATATCAGCAACTTGAAGATGAGTGGAGATATGACAGGTGATTAGCAAGCCAAGAGCAACTCGTTCGCGCACAAAATGGTAGTCTAGCTCGATGTGTTTACTTCGTGCATGGAACACAGAGCGCTGATATTATCGCAATACAGAATAGGAAGAGAGGAAAGAGCAAGTTGAAGATCTTTTAGAAGGAATGTTAGCCATGTCAGTTCGGCAGCAGTGTTTGCCATAGCTCGGTATTTGGCTTCAGTGCTGGAACGAGAGATGGTAGGCTACTTTTTTGAGCACCAAGAGATTAGATTTCCTCCAAGGAATACATAGTAACATGTCGTGGAGCGCCGAGTAGTAGGACAACCAGCCCAATCTGCATCAGAATAAGCACATAGATCAAGTGTAGTAGGGGAAGTAAAATGTAAGCCTATGTCAATTGTGCCTTTAACATAACGAAATATTCATTTGAAAAGTTTTAAATGAACAATAGTGGGATGATGCATGAATTGAGAAACATAATTGACACTAAAAGAAATATCTGGGCATGTTAACGTTAAATATTGCAAAGCTCCAATAAGGCTTCTATAATGAATAAGATCATGAAGTAGAACAACAGTGGATGAGAGTTGAATTTTTGGCTCGAGTGGAGTACTCATAGGTTTACAACCTTCCATTTCAGCCCGTTCCAATAGTGTCACGGCATAATAAGTTTGAGACAAAAAAAGACCATGAGAAGTTCGAGACATTTGTATGCCAAGAAAATGATGTACTGTTCCTAAATCTTTCATTGCAAATTCCCTACTAAGAAGTAGAACAAAGTATCAATAAGTTTCAGAAAGAAGTAAAATAAGTGAGCCAAGAGTAGAGTGATAAATAAATAACGATGGATCAGCCAAACTACAGAAGAAACCATATGAAATAAGAAAAGAACTAAAACGATCGAACCAAGCATGAGGTGCTTGTTTTAAACCATATATGGCCTTCTGAAGTTTGCAAACAAAGGAAGGGTGTTGTGTACAGATCTTCTGAAATGTGCCCATGCAAGAATGCATTCTTTACATCAAGTTGCTGAATAGACCACCGTTGGTAGAGAGCAATAGTGAGGATGAGACGAATTGTTTCAGGTTTGATGACTGGCGAGAAGGTTTTCGAAAAATCAATTCTGTCAATTTGATGATATCCTTTGGCTACTAATCATGCTTTTAATCGATCAAGTGAACCATCGGGTTTGAGTTTTGCCTTGTACACCCATTTTGAACCGATAACATTCATTCCAGAAGTATATGGGACTAGAGTCCATGTTTTATTTTTATGAAGAGCAACAAGCTCCTCTTCCATTGCAGCCTTCCAACCGGAATGAGCCAGGGCTTGATATTTCTGGGCTCTTTTGGAATCATAGAGGATAGATGGACATTCAAGTTATACTTTGGATTAGGCTTAATAATACCACTCCTTGCACGAGTTACTATGGGATGCGATTGTAGTGGAGGTTGTTCTACTAAGCTAGAAGAAATAGGTGAACGAGATTGTGAAGACATCGGTTGTGGGGATAGTGGTGTGGACATATGTACATCAGAGGAGATTGGGGACAAAATGTGTGACATATGAGAATTAGGTGTGGGGTCAAGAGAGGTGTTGGATGAAGTATCTACTTGTATTGTATTGGTTGAAAGTTGAGCGGATGGTAAAGGAATATCAAATGAAGAATTTGATGTGGCAATACCCTTTTCAGGAGAAACTTCAAAATAAGGAATTATGAGCCAAGAGTCAAATATACTAATAACAAATTTAGTTGAAAAGGATTTTGACTCGGTTTGTAAGGAAAATATGACTCATCAAAGACAATATGTCTCGAAATAAAAAAAAAATTTGTTGGAGAATGAAAACATTTATAGCCTTTATATTGATCACTATATCCTACAAATACACAAGGGATTGTTTTAGGATCAAATTTATTCCATTTAGTGTCCCAAGTGTATGGGAAGCATTTTGAACCGAAAACACGAAGAGAATGATAAATTGGGTGTGTGCCATGCAAAATGAAATATGGACTGTTAAAGTGTAAAGCAGATGAAGGGAGTCTATTAATAAGATAAACAACAGTAGAGAAAGCTTCAACCCATAGTGATAATGGTGCACCAGAATGAAATAAATAGTCATGCCAAGTTCATGGATAACACGATGCCTCCTCTCAACAATACCTGTTTGCTCAGGAGTATGTCGGCAAGATTTATAATGAACAATCCCTGTAGACAAAAAATGATTTGAAAGTTTTGA
This sequence comes from Calamus simplicifolius, assembly GCA_900491605.1. Classification (NCBI taxonomy): domain Eukaryota; kingdom Viridiplantae; phylum Streptophyta; class Magnoliopsida; order Arecales; family Arecaceae; genus Calamus; species Calamus simplicifolius. The sequence goes on along the minus strand of UESW01004120.1, from coordinate 831,828 downwards.
ATTTACAAACTCACCTCCACCATCTAAATGAAAAATTTTTATTTTTTTGTTGAACTGACGATCTATATATTTTTCAAAAGCAAAAAACATTTCAAAGAAATCAGATTTTATTTTAACGGAACAATCCACATATATTTAGACCAATCATCAACAAAAGAAGCATAATACTGAAAAATTCCAATTGATAAATGGGAGCTGGTCCCCATAAATCACAATGAATTTTGTCAAAACAACTAGTACTAGAATTTTTAAAACAACTAAAAGGTAGCTTGCTAAGTTTTCCTAACTGACAACTGTCACACAAGTGTTCTGATTTTATTGACCCTACGACATCAATTAAACCTTTATTTTTTAAAAGGACCTTTATTTTTTAAAAGGTGTAAAGCAAAAATTTGAGGATGCCCCAGTTAGTTGATGCTAGATGTCTGCAGTCCCTGTCCTAAAATGATAAGAGAAATGTAATTCTAGACAATTGGATAGAACATACAGATCACCCTTGCGCCTCCCTGTTATTATGGATTGCCCTGTTTTCTTTTCCTTGACAAAAAAATCAGCATTAGTAAACTCACAATTAATAGGATATTGTTGAGTTAATTGACTTATAGACAACAAATTCTTTGTTAAACTAGGGACTGGTAAAATATCAGGAAGGGTGATTGTTTGATTTTTTTGTCTAATAGATGAATCTCCTACTCCAACGATTAGAATGGAAGAACCATCACCTAATATTATTGAATCAGAACAATTATATTTGTGAACATTTGTTAACATATCTAACTTACCTATCATATGATTAGAAGCACCTGTGTCGGAAGTCCATTTAGTATCCGCAATGATATTGTCTAAGGTAAGCACTGCAAGAGCCTGTGGAATGTCTTCATGTTGCGTAGGCTTCTTGGGTACCCACCAACAAATTTTTGCAATATGTCCCACAACTCCACAGTATTGACATTTTTCTTCATGATAGAGGTTTCGTTCTGTTTGGGTCATGCAACATTCGCCTGGTGGAGGAGGTCTCTTCTGTTGTGTGTTTGAAGGTGTTGGTCTACCTTGATATGAGTTCCTTGATTGCTGTGCCTGGAAACCATGTCCAGTGGATAAAAACGAGTGTTTGAAGTACGTGACTGTTGTTGGCCATAAAAAGCCACTTGAGAATGAAATTGTGTATCAACACCACCTAAGAACCAGTTCCGTCTCTGGTCAAAATTTTGAAGTTGAGCAACCAACTCGGTGTACGTTGGTCTAGGAGGCTTCAACATGGTTGTGGTAAAAGTTTCATATTGGGGACCAAGACTTGTCAAAAGATAAAAAACTTTTTCATTGTCGGAGATAGGTTTGCCAATGGCAGCCAAATTATCACACATACCTTTGAAAATCCGAGTGTGATCGCAGGTGGTTTTGTCATCCTCTTTACGAAGATAAGTAATTTGTTGGCGGAGATGAAATTCCCGTTCTTGAGAATCCTGAGCATAGGAGTTTTGAAGCGTTTCCAAACGCCTTGGGTTGTGTCAATGCCAATTACAAGAGCAAGTGCCTCCTCTCTGAGAGGGTTCCAATTATCCAACCCCGGAGAAGGCGATCGGATTTTCACCAGGAAAAAAATTCATCTGTTAATTTAGGTTGGGATGGTTCTGCAGCTAGGCGAATTGTTTGAAGTAGGTATGACATATTTGGTTGGGGATGTGGTTTCATTGTTAAGGTGTCCGACAAGGTCTTGGCTTTCAGCAAGAGCCAAAGCTTGCTCTAGCCAAAGAGGATAGTTGGAGGGGGTAAGTTTGAGGGTAACGAAATTTCCAACATTCAATGATAATGAAGTCATGGTGGAATAATAATAATAATAATAAAATAGGGGGGACTTATCTTCGTAAAACAATGGAGGGCGAAGGTGACAGAGGGCAGCCGAAGGGAACCCACAAGTATCGCTGCGTTCTTCTAAGAGGACTTTGTCGGAGATGCAAGTGGCGATGGATGCTTCCAGAGCGCAAGATGCGGAGAAGAGGCCGCTTGAAGCAGTAAGAGCGCTTGGAGCAGTAAGAGCGGAAGATGCGAAGCGCAAAGCGGGATTATAGGAATTTATGGAGGGGTTATAGGCTGGCAGAGCGTGGACACTGCTTACTTTGCAGAACCCTCTTTACGAAGGAAACAAAACGAATTTATGGAAGGGTTATAAAAATTTATGGAGGGGTTATAGGAATTTATGGAGGGATTATAGGTTGGCCGAGCGTGCTTCTTACTTTGCATAACCCTCTCGCGTGGGAGATGGGAGATGTTTGGGGGGATTTCAAATTGGGATTTCCTCTTTGGCTCGAACCTGGCTCTGATACCAAGAAGAAAATAAGAGTTTTTTTATTCAGATATCTGTGTTACATATTTAAAGAGAGATATCCTAACTAATTGGCATATAAAAAAGCTAATAATCAGCTACTAACGGATATGACAAATATGACAGCCTTTTCCTTAGTTTACAAAACTACCACTAGTGTTTGAATTTGTTGCAGTCGAGCTTGTTTCATCACCCATATTCTCTCCATTGATATCTAGATTGTTGTGAGAGTTATCACCCTTATCTCTCCGATCATCCTTAGCACGCCATTGACTCTCACAACTAACATTATTTTGAAAGTTGCTGAGCTTTTGGAGATGGTTAATAAGGGGGAGTAATAAATAGAGAGGGGGAGTAATAAATAGAGGAGGGGAAGGCTGCTACACCCTCTAAAGGTTATACATCCTTCTACTTGCTATCGATATGGAGTAAAGGAAAAGGGTTTGAGGTGCTAGTAGGCTGGAGAAGCCGATCCTTGTATTCATCGATCCTGATATTCTCCCTTATACTACATAAAATGATATCCTATGCTACATGAATATAATAACCTTCCCTATAAGCCTATGCTACATGAACTTGATATCCTTCCTTTCTCAAAAATATTTCCCCCTCAAAATTCATAAATCTATGCTACATAAATATAATCATTCTTTCACGAAACTCTCAAGCTAAATATTTCATTTACAATCATTACATCAATTAATTAACATCCCTCTTTAGAAATCAACCTACATAAATATAATCATTCTTTCATGAAACTCTTAAGATAAATATTTCATTTACAATCATTACATCAATTAATTCACATCCCTCGTTGGAAATCAACCAAGTTACACAATTGAGATTTTAGCAACAACAAGATCCCTTACTCTTAAGGCAAAACTCTTATATTGCATTTTTTTTTCCTAACTGCTTGTCCAAATCATTTACAATTCACAAAATAAAAAAAATCTCATTCTATCATATACAAGTTAATCTACACTTGATCCTTTGTTATAATTATTCCTTAATATTCTAAAACTTCAACTTTGAAATTTTACCTTTCAATTAAATCTAAAAACCCTCTTAATTTTACCATGCTTTTGCTACGCCACTCTGATTAATCTTATAAGCCATCAATACTTTTTTTTATAAAATTTATTTATCATATTTAGAACACAATATTTTTTTTCTTAAAATTTCAAATCTTCATGTTGCAAATTTATATCCTGCTTTATTTCTCAATTTGATTCCAATCATTATATTGATTAATGCATCATCTCCCTCTTAGCAAACATGACAAGTTATTTCACTCTGCTATTAGCCTTGTTATTGAAGCATAATTTCTAACAAGCAATAATCCCCCAAAACATAAAAGAGTTGCTGAACAATACATACAAACCTATGGACATCACAAAATTGCATTCTTTAATAACATAACTTTGTTTATGCTAACAATATATTCAGCCATAGAAATCCAAAATTTTAATTATATTAATTTTTAACATTCACCTACTGATAAACTTTAAATCATCTTGATCATTCTTCTTACTAGTAAGCATGTCAGGATAGGATACGTCACTCACACGGGTGGGTTAATCTTTGAATTTCCCAACTCCATTCTTGAAGAAGAAATAAACCTCTGTTGGGAAGGAGATAATCTTTTTCTTTTTTGTTTTGGATAAGACTGAAATTTTAGGGATAAGAGAAGACTTGAAACACGTATGAATACGCTTTCCTTAAAGCGTTATTTGCCCTCTCCCTCTCTTCAAAGTTTCTTGTGGGATTAATTCTTGCAAATCACTTTTAGGATATGACAAGCCTTGAGAGAATTTGCACCGAAGCAACAGTGAAAAATCTCTAAGAAATCAGAACACAGTATTTCTGGAAAAGAGATAAGATGACAGATATTCAATACTCTCAGTTCTATCTGCCGTTAGTTTTATAGATACAAAGGCACCTTTTCATGAAAGGATGTATCCCTTTCAAGTAATCTATCCGTTTGAATCATAATATATATCCTCTTAAGTGTTTGAATTATAACGTTGATTTTGAAAAGTACCTTTTCATGAAAAAGACGTATCCCTTTCGAGTGATATATCCTTTTGAATCATCCTTTTGAATCATGACATATCCTTTCAAACAATATATCCGTTTGAAACTTATTTAAATATATGTCACATGCACATGCTTTGTGCCCACTTTTATTATTTATCTTCTTTCTTATAATTGAACAATAATTCCAACAATCCTCCACTTGTTCAAATATAAAGAAATATTAAGTTTATATTAATACAGTAAAGTATCGTTAGATTTGAACTTTACCTTAGTGTATGTACCACAAGTCTTTGTCGAAATCCTAGGTAGCATAAAAGCTTTGAACCTATTATTTTTAGTGACAAAAACGGTGATATATACACACATAAAAACTCTTGTGTTCATAAATTCCACACCAAACTCACTTAGCACTGTTATGGCAATGTGCTCATCTTGATTCATGAACTTTTCAGAGAAAGAAAAAACTCCAAATCTCCTTGAGAGGCACCATCTTTAAGTTCATATAGGTGAATTTCTTCCAGTATCTTTGTTACATTTAAGATACTTGTCTTAAATAGACTGAAATTCATTAAGAGTTTTTTTGATTAACTCAACCCTCAAACTGTAACAACATTACTTCAGTACTTTACATCTTAGATAGGGCTTGTTTATTAGTGCTGATATTTCTCTATTTATCAATAATTTATTTTTTTCATTGAACCTAATAACTAGTGATTGACTAATATTAGGTTGAGTTGCCATCATTGATATATTTTTTTAACTTAGGAGTTTTAGCCCCATCTCTCTAGATGTTGATTTCACTAAGTCTCTGGCCAAAGGCTTAGTAAACGGATCCGCTAAGTTCTTACTTGATTTTACAAAAGTAAGGGAGATAATTCCATCTTTAATTAGATTCCTTATATAATCATGTCTTAGACTAATATCTAGACTTTCCATTGTACTTCGCTGTACGCTCTGTCTAAAGTGGCTTGGCTATCACAATGTATCGATACGGTTGAAATATTCTCACAAGCCAATAGGATTTCCAATAGAAGATCCCTTAACCACTCAGCCTCATGTCTTGCTGAAGCTAGAGCCACAAACTCTGACTCCATTGTTGAGTGTGTAATGCAAGTTTGTTTCTTGGTTTTCCAAGATATTGCACCACCCGCTAGTGTAAACACCTAACCAATGGTAGATTTATTATTTTCCACCCTTGATATCCAACTTGCATCGATATATCCTTCCAATACAACAAGAAAATTTGAGTATAATAGACTAAGATTCTTGTTTTTCTTAAGATAACCAAGAACTCTCTCAATGGCCTTTCAATGCTCATAGCTTGGGTTGCTAGTAAATCTACTTAATTTACTAACAGCAAATGCTATATCTGGTCTTGTACATTGAGCCGCATACATAAGACTACCAATAGCACTGACATATTCAATTTGAGCTACAACTCTTCCATCATTCTTTAGAAGCTTGATACTTGGATCAATCGGGGTACTGGCTTCCTTAATTTTTAAGTGGTTGAATTTGTTCAATACTTTCTCTATATAATGTGTTTGACTCAAAAAATAACCCCCATTATCTTTAATTATTTTGATACCTAGAATGGTATCCACATGTCCAAGATCCTTCATTTTGAATGTGGAAGATAGAAACTCTTTGTTTCTATGACACCTCTCATGTCATTGCTCACTATTAACATATCATCAACATATAAACAAACAAATATCACATATTCATCACATACTTTTGTATAAAAACATTTATCTGCAATGTTATGAACAAAACCATTTGAAAGAATAGCAAATTTAAATTTTTCATGCCACTGTTTGGGTGCTTGTTTTAAACCATCTAGTGATTTAACAAGCTTACACACTTTATGTTCATTTCCAGGCAAGATGAAGCCTTCTGGCTGTTCCATGTAAACTTCTTCATTAAGATCACCATTTAAAAATGCAGTTTTAACATCCATTTGATGAACATGAAGATCATGGATTGATGCTAAAGCAAATAAAATTCTAATGGAAGTTATTCTTGCTACTGGAGCATATATATCAAAATAATCAATTCCTTCCTTTTGTTGAAACCCCTTTGCTACTAATCTAGCCTTAAAAGTATGAAGAGTTCCATTAGTATGATACTTTCTTCTAAACACCTACTTACAACCAATGGGTTTAGAACTATGGGGTAAATCAACAAGTTCCAAGTATGGTTTGATATAATAGAATCCACTTCATCATTTATAGCATCTTTCCAAAAAGCTGCATCTCTAGAATACATAGCTTCTTTGTAAGTTTTAGGATCATCTTCAACTTGAAGAACAAAAGGAGTTGTTCTCATGACTTTTTTTCTATTTCCTTCTACTAAGTAAAAGGAGATAAGTTGAGAGTCAATCTCATCATGTCCTAATTCTGTTGCTTTCCGTATTCTTTTGCTTTTACGAGGTTCACTTGGTTGTTGATCTTTAGTCTTAGAATATGTCTTCAATTGTGATCCTCCACTAATAAGAGTTTGAGATTTATTTTCTGAAATTAATAAATGCTCAAAAAATTTCACATCTCTGGATTCTATTATTACATTAGACTCTAAATTTAAGAGTCTATATGCCTTGCTATTTATAGAATAACCTACAAAAGCACATCTAATTCCTCTTGGACCCAACTTGGTCCGTTTGGGATCGTTATTTTTGTAATATGCAAGACACCCCCACACTTTGAAATACCCTATACTGGGTTTTCTTCCTTTCCATAATTGATAAGGAGAAATTTTATTTCTTTTTAAAGGAATTCTATTAAGAATATGACAAGCAGCAAGGAGAGCTTCACCCCATAAATTGAATGATAATTTAGCATTTAATAACATTACATTAATAATTTCAAGAAAAGTTCTATTTTTTCTTTCAACCAAACCATTTTGTTCAGGTATTCGAGGTGCAGAACATTCATGAATAATACCATTTTCTTCACAAAATATATTAAAATCGTTTGAAAAATATTCTCCTCCTCTATCACTTCTAAGAACTTTGATTTTTCTTCTTAATTGATTTTCTACTTCAGCCTTATAAACTTTAAACATTTTAAAAGCCTCATCTTTATGTTTCAATAAATAAACATAAGTAAATCTTGAGCAATCATCTATAAATGTGATAAAATATCTATTACCACCTCTAGTTAACATACCATTTAGTTCGCATATATCTGAATGTATGAGATCTAATAATTGACAATTTCTTTCAACATTACTAAAAGGTTTCTTTACCATCTTTGATTTAACACATAATTTAGATTTTTCAAATTTATCAACATTATCACAGGAAATTAAACCACATTTAATCATTCTCTTCATAGTGCTAATTCCTACATGTGCTAATCTACCATGCCATAAAGAAACAGAATCAACCATATAAGCAGAAGCATCATTATTATTAATAGCATTATCAGCAATACATAATTTGACCATTCCATCACATGAATAGCCTTTTCCAACAAAGACACCATTACGGGATAAATTAGTTTTTCCGCTTATACAATGATTTTATTTAGGTTTTCCCAAAAGATCCCCACTAGCTAGATTCCTATTCATATCAGGGACATGAAGAACATTAGTCAAGGTAACTTTCTTTCCAGAAGTGAAGAAAAAGTGAAGAAAAGTTCCACAGTTCCTTTGCCTAACACCTTGGATCGGCCTTCATTTCCCATTTGAATCTCATGTCCATCAATTTCTTCATGATAGGTTTTAAATAGTGACCTATCATAACAAGCATGGACTGTGGCACACGTATCATACCACCAGCCAGGAATCTTGCCTTGAACAGTGTTGATCTCACTCACAGCAGCAATAATCTCTTCACGGAGTTCACCTTTGCCTCTTGGTTAGCTTTCTTCTTAAACCTGCAATCATGAGCATAATGCCCAGATTTGCCACAGACAAAGCATGCTCCCTTGGTCATCTTTTGGTTTTTAAATTTCTTGAACTTTCCTTATCCTTTTTAGGACCCAGAAAATTTCCTTTATTTTGGTTGCCTTTATTGGCCTGTGAGAGCTTACTCACTGCATTTGCCTTAGTAAGGCCTTCATAAGAATTTTCATTCTTATCTCTTTCTCTCGATTCCTTTTCGATTCGTAGGTGTTTCTGAATATTTTCCAAAGAAAAATCTTCAGAATTATAAAGTAACTTTTTTTCTGTAGCCTTTCCAGGAAGATGGTAATTTTGCTATAATGGCATCAACTTGGAAAGATTAAGGAAGTTCAATCTTCACAGCCCTCAGTTTGTTCACAATCACTTGCAATTCATGTACTTAAGGCAAAATAGGTTTATCATCAAGCATTTTGAAATCAAAATATTTAGAGATAAGAAATTTCTTTGTACCTTCCTCCTCAGCCTTATATTTGAATTCTAGTGCTTTCTAGATATCTCTTGCAGATGGATTATCAGTGTATAGATCATAGAGACGATCTAATAGGGCATTCAAAATATGACCACGACATATGAGTTCATCCTCTTGTCGTTTCTTACGTGCTGCCTTTCTCTCTTCAGAGTCCTTGTCAGAAGGTTCTGGAATTGCTTCAAGATCAGGATCAAGAACATAAAAAATCTTCAGGGCTGTCACAGAAACTTCAATTTATCTTGCCAGCGAGTAAAATTAGTCCCATCAAAATGATCCAAACGAACAAGGTCTTGATTCATCACTTTGATGGTGGCGTTTACAGTATCAATCTCCATAACCGCAGATAACGCTTTAAGATTGTTGGAAGGAGATAATCTTTTCCTTTTTGTTTTGGATAAGATTAAAATTTTAGGGATAAGAGAAGACTTCAAACACAATGTATATGCTTTCCTTAAAGCGTTATTTGCGCTCCCCCTCTCTTCAGAGTTGCTTATGGGATTAAAGCATTATTTGCCCTCCCCCTCTCTTTAGAGTTGCTTGTGGGATTAATTCTTGCAAATAGCTTTTAGGATATGACAAGCCTTGAGAGAATTTGCACCGAAGCAACAGTGAAAAATCTCTAAGGAATCAGAACATAATATTTCTGGAGAAGAGATAAGATGACAGATATTCAATACTCTCAGTTCTATCTGTTGTTAGTTTTATAGATACAAAGGCACCTTTTCATGAAAGGATGTATCCCTTTTAAGTGATCTATCCGTTTGAATCATAACATATATATCCTCTTAAGTAATATATCCATTTGAATTATAACGGTTGATTTTGAAAAGCACCTGTTGGCCCAATTGAGGATTTTGATGATTAACAAAACTATTTGAGTATAACATTTGAAGTTACTAATGATTTTGATTAAGTTTTTCAGATTATAAGTCGATTTGATAATCAAAATCAAGAGTCAAATCAAGTTCTGGTTCGAATCTAATGTCAAGGTAAGATTGCAGACATTAGAGTCGACACATGGAATCGCAGAGTCGACTCCGAAAAACGGCACAGACTTAGAGTCGACTCCGGACTGTTAGAGCCGACTCCAACAGAAAAGACAGAACGATGGTTTTTCAGGCCACGACTTAGAGTCGACTCCCAGACTGTTAGAGTCGACTCCAGAAGAATTTTGTGTCGACCCCAGAAAAGTCAGAGACGACTCCAGATCGAGCGGATTAAAGAATTTCGAGTTAGAGCCGACTCCAGAAAAGTTAGAGCCGACTCCAGAATGTCAGACACGGCTCCAGAACTGTCAGAACGACTCTAAACTTTATCTTTATCTTTTTAATCCCAACGGCTATTGTTATTTATGGATCTAATCCTTCTTACACTTGTTTCTAACGGATAGTTTCAAACTATTTATGGATTAATCGGGATCTATAAGAAGAGGGTTTGTTGCATCCCAAAAGAAGAGACAAGAAGGCAAAAAGAAAAGAATAGAGAAAATCTTTGAGATCCATCAGAAAAGAAAAGAGGGAAAACTTGTAAGGAAAGATCATACTGATTCCCCAAAAGAAGAGAGAGAGATTCCAAGCTTTTGCTGTTCTATTTCGAAGAAATCTCAAGAGAAGAAAGAAGCCCTAGTTTTCTGATCTTCTGAGTCTCAAGAGCATCTTGAAGGAAGATCCATTCAAAGGAAGAGAAGGAAGAAGCCACCAAGATCTGCGAATCAGGCTTTGATTCCTATCTCTTATTATTGTTTCATTATTGTATATTTGCTCATTGGAGGAGCTGTTTATCTTGTAAAAACAAATATTGTTTGCTGGGTCAATCTGGTGATTGATTCAGTTGAGGCTGTTAGCCTTGTGCAAGCATTAGCTTGTGGTGATAGGTTTTGTGCTGGTGAGCCTTGAAAACCAGCTGGGTTCGTTGTGCACCCGGGAAAACAACAAGTTTGAGTTGTGAGCTTGCAAAACAACTCTGCTGTAATCAGATTGATTATAGTGTGGACCCAAGAGGTACTTGGGAGTGGACGTAGGTGTAGGTACACCGAACCACTATAAAATCTCCTGTGTTTGCCGTGATTGTCTCTTTATCTTCAACTCTCTATTTGTGCTTGTTCAGTTTTAATTTGTGTGAATCTAAGTTTTTATTTCCGCTGGGGGTTATTTTCAAAAGAGTTTAAATTTTTGAAAAACCCAATTCACCCCCCCTCTTGGGTTGCTATCTGGACCAACAATTGGTATCAGAGCTAGTGCTCATTTGATTTGATCTAACGATCAAGAGTCAAAGATCCACATGGCAACTCAAGCTGGTTCATCTTTTTCCGAAGGCCAATCTACTAATAGACCACCCTTATTTAATGGTTCAAACTATGGTTATTGGAAGGCTAGAATGAAAATTTTCATTCAAGCACTTGACTATGATCTATGGAGTATTATAGTCAATGGACCACACACACCCACTGCTAGAGTTAATGGCATGGAGATTCCTAAACCGGAAACGGAATGGGATGAACATGATAAAAAATTGGCACAACTCAATGCCAAAGCAATGAATGTTTTATACTGCTCATTAGATGCAAATGAATTCAATCGCATATCTATTTGCATTTCTGCTAAGGAAATCTGGGATAGACTTGAGGTTACCCATGAGGGAACAAATCAAGTCAAGGAATCCAAGATTAACATGCTAGTTCATAAGTATGAATTGTTTAAAATGGATGCATGTGAATCTATTGCTGATATGTTTACAAGATTTACTGATATAGTTAATGGTTTAAAAAGTCTTGGTAAATCTTATGATAATTCTGATCTTGTGAGAAAGGTTTTGCGTTCCTTGCCTAGGACTTGGGAAGCTAAAGTGACTGCAATACAAGAGGCAAAGGATCTAAGTACCCTACCCCTAGAAGAATTATTGGGATCCTTGATGACTCATGAGCTTCAAATTAAGCAACATGTTGATGATGATGAGTCAAAGAAGAAGAGAACTATGGCTCTTAAGATTTCTGAATATATGGAAGAGCCTCATGAATCTGAAGATGAAAGTGATGATGAGGACATGGCACTCATCACAAGGAAATTTAAAAGATTCATGAAGAAGAAGAAGTTTGAAAAGAAAAAGCCCTTTGCAAGAAAAGATGAGGACAAGGGCAAAGAAAAGAAGTTATTTGCTTTGAATGTAAAAAGCCGGGTCATTTTAAATCTGAATGCCCTCAACTAAAGAAAGGCACCCGGAAGTTCAAAAAGAAGGCAATGATGGCCACATGGAGCGATTCGGAAAGCTCAAGTTCCGAAGAAGAAGAAAAGAGTGAAATGGCCAATCTATGCTTCATGGCGGACAATGATGAGGTAAGTCCGAGTTTTCTTGATGACTTCACTTTCGATGAATTGCATAGTGCTTTTTATGAATTAATGGATGATTTTGCAAACCTAAGTTCAAAGAACAAAGATTTGAAAACTCAAATGCAAAAACTATCCTTAGAAAATGAAAAGCATGTTGTAGATAAAGAACTTTTGATAAAAGAAAAAGAAAGTTTGAAAAATGAAGTTGATAGACTTAAGCCTATAGTTGATAAATTTACTCTAAGCTCTATCAAACTTAATATGATTTTGGAATAATCAAAAAGCTGTTTTTGATAAAGCTGGATTAGGATATAATCCACTTAAAAAGCAAAAATCTTTGAAGAATATTTTTATACATGCTGAAAAATCATCAAATATTACTTGTTTTAAATGTGGAAACAAAGGATCATATGTGTAAATCTCCACATAATAAAGAAAGATGATTTGGGTTCCCAAAGGAACAATATTTAATGCATCTAACCATGAAGGACCCAAGAAGGCTTGGGTACCTAAAATTAAGACATGAATGTTTTGCAGGAGTGTCTTGCAGCCATCAGACTGAAAAGAAAATGGTACCTGGATAGTGGTTGCTCAAGACACATGACGGGTGACAAAGATCAATTCATCACCCTTGAATCAAAAAGAGGTGGAGTAGTTACTTTTGGTGATAATGGTCAAGGCCATATCATGGGTATTGGTAAGATTCAAATTACTCCATCTACTCATATTGATAATGTTTTATATGTCGATGGACTTAAACATAATCTGATAAGTATTAGCCAACTGTGTGACAAAGGTTTCAAGGTTTCCTTTGAAGCTTCTGTTTGCACTGTTACTAATCCCATTGATAACAGCATTATTCTTGTTGGTAAACGTTATGGCAATGTGTACTTAATTGATTTGAGTAATTTATCTCCAAGTAATCATTGCTTAGTTGCTAATAATGCTAAGATGAATGAGATTGGTTGGCTATGGCACCGTAGATTAGGTCATGCAAGCACACACCTAATTTCTAAATTATTGAAAATGGATTTAGTTAAAGGTATTCCTAGCTTAAATTTTGAAAATAATCGAATATGTGATGCATGTCAATTTGGAAAACAAACAAGAACTTCTTTCAAATCTAAGAATGTTGTTTCAACTACTAGGCCACTAGAGCTACTACACATGGACCTTTTTGGACCTACTAGAACCACAAGTCTAGGAGGAAAGAAATATGGTCTAGTGATAGTAGATGATTACTCTAGATTCACTTGGGTAATGTTTTTGGCTCACAAAGATGAGACTTTCTCAATATTCATGAAATTTGTTAAGAAAGTCACTAATGAGAAAAACACTACCATAGTGTCTATTAGAAGTGATCATGGAACTGAATTTGAAAATCACTTATTTGAAAAATTCTGTTTTGAAAAAGGCATACATCATAACTTTTCTGCACCTAGAACACCGCAACAAAATGGAGTTGTAGAAAGAAAGAATAGGACTTTAGAAGACATGGCCCGTACCATGCTATGTGAAAGCCAACTTCCAAAATATTTTTGGGCGGAAGCTATAAACACAGCATGTTACATCCTAAATAGAGCCCTGATTAGACCTATCCTTAAGAAAACTCCCTATGAACTATGGCACAATAGGAAACCAAATTTAAGTTATTTTCATGCATTTGGTTGTAAATGTTTTATTCATAACAATGGTAAGGATAATCTTGGGAAGTTTGATGCAAAGTCTGATGAAGGTATTTTCCTAGGATATTCTACATCTAGCAAAGCATATAGAGTATTTAATAAGAAAGCTTAGTTGTAGAAGAATCCATTCATATAGTGTTTGATGAGTCTTTAGCATCAAGTTCAGATAAAATTGATGATGAGGAAGATACATCTTTGATTGAAAGAGATATTGAAAAATTAAATGTATCTTCAGATCAAGAACCTGAAGTTAAGGATGATGACTCACCTAAGGATGATGGTATTGATACTGCTCAAATGATAAAGATCTACCTAGAGATTGGAGATATGCTTATGGTCATCCTAAGGACCTAATCATAGGTGATCCATCTCAAGGTGTAAGGACTAGATCATCAATGAGAGATATCAATAATCATCTTGCATTTGTATCTCATATAGAACCTAAAACTATAGAGGAAGCTGAGAAAGATAGTTATTGGATGTTAGCAATGCAGGAAGAGTTAAACCAATTCACTAGGAACCAAGTTGGACCCTAGTAGAAGACCTAAAAACCACCCTATAATAGGATCTAAATGGGTTTTTAGAAATAAATTGGATGAAAATGGATTGGTAATTAGAAATAAGGCTAGATTAGTTGCAAAAGGATATAATCAAGAAGAAGGTATAGATTTTGATGAAACTTTTGCACCTGTTGCTAGATTAGAAGCCATTAGGCTACTACTTGCATTTGCATGTCATATGAATTTCAACTTATTTCAAATGGATGTTAAAAGTGCATTTCTAAATGGTTTTATAAATGAGGAAGTTTATGTTGAACAACCTCCTGGTTTTGAAGATCATGAATTTCCAAACCACGTCTTCAAACTACACAAAGCACTTTATGGTTTAAAGCAAGCACCTAGAGCTTGGTATGATAGATTAAGTAAATTTTTAATTGAAAATGATTTTTCTAGAGGAAATGTTGATAAAACCTTGTTTTTGAAAAGAAAAGAAAGGATTTATTAATTGTTCAAATTTATGTTGATGACATTATATTTGGTGCTACTAACAATCTCCTTTGTCAAGAATTTGCTAAGCTAATGCAGGGAGAATTCGAGATGAGCATGATGGGAGAACTAAACTTCTTCCTTGGACTTCAAATCAAACAAGAGAAAGCGGGAATTTTCATTAACCAAACAAAGTACACAAAGGAAATACTCAAGAAATTTGGTATGGAATCTGCTAAACCTCTTGGTACGCCAATGAGTCCCTCATGCAAGCTGGACAAGGATGAAGAAGGTAAGAAAGTAGATCAGAAGCATTACAGAGGTATGATCGGATCACTTCTTTACCTAACTGCAAGTAGGCCAGATATCATGTTTTCTGTTTGCTTATGTGCAAGATATCAATCTAATCCTAAGGAATCACATTTATTTGCTNATGTTTTCTGTTTGCTTATATGCAAGATATCAATCTAATCCTAAGGAATCACATTTATTTGCTGTTAAAAGAATCTTTAGATACTTAAATGGAACTAAAAATGTAGGATTATGGTATTCTAGAGACTCAACCTTAAAATTGATTGCTTATTCTGATTCTGACTATGCTGGTTGTAAATTAGATAGAAAGAGTACAAGTGGGGCATGCCAACTTTTAGGAAGTAACTTAATCTCTTGGTTTAGCAAGAAGCAAAATTCGGTTGCATTATCCACTGCTGAGGCAGAGTATGTTGCAGCTGGAAGTTGCTGTGCTCAAATCCTTTGGATTAAGCGACAACTTGAAGATTATGATATCACACTTGATAAAATTCCTATTAAATGTGATAATACTAGTGCTATTAATCTAACTAAGAATCCAATTCAACATTCAAGAACTAAACACATTGAAATTAGACATCACTTTATTAGAGAACACGTAACTAACAAAGATGTTTGTCTTGAATATGTTAATACTAATGATCAATTAGCTGATATTTTTACCAAACCTTTATGTGAGGAACGATTCTGCTATCTTAGAGGAGAATTAGGAGTTTGTGATCCTTTATAATGATTTTCTGAAACTCTTAAGGACAACAACTATCTAGACTTCATTAATTTCTTGAAAATCCTCTAGGACCAATAAGGAAATTAATCTAGAAATTTAAATTATTATTTCCCCAACTATTAAGGAACACTTATCTAGAGTTTGATGATTAATTTGATCAGTTTCAGATCCTTGAAATTTAAATTTTTCTCTGAAACTGTTGTGGAGTCGACACCTGCAGTTTGTGGAGTCGACACCTTCATATTTTGATGTTCTGTCTGGGCAATTAGAGCCGACTCTGGCTTCTGTAGAGCCGACTCTAATTCAGGCACTGACAGATTCTCTGGTTCGAAGCCGACACCTCATTTTCGGGAGTCGACTCTAAGTGGAACTAGGTCAAAATAAAAAGGACGGAGTCGACCTCAAACGAAACCCATCGTCTCCAAACCTTTCTAAAAACTGTTCCAAACTAATTCCAACCCCTTCAAACTCTTCAAATCCCTTGATTACTCATTCCAATCGAATCCCATGGCTCCCAAAAGGCGTGCTATCATTGGTGGTTCGACTGTTCCGATGAAGCGCCGTTCAAATTGGAGGCAACCTTCATCATCTTCTTCATCTGCCACTCAAGATGACTCTCCACCCTCACCATCTTCTCCACGAGTTGACCAATTAGCAGGTAAGGCCATTACTACCAGAAGAAAGTAGACTTTGACTTTTTTGTTTCGGAGGGCTTTGCTATTGGGCGCTTGTTGAAAGAAATGGGATGGGAGAAGGTCTGTTCTTTGGATGTCCCTACTTACCCTGCCCTAGTGAGAAAATTTTATAATGATTTATGTAGAGGAGAGGGAGGCTTAGTGAGTGTTGTAAGAGGAACTAAAGTAATCATCACGGCTGAAACCCTTGTAAATCTATTGGAGATGCCTACCGTTGGTTTAGTTGAATATCAACATGAAGACAGAGGAGGTGCCCTATCAAGGATGTTAGGGAGAGAAGTTTCTGAGTTTGAAGAAATCTTGGCCAATCAACTTAATTTGGAACTCAGATTACTTCACAATATTTATGGAAGAATTTTATTTCCTAAAATCAGAAGGTTTGAATATATCTCGAGCGAGACATCTTATTGATGGACTGTATTCTCACTGGAAGACCTGTCAATCTTGCTGGTATGATGATAGGCTATATGGCGGAAGCAGCAACTAAGAAGAGATCTACATTGCCATATGGTATGGTTTTGACATTGGTATTCAGAAGCCAAGGTGTACTTATAATGGATAATGAGCCACTAAGAAAATTAAGGCATACAGATTACTATAGTGTCTCTACCATTCATCGGATGTGCTTCAGAAAAGAAAATAAAAAGAGGATAAAAAGAGGACATGAGGCCAGAGCTAAAGAGGTTAGAGTTGAGGAGGTCAGAGGAGAGGACATTCCTGTTCCATCTATTCCTGAACCATCTGCTGGACCTTCTTCTGCTGGACCATCTGCTGGACTCTCAGAGGCTGGACCTAGCTCTCACCCTCCACATCAGTCTGGATTGGCATCTGGAAGATTTTCTGAGGAGCAAATAGGTCAGCTCAGAGCTTTACTGGCAGAATATGATAGTCAAAGGACAAATGATATGTGTAAGTTGAGAGAGGAGTTCAATCAGTTGAAAGATGAAATCAATTCAAGACTTGACATGATTTCTTTTTCCATTAGCAATTCCGTAGAATCCTTTAGCACTGATCTTCATAAGATTTTTGAAAGGATGGAAGGCATTGCAGACGGTTCTGGAACTTATCTTCATGCTACCAGTCAACTAAAGAAAGATATTGACCTCGCCGTCTCTCAAATTGAAGCTTGTCTTGAAAGTTTTAAGAAGACTCAAAAAGATGATATTATGGAAATGATTGGACATTTAAAGAAAATTGTATATATAAGCATATTTGATTTTGATATCCTATCCTAGGTTGTATCTTAGGATTTCTTGTTTTCTTGCTTTCTTAGCATGTATCTAGAATTTACATACTTGAATATGTCACTTTTTGAAACACATGTAATGAATCTTGCTTTGGAATACAATTACACTTTTATTTCAAATTTGTCTATGATTGATTGATTGAATTTCAATGAATGAGTTTACTATCTTTATGATTAATTGAACCAACAATCCTGTTGAGAAATTTGAGAGATTGTAATTATTTAATTACCCCAACTTTATTGATTTTGATGATTTCCAAAGCCATGAGTATTTTAAAGGAAATAATGAGTTTATTTATCAAAAACCTTGAGCTTATTCAAAATGAAAGCAATGGACTCTCAATGTTTAAATTCACCGAGTTTTGAATCAATTTGAAAAAGAAGTTTCAAGCTCTATATTTAAGATTTCAAAAAGGAATTTTTACATGTTATATTTCAATCAATGATTTCTTGAAACATGTCTTGAATTCATGCTTAATGTCATATTTATTGTATTCAAGTCAAAATATCATTTAAAATTATTCTGGGATGAATTTCAAAGTCAATCAAGAAAATTTCTGATTTTTGATACGTTCCGGAGCCGACTCTAGAGTTTCAGAGTCGACTCCAGTAAGTAACAGAGTTTTCTGATTTTCTCGAGTCGACCCTTGGATTTCAAGAGTCGACCCCTGACTCTGTGCGAGCCGACTCCTGGACTATGCGAGCCGACTCCGCTCAAACAATAGAAAGCATGTTTTTTGAGCGCTTCTCGAGTCGACTCCCCATTTTCTTCGAGTCGACCCCCGACTGTTGGGAGCCGACACTTTGGTTCTTCGCGAGTCGACCCTCTAACGTTTTAAATATTTCTATTTTTAGTAAACGACTTCGAGCCGACTCCCACAGTGCTCGAGTCGACTCCACGAAATTCTGGATGCAATTTTTCACGATGACACGTCACTCCAACGGTAATATTTTCAAATAACGGCTATATTTCTGTGTTTCTAACGGATATATTTTTGCAGAATCTATAAATAGAGGAGCTCTTTTCAAATCAAAAACAACAATAGAGTGGTGAAAAAGAGAGAAAAGAAAATCTTTCAAAAGAGGGAAAAACAGAGCTTTATTGGAAAAATCATTTGAGTCAAGAAAAGAGATTCAAAAGGAGTGAAATCAAAGAGAGAGATTCGTGTGCTCCAGTTCTACATTCTACAAAAGTTCAAGAGGAGATCCCAAAGCAACCAAGAGCAATATCAAGATCTTCAACCTAGAAGAAAAAGAAGAAAAGCTTCAACCAACATCCAAAAGCCCCAAAGCTAGGAGAATCTGTGCTGAGGCCTGATGCCACACTTCAATGGAGTTGGAGAAGAGAAGCAAAGAAGCCAAGCCTGCATTCAAGCTTATTTAATCAGGCTTTTCTAAACCTAAGCTTTATTTTGATTATTCTGCTCTAGAGGAGCTGTTTGTATTTAAACTCTAAATTATTTTCTTGTGTACTGATTCAATCAGTGGATTGAATCAGTGGAGGTAGTTGTACTCGTTGTAAGCTTGGGATAGCTTACGTTTTGGGTTCGTTGTGATCCCGTTAAAAACAACGAGTTGGGTTTTATGCTGGTAAGCCCGTGTAAAACCGGCTGGGTTCGTTGTGATCCGAAAAACAATAAGTTTGAGTTGTGAGCTTGTAAAACAACTCGGCTGTAATCTAGGGAGATTATAGTGTGGACCCAAGTGAATCTTGGGAGTGGACGTAGGTGCTGGTTGCACCGAACCACTATAAAATCTTCTTGTGTTTGCCGTGCTCATTTGTCTCTCACTCTATCTCTCTTATATTTCTGTTTGTGCATTGCTTATAAGTTAATTTCTCTCACTTGCACATCTTGAGTTAATTTGTTTAAAACATTTCAAAAAGACTTTAATTTTTTAAGAACCCAATTCACCCCCCCCCTCTTGGGTTGCCATCTGGGCCAACAAACCCCGCTCTGATAACATTCTTTATTGCTATTAAATTCATCTTATTGCTGGTAACAAAAAAGGGGGAGAGAAAATTCTATATGCATAAAGGAAATAAAAATGAAAGAATATAAGATTAAATGAATATAAGATTTCAATCAATTGGCATATCTAAACAGGGGGAGAGAAATTTTGAGATTTATAAATTCTAATCAATTTGTATAAAAAATGATCAATTAATTTCAGGGGAGTTATTCAATGCAGGGGGAGCTTAATAATTTCTTCATATAAAAGTTAAATCATCTTGATTGATGTTTATAATTGAACTCAGATCTCAAGTATATTTTTAAAGTTCATTTTGAATATTGGCATCAAATTCTCTGTTAGGAAGTCTCAAAGCTTTAATAATGTCTATAATTCTTCATTCAAATAAATTTTTAATGCATATACTCAAAGTTTTTTGTCATCATCAAAAAGGGGGAGATTGTTGACCCAATTAAGGATTTTGATGATTAACAAAACTTTTTGAGTATAATATTTGAAGTTACTAATGATTTTGATTAAGTTTTTCAGATTATAAGTCGATTTGATAATCAAAATCAAGAGTCAAATCAAGTTCTGGTTCGAATCTAATGTCAAGGTAAGATTGTAGACATTAGAGTCGACACATGGAATCGCAGAGTCGACTCCGAAAAATGGCACAGACTTAGAGTCGACTCCGAAAAACGGCACAGACTTAGAGTCGACTCCGGGACTGTTAGAGCCGACTCCAATAGAAAAGACAGAACGATGGTTTTTCAGGCCACGACTTAGAGTCGACTCCCAGACTGTTAGAGTCGACTCCAGAAGAAATTTGTGTCGATCCCAGAAAAGTCAGAGACGACTCCAGATCAAGTGGATTAAAGAATTTTGAGTTAGAGCCGGCTCCAGAAAGTTAGAGCCGACTCCAGAATGTCAGACACGGCTCCAAAACTATCAAACGACTCTAAACTTTATCTTTATCTATTTTAATCCCAATGGCTATTATTATTTATGGATCTAATCCTTCTTACACTTGTTTCTAATGGATAGTTTCAAACTATTTATGGATTAATCGAGATCTATAAGAAGAGGGTTTGTTGCATCCCACAAAAAGAAGACAAGAGGCAAAAAGAAAAGAATAGAGACAAATCTTTGAGATCTATCAGAAAAGAAAAGAGGAAAAACTTGTAAGGAAAGATCATACTGATTCCCCAAAAGAAGAGAGAGAGATTCCAAGCTTTTGCTATTCTATTTCGAAGAAATCTCAAGAGAAGAAAGAAGCCCTAGTTTTCTGATCTTCTGAGTCTCAAGAGCATCTTGAAGGAAGATCCATTCAAAGGAAGAGAAGGAAGAAGCCACCAAGATTTGCGAATCAGACTTTGATTCCTATCATCTTATTATTGTTTCATTATTGTATATTTGCTCATTGGAGGAGCTGTTTATCTTGTAAAATAAATATTGTTTGCTGGGTCAATCTGGTGATTGATTCAGTTGAGGCTGTTAGCCTTGTGCAAGCATTAGCTTATGGTGATGTGCTGGTGAACCTTGAAAACCAGCTGGGTTCGTTGTGCACCCGGGAAAATAACAAGTTTGAGTTGTGAGCTTGCAAAACAAGTCTGCTGTAATCAGTTTGATTATAGTGTGGACCCAAGAGGTACTTGGGAGTGGACGTAGGTATAGGTACACCGAACCACTATAAAATCCTGTGTTTGCCGTGATTGTCTCTTTATCTTCAACTCTCTATTTGTGCTTGTTCAGTTTTAATTTGTGTGAATCTAAGTCTTTATTTCCGCTGGGGGTTATTTCTCAAAGGAGTTTAAATTTTTGAAAAACCCAATTCACCCCCCTCTCGGGTTGCTATCTGGACCAACACTTCCGTTTTTGACCGAGATAAAGGAGGGCTTATAAGTTTCATCCGAAATGCTTCGTATCATTCGGTCTCTCTATGGCATGAGGAGCGTTCCGTAAGTACCAGTTTAGACTGAGGGATAAAGTAGCATTTAACCTCGATCTGATTGGGACCGGCCCACTTTTGGTCGAGGTATACAAGACATCCCGGAAGAGGGGCTGTTGGCCCAGATGGCAACCCAAGGGGGGGGGGGTGAATTGGGTTCTTAAAAATTTAAGACTTTTTAGAAGATTTAAACTGATTGCTCAAGATGTGCAATTGTGTGAAATTAACTAATAGCAATGCACAAGCAATTAATAAAGAGAGATAGAGAGAGAGAAAATATAGCACGGCAAACACAAGATAATTTTATAGTGGTTCGGTGCAACCAACACCTACGTCCACTCCCAAGATTCACTTGGGTCCACACTATAATCTCTCTAGATTACAGCCGAGTTGTTTTCCAAGCTCACAACTCAAACTTGTTGTTTTTCCGGGTGAACAACGAACCCAGCTGGTTTTACTCGGGCTTACCAGCACAAAACCCTACACGTTGTTTTTCACGGGCTCACAACTAACCCAACACAAGCACTCCGGCTTGCAACGAGGTATATCAACCTCCACTGATTCAATCCACTGATTGAATCAGCAAACAATTAGAATAAAAGTGTTTGGATAATGAAATGCTCCCCTTGAGCAAATATACAAATGAAGTAAAAATAAAGAGTTAGAAAAGCCTGATTGTATTGCAGATGGTAGTGGCTTTGGCTTTCTTCCTTCTTCTCTTTAACTCCTCTTGAAGTGTTGAATCAGGCCTCAGCAAGATTCTTGACCGTTGAAGACTTTGGAGTTGAGATGAAGCTTTTTTTTTCTCCTTTTGAAAATCCTTCGATTTGACCTTTGAAATGCTTGTGGATTTTCTTTGACTTTGTGGATTGAGAAGGAGCAGACGAAACTTCCTCTTGATTTCACTCCTTTTGAATCACTCTCCTTTGAGCTAGAAGATTTTTCCAATATGCTCTGTTTTTCCCTCTTTTCAAAAGATATTCTTTTCTCTCTTTTTGATTTCTCTGGATTTTTGATTTGAAAAGAGCTCCTCTATTTATAGAATCTGCAAAAATATATCCGTTAGAGACAAGAAAAATAGCCGTTATTTAAAAATCTTACCGTTGGGGCTGATGTGTCATCGTTAAAAATGCGCCCAGATTTGCTGGAGTCGACTCATGCTTTTCCCGAGTCGGCTCGAGCTCGTCTTACCAAAAATAGAAATGTTTAAAAAGGTTAGGGGTCGACTCGCTAAAAGTGAAGTGTCGACTCCTGAAAGTCGGGAGTCGACTCGAGAAAGACTTGGGGTCGACTCGCGAAGTGCTCAGAAAAACACTCTTCTGGTGTCTGAGCGGAGTCGACTCGCACAGTCCAGGAGTCGGCTCGACAGAATCAGGGGTCGACTCGACAATTTCGTGGGTCGACTCGACACAGATGCACATTTCTGTACACTGAGCGGAGTCGACTCTGAAACTCAGGAGTCGGCTCCGGAACGTATCAAAAATCAGAAACTTTTCTGATTGACATTAAAATCGTTCCAGATTCATTTTAATTCATTGTTTTGACTTGAATACAATAAAATTAACATTTAGAATTGATTCAAGAACTAATCCAAAAACTTATTGAATAAAACATGAATTATAACATTTCTTTTTGAAAGTTTGAATATTGAGCTTAAAGTCACTTTCAAAATTGATTAAAGTTAAACTTGAGCATTCTCATTGATTGTTCAAAATAAATTTGTTGCTCATTTACATAAACTCATTACATCCTTTAATAAACTCAATGGTTTTTAGTAATCATCAAAATCAAAGGATTGGATCATATAATTTTTCTATAATCTTTCAACAATCTCCCCTTTTTGATGATGACAAAAATATTGAGTTTGTTCATGATTGATTAGTGAATTTAATTTTGTTTTCATAGTTAGGCTTAGGCTCCCCCTTAATGAAGTAGCTCCCCCTATGAAACTTAATTAAATATCTCATTTTTCTCATTGATTACTTTGATTTCTTTCAATTATCACAATCACAATCATAGAACTATAAAATTCTCCCCTTTTTTGTTATCAACAAAAAGATAGAGAATCATTCAAATTTCATTCATTCATTGAAATAAGGAAATAGAGAATTCATTTCATTTAAAGGTCTAATACATCAAAATGTTCAGTACATTGATTTCAAAATGAAAGCATAATAAAAACTTCAGTACAAAACAAGGATTGAAACTCTAGTAACTCAAAAATGAGTTCTTACAATTCTAGTTAGATGATCTACTATATTTTCATTCCTTCAGATTGAATTTTTACATATTCCTTGAGTCTTTCATCAACAAAGGTGCACGCACTCTGAATTTTGTCTTGAAGCTCTGCGTTGCACTTGGCATATGTCTCTCCATCTCCACATATATCCTTAAGTTCTTCAAAAATATTCTTGAGATCACCACTTAAGGATGCCGATGAAGAGCTGAGAGTGACTCAATCTTTGAAATACGATCATCAAGAGAATAAAGAGTCTCTCTCAAATTCATAAATTTATTCTCAAAATCAGTTTTAAGCTTATCAGATTGATCTTCAAGTAAGGCTTTGAGTTGCATAAGTTGTTGATCTGAAAAACTAGCAGAAGATGAAGTTTGAACAAAAGTTGGAACTGGGGCTGGAGCAGAGGCAGAAACCAAAGGGCTCGGAGGTGCAGGCGAAGGATGTCTAACAGAGGGTCCTGCAGCCTCAGTATCTGTAGCTCTATCTTCTGTCACTCCTTTCCTTTCCCATTTACCATTCTTTTTGATAAACCCCATCCTATGAATTGTTGCTAGGCTATAAAAATCAGTGTGTCTTAGATTCTTCATAGGTTCATTATCAGAAATCACCACACCTTGGCTTCGAAAATCATTGTAAGGATCATCCCATAAGGCAGACTCGATTTCCTTTTCCCTCCACAATCTGCTATGTACCACAGAATCATGCTGGGAAGATTGATAGGCTTGCCTGTCACTATGGCATCCATTACAAAGACATCTCTCCGAGACATAGTCAAATCTACCAGTTTTAGGAAAGAGAATCCTACTGCAGATATTGTGTAGTAATCTCAACTCTAAAGAAAGCTGATTAGCAAATACCTCTTCAAATCCAACCACATCCCTGTTTAATAATCTTGATAAAGCTGGGGCGCGGTCATCAGAAGAAAAGGTGGAAGTGCCAGACAAGGGTAATTCCAATAATCTAGACAAAATCTCAGTAGTAACAGATATCTGACTCCTCTTACATTGCTAATAAGTCCATGGTCTCCTCTTGACAGATTCTTGTAAAATTCTTTAACCAAAGAGGGATAGGTCGGGCACTCTAGAGAACAAATTTTCTCCCAACCCATCTCGATAAGCTGTCTCCCAACTAGAAAGCCCTCATTTTCAAATAATTCAAAATCCACCTTCCTACCAGTGGTAATGATCCTATCCGCTAGACGATCTACCTGGGAAGACGAGGCAGCAGGAGTAGCAGTCGGAGTAGAAGCAGATGAGGTGGAGTCCGTGCTTGGAGAAGGTTCACGCACCGGACGCTTCACCGTCTTCTTCACGGAGCGCTTCCGCTTGATTCCACCCGCCACAACACTCGATCCTCTAGTTTTAGGTGCCATTTGATGATTGGAGGTGATAATCAGGGATTATTGGAAGTTTGGAAGGTTTGGAATGAACGTGGAGAGAGTATTTTGTCGATTGGGGTCGAATGGAATGAGCGACGAGTCGACTCTGCCCTAGATAAATCAACTTGGGACCACCTCGAGTCGGCTCGCGCAAACCCAAGTGTCGACTCGGCACAGACACAGAAAGGCCGTCCCGACATGGAGTCGACTCGCGCCTAAGAGGGGTCGACCCGAGAGTTTCAGTTGAAACCGGGAGTCGACTCCGATACGCATCGAGTCGGCTCCGAGACCATTTCAGACCAAAAACATGAAATTTCTGAAATGTGTCCGGAATATGATCATAAAAATTGATAAATAATCATTGGATATGAGTGAATCAATTAGATATGAGTTCTAGATAAGATTTCCTTAAGGATTGAGGATTTGAAAGAATCTTAGATAAAATTTCCTTAGGGGTTTCAAATTCATTCTAAAGGATCACAAATACCTAACTCTCCTCTAAGATAACAAATCTCTCTTCATTTAAAGGTTTAGTGAATATGTCAGCTAATTGATCTTCAGTGTTAACATAATCAAGACATATTTCATTATTTGCTACATGTTCTCTTATAAAATGATATCTAATTTCTATGTGTTTAGTTCTTGAATGTTGAATTGGATTCTTTGTTAGATTAATTGCACTAGTGTTATCACATCTTATGGGTGTTTTATCAAGCGTGATACCATAGTCTTCAAGTTGTCGCTTAATCCATAGGATTTGCGCACAGCAACTTCCAGCTGCTACATATTCAGCTTCAGTAGTTGATAATGCAACTGAATTTTGCTTTTTGCTAAACCATGTGATTAAGTTACTTCCTAAGAAATGGCATGCACCACTTGTGCTTTTTCTATCTAGTTTACATCCAGCATAATCAGAATCTGAATATGCAATTAGATTTAATGTGGAGTCTCTAGAATACCATAAACCTACATTTTTGTTCCACTTACATATCTTAGTATTCTTTTAACAGCAATTAAATGTGATTCTTTAGGTTCAGATTGAAATCTAGCACATAAACATACTGAAAACATAATGTCTGGTCTACTTGCTGTTAAATAAAGAAGGGATCCGATTATACCTCGATAATACTTTTGGTCAACCTTTTTACCTTCTTCATCTTTGTCCAGCTTGCATGAAGGACTCATTGGAGTTCCGAGGGGTTTCATTGATTCCATACCAAACTTCTTTAGGATTTCTCTTGTGTATTTGTTTGGTTGATGAAGATTCCCTCTTTGCTTTGTTTGATCTGGAGTCCAAGGAAGAAGTTGAGTTCTCCCATCATGCTCATTTCGAATTCTCCCTGCATTAACTTTGCAAATTCTTGACAAAGAGAATCGTTAGTAGCACCAAAAATAATGTCATCTACGTATATTTGTACTACAAGTAAATCTTACTTTTCTTTTCAAAAACAAAGTTTTATCAACATTTCCTCTTGTAAAATCATTTTCTATTAAGAATTTACTTAACCTATCATACCAAGCTCTAGGTGCTTGTTTCAAACCATATAAAGCTTTGTGCAATTTAAAAACGTGATTTGAAAATTCGTGATCTTCAAAACCTGGTGGTTGTTCTACATAAACTTCTTCATTATAAATCCATTTAAAAATGCGCTTTTTACATCCATTTGAAATAAGTTAAAATTCATATGACATGCAAATGCAAGTAATAGCCTAATGGCTTCTAATCTAGCTACAGGTGCAAAGGTTTCATCAAAATCAATACCTTCCTCTTGATTATATCCTTTAGCAACCAATCTAGCTTTGTTTCTAATTACTATGCCATTTTCATCTAATTTATTTCTAAAAACCCATTTTGATCCTATTACTGAATGATTTTTAGGTCTTTCAACTAAAGTCCAAACATTATTTCTAGTAAATTGATTTAGTTCTTCTTGCATTGCTAACATCCAATTATTATCTTTTTCAGCTTCTTCTATAGTTTTGGGTTCAATTTGTGATACAAATGCAAGATGATTACTGATATTTCTCATATATGATCTAGTTCTTATTCCTTGAGATGGATCGCCTATAATCAATTCCTTGGGATGACTATGTGCATATCTCCAGTCTCTTGGAAGATCTGTATCATTATGATCAATATTGACATCATCGTCCTTATGTGAATCATCATCTTTAGCTTCTTGCTCATGATCAGAAGATACTCAATATTAAGTTTTTCAAGATCTTTTTCAATTATGTTTGTATCTTCCTCATCATCAAGCTTTTCAGAACTAGATGCTAAAGACTCATCGAAAACTATATGAATGGATTCTTCAACTACTAAAGTTTTCTTGTTAAATACTCTATAAGCTTTACTAGTTGTTGAATATCCTAAAAAGATTCCTTCATCAGATTTAGCATCAAATTTTCCTAAATTATTTTTACCATTATTATGAATGAAACATTTACATCCAAATGCATGAAAGTATTTTATATTTGGTTTTCTTTCATTCCATAATTCATAAGGTGTTTTCTTTAAGATTGGTCTTATTAAGGCTCTATTTAAGATGTAACATGCTGTGTTAATAGCTTCCGCCCAAAAATACTTTGGTAAGTTGCTTTCACATAGCATGGTACGGGCCATGTCTTCTAGAGTCCTATTTTTCCTTTCAACTACACCATTTTGCTGTGGAGTCCTAGGGGCTGAAAAATTATGATTAATTCCATTTTCAGAACAAAAACTTTCAAATAAGTGATTTTCAAATTGTTCCATGATCACTTCTTAGAGATACTATAGTAGTGTTTTTCTCATTTGTGACTTTCTTGAAGAATTTCAGGAATATTGAGAAAGTCTCATCTTTGTGAGCTAAAAACATTACCCAAGTATATCTAGAATAATCATCTACAATCACTAGACCATATTTCTTTCCTCCTAGACTTGTGGTTCTAGTTGGTCCGAAAAGATCCATGTGAAGTAGCTCTAGTGCCCTAGAAGTTGAAACAATGTTTTTAGATTTGAAAGAACTTCTAGTTTGTTTTCCAAATTGACATGCATCATATTTTATTATTTTCAAAATCTAGTTTAGGTAATCCTTTAACTAAATCCATTTTAATTAGTTTTGAAATAAGGTGTGTGCTTGCATGACCTAATCTACGATGCCACAACCAACTAATTTCATTTATGTTAGCATTGTCAGCAATTAAGCAATGATCACTCAAAGATAATTTTTCTAAATCAACCAAGTAAACATTGCCATGTCTATAACCAGTAAATACAATGCTATCATCAATAGAATTAGTTACAGTGCATACAGAAGATTTAAATGAAACATTAAAGTTTTTATCACATAATTGACTTATACTTATTAGATTATGCTTCAAACCATCAACATAAAGTACATTATCAATAAATGTAGATGGAGTTATACGGACTTTACCAAGGCCCATGATTTGACCTTTACCGTTATCGCCAAACGTAACAACTCCACCTTTCTTTTCTTCTAGGGTGATGAATTCATCTTTGTCACCCGTCATATGTCTTGAGCAGCCACTATCAAGGTACCACTTTTTCTTTGATCTTTTGGCTACAAGACATTCCTGCAACATAATTTAAACTTTATGTTTAGGTACCCAAGCTTTCTTGGGTCCTTCATGGTTAGCAGCAACAAAAATTGTTCCTTTCGGAACCCATATTTTCTTAGCTTTAACATTTAACTTGTTGTTATTATTTAACGTTTTGCATTCAAATGATTTATGACCTTTTTCATTACATTTGAAACAAGTTATATTACTTTGGTTGGCTTTTATAAAAATATTCTTTAAAGATTTTTGTTTTCTTAATGTGTTATATCCTAAACCTGCTTTGTCAAAAATAGCTTTTTGACTATCTAAGATCATGTTAAGTTTAGTTGAACTTAAAGTGAATTTCTCAACAATGTCTTTATATTTTTTAACATCTTTCTTAAGAGAGTCATTTTCTTTAACTTGCTGTTCTTTATCTAAAGCTAAAGTTTCTAATTGATCTTTTAAATCTTTTGTTGAGTCTTTAGTTTCAGATTTCAACAAATCTATTTCTTGATTAAGATTATCTCTTTCTTTGCTAAGTTCTTCTTTTTCATTTGTTAAGTTCTTAACTTCTAAAGCTAATTCATTTTTACTTTTAGCTAAGCTAATATTGTCATTTTCAAAAACTTATACTTCTTTTTCAAGGATTTAAAATCAATCATAAGTTCATTGAAAGCCTCAACATTTCATCAAATGTAAAGTCATCATTTGAGTTTTCAGAACTTACCTCATTATCGTTGTCGTCGTCGTTGGCCATGAAGCAGACATTAGCAACTTCTTTTTGTTCTTCTTCTTCGGAAGAAGACTCTTCACTATCAGTCCAAGTTGCCATGTATGCCTTTTTCTTTTTCTTGTAGGCCTTCTTAAGTAAAGGACAGTCATATCTAAAGTGCCCTGGCTTTTTGCACTCATAACATACTAAGGGCTCTTTTTCTTTTTCTTTCTCCTTGTCCTTTCTCTTATCCTTTTCTCCATCAATTCTTGCTCTAATTTTCTTTTTATGGAAGGGCCTTTTTCTCATGAACTTTCTAAATTTTTTGGCCAAGAGAGCAGTTTCCTCATCATCTTCATCATTACTTTCACTGCTGCTCTCTTCCATTTCTGCAGTCTTGAGGGCAAGTGTTTTCTTCTTTTTGTATCCTCCTCAACATGCTGCTTCATTGTTAACTCGTGGGTCATTAAGGATCCTAGAAGCTCCTCTAAAGGTAATGCATTGAGGTCCTTTGCTTCTTAGATAGCAGTGACTTTTGCTTCCCACGATCTTGGTAGTGACCTAAGAATTTTGCGCACAAGATCAGCATTAGAATAAATTCTACCAAGACTTTTTAAACATTCACAATATCAGTGAATCTAGTGAACATGCATGTGATGGTTTCAGTTTGTTCCATTGTAAACAATTCATATTTGTGAACCAAAATGTTTATTTTTGATTCCTTAACTTGGTTTGTTCCTTCATGTGTTATTTCCAACCTATCCCAAATTTCTTTTGCGGAATTACATGTTGAGATTCGGTTGAATTCATTTGAGTCTAAGGAACAATATAAAATTAATGGCTTTAGCATTTAGTTGTGCCATTCTCCTATCATTATCATTCCAATCCCTTTCGGGTTTAGGAACAATAGTGCCATCAATAAGGTGTGTGGGTGTACTAGGTCCATTTATTATTACTCCCCACAATTCATAGTCCGAAGCTTGAATGAATATTCTCATTCTAGCTTTCCAATATGAATAGTTGGTTCCATTAAATAAAGGAGGTCTATTCGTAGAATGACCTTCAGCAAAACTTGAACCAATTTGTGTTGCCATATGGATCTTTAGCCCTTGATCGTGAGATCAAATTCTAAATGAGCACTTGCTCTGATACCAATTGTTGGCCCAGATGGCAACCCAAGAAGGGGGGGGGTGAATTGGGTTCTTAAAAATTTAAGACTTTTTAGAAGATTTAAACTGATTTGCTCAAGATGTGCAATTGTTTGAAATTAACTAATAGGCAATGCACAAGCAATTAATAAAGAGAGATAGAGAGAGAGAAAATATAGCACGACAAACACAAGATAATTTTTATAGTGGTTCGGTGCAACCAACACCTACGTCCACTCCCAAGATTCACTTGGGTCCACACTATAATCTCTCTAGATTACAGCCGAGTTGTTTTCCAAGCTCACAACTCAAACTTGTTGTTTTCCACGGGTGAACAACGAACCCAGCTGGTTTGACTCGGGCTTACCAGCGCAAAACCCTACACGTTGTTTTTCACGGGCTCACAACTAACCCAACACAAGCACTCCGGCTTGCAACGAGGTATATCAACCTCCACTGATTCAATCCACTGATTGAATCAGCAAACAATTAGAATAAAAGTGTTTGGATAATGAAATGCTCCCCTTGAGCAAATATACAAATGAAGTACAAAATAAAGAGTTAGAAAAGCCTGATTGTATTGCAGATGGTAGTGGCTTTGGCTTTCTTCCTTCTTCTCTTTAACTCCTCTTGAAGTGTTGAATCACGCCTCAGCAAGATTCTTGACCATTGAAGACTTTGGAGTTGAGATGAAGCTTTTTTTTTCTCCTTTTGAAAATCTCCGATTTGACCTTTGAAATGCTTGTGGATTTTCTTTTGACTCTTGTGGATTGTTGAGAAGGAGCAGACGAAACTTCCTCTTGGATTTCCCTCCTTTTGAATCACTCTCCTTTGAGCTAGAAGATTTTTTCAATATGCTCTGTTTTTCCTCTTTTCAAAAGATATTCTTTTCTCTCTTTTTGATTTTCTTTGGATTGTTTTGATTTGAAAAGAGCTCCTCTATTTATAGAATCTGCAAAAATATATCCGTTAGAGACAAGGAAAAATAGCCGTTATTTAAAAATCTTACCATTGGGGCTGATGTGTCATCGTTAAAAATCGCACCCAGATTTGCTGGAGTCGACTCATGCTTTTCCCGAGTCGGCTCGAGCTCGTCTTACCAAAAATAGAAATGTTTAAAAAGGTTAGGGGTCGACTCGCTAAAAGTGAAGTGTCGACTCCTGAAAGTCGGGAGTCGACTCGAGAAAGACTTGGGGTCGACTCGCGAAGTGCTCAGAAAAATACTCTTCTGGTGTCTGAGCGGAGTCGACTCGCACAGTCCAGGAGTCGGCTCGACAGAATCAGGGGTCGACTCGATAATTTCGTGGGTCGACTCGACACAGATGCACATTTCTGTACACTGAATGGAGTCGACTCTGAAACTCAGGAGTCGGCTCTGGAACGTATCAAAAATTAGAAACTTTTCTGATTGACATTAAAATCGTTCCAGATTCATTTTAATTCATTGTTTTGACTTGAATACAATAAAATTAACATTTAGAATTGATTCAAGAACTAATCCAAAAACTTATTGAATAAAACATGAATTATAACATTTCTTTTTGAAAGTTTGAATATTGAGCTTAAAGTCACTTTCAAAATTGATTAAAGTTAAACTTGAGCATTCTCATTGATTGTTCAAAATAAATTTGTTGCTCATTTACATACACTCATTACATCCTTTAATAAACTCAATGGTTTTTAGTAATCATCAAAATCAAAGGATTGGATCATATAATTTTTCTATAATCTTTCAACAGGGGCATTTCTGCCTTTTGCCCAGAGCATTTACTGTGCTGATCTTTTCCGATATACGCCCTTTTGACGTGCAGGGCAAGCATTCGATTTTCATTGGACGGTGTCACCTTCGAGTGGGAGTTTCCCAGGCCTGATCACATCCTAGGAACTCGTAGGCGATTCGAGGCATTTAAGGCTCCTGATTTGGGACCGGAGGTGGATCGCTCGCCTTCTAGCGTTTCCCAAAGAAGGAAAATTCCCTGGGCCAGCCCATGTTTCAAGGGTCTGCGGACGATCTTCCGCATTTAATGCCCTTGATTCGAGGTCAGAGAAAAATCTTTTGGCGTGCGTCATGACTTAAGCGACACATTTTGGCGCACATCGAAGGGTACGACTTTCATCCTGGGAGGCCACGTGGTAGCGTAGATAGGGCATTCCGAATCTCGAGGCTCTCTGCTCTGATAGCAAACCCCGGTTTGTTTGCCTATAAAATGAGCGAAGGAAGGGGCCGTGCTAGGCCATCCGCAAGACCTTCCCTTTTGTGGGTCGTGTAAGCGTTCGTGATGTCCATGTCTTCGAGGTTGAGAGTAGGGGGACTGAGTTTTCCTTTGGCAAGTCGTCTTCCCCTGAATAGTTGGGGCGATGAAGGGGCCGCTGGAGAGCAGCTCATCTTCAAGAGAGGAGTCCTGGAGATTATATGGAGAGCGCACAGGAGGTTCGCAGAGATCACATGGAGAGCACACATACGCGCTTCCTGTGTGTCCTTTGCGGTTTGCTATGGGGGACGCAGGGTAGGAAGTGTACGCGTACCCTCCATGGCTTACGTGAACTTCTCCTCCTCCCCTGATCCGGATTCCTGGGCTCATCCGCTCGGGGAATCTTTCGCCATGTGAGGAGGAGGGTGATGGTGTGTTGTCTGCTAGTACACTGCCTTTTGACTTGGGCGTGGTTAGCAGTACACACTCGATTTGGGGGGAGTCCCCCGGCATCAACGTCCATGGGTTTTCTTCCCACTCGCGAGGGCTCTGTGGATGGGTGGCTTGGGACAAGGCTCATCCACCCTTTCTGATTTCTTTGTTGTCTCGGGCCGGATGCTGAGATATCATTATTAACTAAAGCTGGTCGCAACAGTCAGGCCGAGTCATTTGCTCGTCTTTATTTCCTGTGCTATGATGCACTTGTAATGCCTCTTAGGAGGTTGTAATTCATTTTACTGATAATGAAATAAAAAAAGTTTTGTTCTTTCTTTTTAGCACCTTTTTCTTTTTTGTGTCGAGAGTTGTTGCTCCCGTGTCATAGCATACTTTGGCAGCGTTCTTGCCGCTTTGTTTTTTGCTAAGATCGATGTTCGGTCCTCAGTGAGGGAGACCGTTTGTTCCTGTTCGAGCCAAAGGGAGACCTGGGCGGTCCTGTGGACTCAGGCGGTAAACATGGTCTCGTTTGTAGAACGAAACAGGTGTTTCTTTGGAAGGAGATAGCTCGTATGTCTTTATTGTTGGGTAGAAGGAGGTCGTTCACCTCTACCGAAGTACCGTGGGGCGCTTTCATTGTCTTGGAATGTTTAAGAAGTCGCCCGGTTTGTCTGAGTCTTTTGATAGTATCTTACTTGGCGTAGGCTAAGGCGTAGAGATATTGCTCGGTTTTGGCCGAAGATTTTGCGCTGTCCGACCCGGCCAGGGCTTGTAAGCCGCCCGAATCCGGATGGAACCTTGGAGATTATTTGGTTCGGTCGGGACTTGTGATAACGAGACATGCGTTTTGACTTTGAGTCGAGGCTTTAATAGTGGAAAAAGTTCCTTGGCTTTGGCCGAGATTTTTGCACTTCGGTCTTGGTCGGGGCTTATGCACTCCGGTCTTGGCCGGGGCTTATGCACTCCGGTCTTGGCCGGGGCTTCAGAGATTATTGCTCGGCCCAGCTGAGGTTCGGAGATTTGTTGCTCGGCCCAGCCGAGGTTCGGAGATTTGTTGCTCGGCCCAGCCGAGGTTCAGAGATTTGTTGCTCGTCCCAGCCGAGGTTCGGAGATTTGTTGCTTGGCCCAGCCGAGGTTTGGAGATTTGTTGCTCGGCCCAGCCGAGGTTTGGAGATTTGTTTCTCGGCCCAGCCGAGGTTCGGAGATTTCCTGCTTAAATAGATAACTCGGTCGTATCAAGGATTGGTAAGCAACATCTGTTTTCTTTATGATTTTTGGTGATATAATTGTGGTAATCATGCCATGAATCATGAAAACAATATACCAACAAAAATTAAGAAGGCGAGCCTGTAGAAGGCGTACCCTACTGATGATACTTGCAGAGATTGTCCGAATTCCATGTCGAGGAAGGATCTCCCGCTTAGATCTTGTAGTTTGTAGGTACCAGGTCCGACGACTTCCGTTACTTGGTAGGGGCCTTCCCAGTTCGGAGCTAGCTTTTCTTGCTCTAGCATTTTGGAGACAGATGTTTTCCGGAGAACGAGGTCGCCAGGCGAGAAAGCTTTCCCTTTGACCCTAGAGGCATGGTAATGGGCCACTCTTTGCTGGTAGGCAGCTATTCTGATCCGAGCCTTTTCTCTGATCTCCTCTATCAGGTCGAGGTTGGTGCGGAGCTGCTCGTCACTGGCTTCCTCCGAGTAGCTTTCCACCCGCAGGGACGGGAGTCCTATCTCCACGGGGATGACGACCTCTATGCCGAAGGCCATTCGAAATGGGGTCTCGCCCATGGGCACTCTTGGGGTGGTGCGGTAGGCCCATAGGACATGGTGCAATTCGTCCGCCCATCTACCTCGGGCTCTGGAGAGCCGAGCTGTGATCCCTTGAAGCAAGGTTCGGTTAGTTACCTCGGCTTCTCCGTTAGCCTATGGGTGCCCGACCGAGGTAAGGCGGTGATGGATCCCATGCTCCTCGCAGAACTGACGGAACTTTGGATTATCGAATTGTTTGTTGTTGTCAGTAATAATGGTGTGTGGGAGGCCGAAGCGGCAGATGATGGACCTCCACACGAAGTCCTTGGCTCGAGCCTAAGTTATCTGAGCAACTGCTTCCGCTTCGACCCATTTGGTGAAGTAGTCGATGGCAACGAATAAAAATTTTCGCTGTCCCATGGCAAGTGGAAACGGGCCGAGGATATCCATTCCCCATTTGGAAAAGGGCCAAGCGGAGGAAATAGGGACCAGGCTGGCAGAGGGGAGCCTCTGAATACTGGAATGTCTTTGGCATGGGTTACAAGCTCAGACGAGGTCGTCAGCATCCTTTTGCATGGTAGGCCAATAATAACCTTGACGCAGCACCTTGTGGCATAATGATCGGCTCCCCAGATGGTTGCCGCAAATTTCTTCGTGTACCTCCCGAAGGGTGTAATCAGCTTCAGATGGGCAAAGGCATCTGAGCAGTGGCATAGAGAAGGACCGCTTGTAGAGCTGGTCGTCAATTAGCACATAGTGGGTGGCTTGCAGCTTCAGCTTTCTAGCTTCCCTTCGATCGGCTGGGAGCGATCCTTCTTTAAGATACTTCAGGATGGGGTCGAACCATGATGGTTCGGCCTCAACTTGCATTACTCGGTCGGCTTCCGCAATGTTGGGCCTCTCCAAAATCTCTAGGTGAAACTTTCGCTCAGCATCCATCGATTCAGCAGTTGCCAGCCGAGACAATAGGTCGGCATGGACATTTTTGGATCTTGGAATCTGAATAACTTCAAATTCAGGGAAATGGGAAAGTAGGCTTCGAACCTCTTGGAGATATCGAACCATGTTCGGCTCCCGAGCCTCAAACTCGCCCCGTATGTGGCTAGCTACCAGCTGAGAGTCGGTGAAGGCATTTAGCCTCTTCACTTTAAGGTCACGGCGATTCGGAGCTCGGTGAGCAGAGCTTCATATTCGGCCTCGTTATTCAAGGATGGAAAGGAGAAGCGGACGCCATATTCGAAAGTCACCCCCTTCGGGCTGGTGAGGATTAGGCCAGCACCAGAGCAATGGGCGTTGGATGACCCGTCGACATGGAGGAGCCACCGGGCGTCAGATCTTGGGCGTTCGGGGGAGTTGGGAGTGGACTTGTCCTCCGGATAGTGCATTCGAGGAGGAAATCAGCTAGCACTTGAGCTTTGTGGCCAGACGAGGTTGAAATCAAATGTCATGCTCGCTCAGCTCGATGGCCCATTTGGTCATCCTCTCCGATGTCTCCGGACGATGGACTACCGCCTTGATGGGTTGATCGGTCAGGACTGTCACAGAATGTGCTTGGAAGTATGGCCGCAACTTTCGGACCGAGGTTATCAAAGCAAACACCATCTTTTCAATCCGAGTATACCTCGTTTCCGCATCTCGAGTAGTTTGCTGACATAATAAATTGGCTTATGGGTCTTATTTTTTTCTCTGACCAACACCGAGCCAATGGCACCTTCCAAGACAGCTAGATACAGGAACAATGTTTCTCCAGGATCTGGACTGCTGAGGAGAGGGGGAGAGCCGAGGTACTTTTTGAGATCTTCGAATGATTTTTGACACTCGGAAGACCATTGGAAATTCTTAGCCGATCGAATAGTTTTGAAGAAAGGGAGGCATCTTTCGGCTGACCGAGCCACGAAGCGATTAAGGGCCACTATTCTTCTAGTCAGGCGCTGGACTTCTTTAACATATGCCGGGGGCGCCATCTGCTGAAGAGCCTGGATTTTCTGGGGGTTGGCTTCGAGGGATACTTTTATCAAATTTTTTTTACAAAGAATCTGTTTATGTTAGAAATATCCCTCAAAAAATCCCTCGCAAAACCATTAACAAATCCCTGCAAAATCCCTCAGAAATTAATTTTGCAAGGAAATTTCCGAGGGATTATTTTCATCAAAAATTTTATTAATAACTCATTAATAAAAAACAAATCTCTCGAAAAATCCCTCGCAAAATTAATTTTCGAAGGATTTTCCGAGGGATTTTTTTATCAGAAATTTTTTTACAAACAACTCGTTTATGTTAGAATATCCCTCAAAAAATTCCTCGCAAAATCATGAAAAAAATCCCTCGCAAAATCCCTCAGAAATTAATTTTGCGAGGGATTGTTTTCATCAAAAAAAAATTATTAATAACTAAAAAAAATCCCTCGCAAAATTAATTTCTAAAGGATTTTCCGAGAGATTTTTTTATCAGAAATTTGTTTTACAAAGAACCCGTTTATGTTAGAAATATCCCTCAGAAAATTCCTTGCAAAATTATCAAAACATCCCTCGCAAAATCCCTCGGAAATTAATTTTGCGAGGGAATTTCCGAGGGATTGTTTTCATCAAAAATTTTATTAATAACTCATTAATAAAAAATAAATCCCTCAAAAATTTCTCGCAAAATTAATTTTCGAGGGATTTTTTGAGGGTTTTTTTATCAGAATTTTTTTTACAAAGAACCCGTTTATGTTAGAAATATCCCTCGAAAATTCCTCAAAAAATCATCAAAAAATCCCTTACAAAATCCCTTAGAAATTAATTTTGTGAGGGATTTTCTAAAGGATTGTTTTCATCAAATTTTTTTTTTAACAACTCATTAATGAAAAGCAAATCCCTCACAAAATCCCTCGCAAAATTAATTTCTGAGAGATTTTTCGAGGAATTTTTTTATCGAAATTTTTTTTTACAAAGAACCTATTTATGTTAGAAATATCCCTCGAAAAATTTCTCGCAAAATTATTAAAAAATCTCTCACAAAATCCCTCAAAAATTAATTTTGCGAGGGATTTTTTGAGGGATTGTTTTCATCAAGAAATTTTATATATAACTTATTAATGAAAAATAAATCCCTTAGAAAATCCCTTGCAAAATTAATTTCTGAGGGATTTTTCGAGGGATTTTTTTATCAGAAATTTTTTTTACAAAGAACCTATTTATGTTAAAAATATCCCTCAGAAAATCTCTCGCAAAATTATCAAAACATCCCTCGCAAAATCTCTCGAAAATTAATTTTGCGAGGGAATTTCTGAGGGATTGTTTTCATCAAAAAAATTTATTTATAACTCATTAATGAAAAAAAATTCCTCAGAAAATCCCTCGCAAAATTATTTTCTGAAAAAATTTTCGAGGGATTTTTTTATCGAAATTTTTTTTACAAAGAACCCATTTATGTTAGAAATATCCCTCAAAAAATCCCTCGCAAAATTAATTTTGCGACAGATTTTGCGAGAAAATATTTTTTATCAAAAAAATTTATAATTTATATTTTTTTATTAAAAATTTCTTGAAATTGCAAGGATTTTTTTTTTCTCGGTAAAATTCTTCGATAAACCACACTTTTCTAGCAGTGATTACCCGTTGATGGATACAAACCATTGTACATACTTACATTCTAGAAAACGTCTTAAAAAGCTAGCTGTGAAGCATGGATTGCATCATAATAGTCACATGCTATTTAAATCATGTCACTTCATTTTCATCATATAAGCTAGATTTTATACGTCTTGCGTTCTAATTGATATACGTTAGTCTTTTTCTAAAATCTTCAAGATGAGCCATGCTTTTTAGTTATCGTAATATAATCATTTATCCATGCATGAATCTTGCGATGACTCATTAATGAAATTGAACAAAGAACCTAAATGCATCAAATTAGATTGGGTTAAGATATTTTTTTGAATTTCACACTACGAATGGTCAAGATGCACAAGCATGGTATGAAGGTTCGTAGGGCTCTAAAAAGAAAAAAGTTTGATTGGTGCCAGATAAGAGCCACCATGCATAATAATTGATTTTAATTTTGCTTTTAAAAAAGATATATTTATCATAAAGTTTTGCTCTCTGCTTTGCATTTTGATGGCTTTGCAAAGAGTGGCGTTCTATGATTTTGCGAATCTTTGCTACTGGGTCTTTCTTGCTGTTGTGGCAGCGGCATACCATTTTTATTTCTTGGGAGTCCCCTTCTCTAGGGTTTGTAAAAATAAACTTTGATGGAAGTGTTTGTGGCAGAAGTGCTGGATCGGCTTATGTTATTCGTGATGCAGATGGTATGATATTGACGGCAGGGGGTTTGATTTACTTGATTCCTCGATGCCTCTGACCGAACTGTATGCTACATGGGTGGGTATATCCTATGTTATTCGGATCCTGGGCGTCCGCAATCTTATCATTGAAGGTGATTCTATTTCTGTTATTCACTGGATCCGATAGGAGCCCAGCTCCCACTTGCCTTCTATCCCCTTATTGTGCAGCATCTGCTCTATGATTTTGAAAGCTCCTAACATCTAGATTCGCCATGTCTACTGTGAAAACAATGCTGTAGCTGACTGGATTGCTGCCACGGTGGTCTCTTACTTTGGTTATTGGAGATGGAGACATGAAGACCCTTGCCTTCTGATCCTTTCCCAGTTATTGTACTCTGATATATTGGGTCTGACACTACCTAGAGTGGTATAATCATTCGTCTGTACCAAAAAAAAAGAGTGGCGTTCTATGGACCGTGAGGTTGACTTGGTTGAAATATAGCAATAAAAAATTTTTATGCATTGCATGCCATGCAATCGTGTAAATGATGATTGGATTGTTCACGCTTGCAGCAAAAAAAAGAAAGAAAAGAAAATGACTTTATGCATCGTCATCTATGCACAAAGTTGCGCAACAGATGCGGCCATGGATTGCATGCCCATGCGAGCACGTATGTTATAGCCCATTGAATCATGATGTGCCTTACATGCGCACTCGTATGGATGCACAATCAATGTACACATTCGATGTGTGTCTTTGCACATCGCCTTCGGTGCACAAAGACTTTTCCAAATGAAAATGTTGGTGCACGCGTAGGCTAATCACCCGCGTGGTGGGCTAAGCCTTTTCCTATAGCAATGAGGTTTGCAAGCAGCCTGGGCCCATGCCAGGATGATTTCTTGCAAGAAAAGACTTTGTATACTACATCCAGTGCAACAAACTTTACATGGGTTGCACCGTCTCTTTATTGATCCATATGCATCCTATATAACTTTACGATGCCCATTCAAAAGCCTTAACACAGCTTTACGACATTCTGTTGAAAAAAATTACGACATTCTATTTGTAAAATTATGACATGATACTTATAAATCAGACAGCTAATGGTACCTCAATTGTAAATTTATGACATCATAATATTACGATATCCGATACCCATTCAAAAAACGCGTTTATACATAAATTCTAAAAAAAAAAAAGCTAAACGGATATTAATGCACGTCACATCATAATTTAAGATGACATTTCAGATATAAAATTAAAGCATCCATTAACAAAGCAAAAGAAAAATTATGCCATATTAAAATTTAAGATGATAGCCTATTTGTAAAATTATGATACCATATTTATAAAATTAAGTCACCAATTTAGAAAGTCAAAAAAAATATGATATTTTAATTATAAATTTATAATTCATTATAAGATTACGATGCCTATTCAAAAATATGTATATATAAATTTTAAAATTAATGTACATTTTGCTTAAATTTATGATAATATGTCTGCTTCCATCGTATTAAGTCATTTTGAATTAATATGGATCAATAAAAAAACGATGCATTTTAGGTAAGTTTTGCTGCACCGAGCGGTGAACTAAGAATTTTCCTTTCTTGCGTCACGTGTCGAGAGGCACCCAACTCATCCCCGGGGATTGAGCGCTGTCCGATGCTACTCACCCCTCTATAAAATGCCTCCCGTCACGACCAGTCATCACTTCTCCCTCTGCCGGTGCCCGAGCCGGTGCCTGCCCTTTTTGCCAGACTGCGGTTCTTGGAGGCAAGTTCACGCTTCCTTCTCTCTTCTCTCCTCTTCTCTACCATCAGATGTCATTAGATTATCGCTTCTTTTCCCTTCTCTCGTCGCTCTTGTGGGGTTTCGTCGCTCGCCAAATTGGGTCTTGGACCTTTCGCGATTATTTAGGGCTTCTTTTTTCTCACTGAATTTTAAATGCCAACCGTTTCGAGATTTGAAGTGCCTAGGGTTTTGGATATGTAGTTACTTGAATTGTGTTAGGAGCAGTCATTTGAGGAGAGATCAAGATGACCACGTTATCTGAGAACAGGCCTATGGCTGGTTTTGTCTATTATTTCTTTCTTTTTTGATTTTTATATACGTTAATTTACTCACAGAATTTGCAGATAAATTGGTTGGATCTCATCTTGAGAAATTGCTTATCATTATTATTTTTAATTCTAATTATGATAAGCATTATATATCTTTATACCTAGTGCTTGTGATTTGTAAGTAGTTTCAATTATTGGTTACTGAGGGATAAGATCGCCTTTACCGGGAAAAGTTGAAGCTCTTCTGTTAGTTGAAATGCCTATAATTCTTGAAATCAATAATTCTCATCGGATCACCACTTCTTTCCCATTCTGTTGTCAGCCTCGTAGGGTCTCACCGACCAGATTAGGTCTTTCATTGTGATAACAGGGCTTTATTTTTCCTACGTTACTAGTTCAAATCCAGAATTTATTTATTTTTTTTTTTTTTTGAGGGGGGGGGGGGGGGGGGGGGATGTTTGGTCTGCGATTTTGTAAACTTTTCTTCCGTTTCGGTACCAATCATTTCAAGATTTGAAGAACCCAGGGTTTTGGACACCTTGTTACTTGAATTGTCTTCCCAGATGAGTTAAAGAGGATGGCGTGATTTTAGAACAGACTCATGGCCTGTTTATACCTTATTTTTTAAATATTGTTTGCATGCAATTTGACTTATTGGGGCTGTAGAGTTGCTTGAGTCTCAATGGCTGCAATTAACCATCATATCATATTTTATTTATAAGGCCTCAACTAGTTTAGAATTAAAGCTTTGTTGTTGTTATAGTTGTTGTCTTATCTTTTTAATTATGAGTACTTTTAGTTCTCGTAACTAGGTATGTTTTATAGGGTGTGAAATAATAAGACCACTTTTATATTGTATATAGAAATCTAAAACTATCCTTGGGTATTTGAGATGAGCAGAATGGTTTTAAAGGCATTATGTCTAAGGTGATTTAAGTGCAGTACAAGATACTTGTAATACTCCAAAATAGTCCCATATTGGATGAAAAAGAAATGTGTTATATGCTTATAATTTAAGTTCGCTTGCTATCAATTAACTTTTACTCGAGTTTTTGGGCTATGTGGTTTCGGTCTGCTAGAAGTTAATTGGACTAGTAGATATGCTTGAGGAATTACAATATCCAATGTAGTATTGTCATTATTAATCGTATCTCATGAAATGTAACTAATGGCCCCACATGCATTTAAACTTTTCCCTGAGTATGGTAAAGCATGTGCACTATTAACTGTTCTAATATCGATAGGTTCATCATCAACAATGGTTGTTGTACAGATTCATTTAATTTGAATGAAATAGAGGCTCATTAACACTAGTCTATGTAATATGTTTTGCTAGCTTATTAATGTTTTTTCTGCTTCTGTAAACAAATTTTGTTTTCATATTTTTGATGGAATCAAGAAACGATGTGAAGAAAACATCTATGCTACTTTGTTATTTATGTTATCTTCATTCTTTATATGGCTCTGCCAACATGTTTTATATGAGTAATGTTTTGCCTTCAAACATATCTCTGATTTGATGCAAGTCAATTGCTAATAGGATGTAATTATCACATGTAGAAATTACAAGTTTCCAGATTGACTGTACTAACGTTGCAAATTTTTCCTCTTTTTTCCCCGTTAATCTCATTTATATTTTTGATTATTTTTAGACACTTCTGTATGTTCTTTTTTTGAAGTGTCAGATTCTAAATTAATTGAGTATTTTGTGGCCTTGTTTAATTAAAGTAGAATCTACTTGATTGATTGCATTTTATAATAGCAAAAACTTGTAATGCAACTGTACCAACAAACTGCATTTATAATAGAAAAATCTTGTAATCAAAGTCAACTAATAAAAATTGGGTTATTGATAAGGATGATTTGTATACACAATATAAAAACAAAAGGGAAAAGTAGATCGTGGCACTTGTTAACGTGTTAAAGAGAAAAGTATCTTTTCAGCCAGAGGTGGATTTTCGGATGCGGGAGGCATGCCTTAATGCTGGTAATGGTGAACAATATTTGGTTGTCAAACTGAAAGTGATTGCTTGTGTGAGTGAGCCAATTAGCATATCAACATGCTTGAAACTTCACAATCATATATATAAGAGATGAAAATCCCAAATACATAAATCTCTAGTGATCATCAACAATCAAGACAGCGGATAGGTTTAGTTAGGAGATCAATGATCATACTTCTAGTAGAAATATGCTATGCGGCTACGTGCTTCATGTTATGGTCTATCAAATAAAATGATATCTCACGTCAATATGTTTGTTCGTGCTGTGATATTTGAAGCCTTTGGCATATGCAAGTTCTGCCATACTATTACAATCAATTCACTGGATCAGAAGCATGGGTGATAACTCCAATGTCCAGCAAGCACCTCAACCAAATTACTTTCTGATCTGTTGCAGAACATATCACAAACTCTATTTGCATAGTGGATAGAGGTACACAGATTTGTTTTTTGCTACTTCAAGAAATAGCACCATGATCTAGCAAGAATGCATAAGCTGAGGTCGAGTTATGCACATCTAGATAACCTCTCCAATCAGCATAACTTTAACCTACCATGCGCAAGTCTGATCCTTCATAGCACAGCATGTAATCCATAGCACCCTTGAGATGTCAAAAGATCCTCTTGACTGCTCTTCAGTGCACAAACCCTAGGATTTAATTGATGTCAGCTGACCAAGTTCATAGTGTAACAGATGTCAGGCATATACATTAGGCCACCAACTGCACTGGCATATAGAATGTGGTTTATCTTGTCTTTAAGAGTTTTAGGATACTTGTCAAGGTTCAAGTTCTCTCACCTTTAGCGACAGAAGAGTTGATGGATTTGCAATTGTACATATGAAATTGTACGAGGACTTTCCTCAGATATGGCTCCTGTGATAA
The DNA here is from genome assembly GCA_900491605.1 of Calamus simplicifolius. Taxonomy (NCBI): domain Eukaryota; kingdom Viridiplantae; phylum Streptophyta; class Magnoliopsida; order Arecales; family Arecaceae; genus Calamus; species Calamus simplicifolius. The sequence continues at coordinate 787,608 of UESW01004120.1, read as the reverse complement.
TGGCAGAAGTCTCTTTGAATGATCTCTTAGGATTTTAACTTTGAGCACATAATTTGCTTCATTCATATACTTTGTCTTGAAATTTGAGGGCAATCACACTTGAGTGATGACAATCATCTCCTTATCATTCCCAGTTAGTAATATATCATCAACATACAAAGATTGGATGAACTTTTTTTGGACTGTTTGATGTATAATAGTGATCCTCTTTGATCATCATGAATCCATCATTAATGATGGCTCAATGAAATCTTAGATACTGTTGTCTGAATGATAGATGGATCTATGAAGCTTGCAATTTCTGATGCTCATGTATGTATTGACAGATATCTCTGTGATTTTATAAATTGCTTTGCACCATCTTTTCAAGTTTTTACTAAATTATTTTTTTCTTCACTTCAAGTTAGGCTATATGTGAACTTAGCATATGCATTCATATATTGTTGGACATTGTCTCTAGTTTTTAGAAAACCACATCATTGTCTAGTATCTATTATTAGTTTGATTGAAAATCATTTATTACTTAGTATTTTCTTCTAGACGTCAAATTTAACTTAAAAGATGTAAGATAATTGAGCGGCTTTATGATAAAACACGAAAGCAAATCAATTTCCATTACTGAGATGTGAACCCAGGTCTTCTGGGGAAGAGTTGAATGTTGTGACAACTGACAACCAAGAGGGGTCTTAACTTGGGAAATTGTTTTTTTAACTCTTCCACCAGTGAAAGAAGAATTGACTTGTTAGATTTTTTTTCTGATTTCTTCCCTGAAAAAATTATTACAAAAAGGGGTCATGAAAGATTGGAAGCATGAGTCCATGAAAATTAGATGATTGGAAAATTAAATAATTTCATTTGAACAATAGAGTCCCTGCTTTCTGGCATCATACACCTATTCATAGCAACATTCAATGAGAAAAAGGTGTGATGACATTATCCATATTCTGCCATCTTCATATGCAAAACTATCTGATTTTGCTTTTGAGGAAATAAGGGTGGCACAGTGCATGAGGCTCCTAAAATTTTATAAGGCATTATAGGGGTGAAATTTATATTCCAAAGACTAAACCATATTACACTGTACTAAAAGAAAGAATTGTAACCCTAAAAAGGATTTTGCATTTAGCTTTCAATGCCTTGGAGCTCGTCATGTTCTTTTTCTTAAAGCCTTACAGTAGATGCTGATCAGATATGTTCAAGGTTTATTAGTGATAATAGGTCAATATAAAACTGATCCAAATTGTTTAACTATTGTGATCTGTATCACGGGTCCTAGATCATGGATTTTAAGGTCCTGACAACAATGATTTCAATCGCATGTTAAATATAGATTCTAATGTTTTGAAACTTGGGCTTCATTGCTACATAATCAGGTGCTTACTTGAGATTCATTGTTCTTTCATATTCATAACTATGCAACCTACTTTTTGCATGCACCCACTACTTTTGAACTTTGACCTCTCTATGTTCTATTTTAAATTTGAAAGTCTATGCATCTTACTTGCCCTTTTTTGGTACTTTTTTTATGTGCAGTGATACTGGAGTGAAAAGAAAAAGCAAGTTAAATCATGGGTAAGAGGAAGTCAAGAGCAAAGCCACCGCCTAAGAAGCGAATGGACAAACTTGATACCGTATTTTGTTGCCCATTCTGCAACCATGGGAGTAGTGTTGAATGTCGGATGTAAGCATCATCCACTTTTGCACTCACTATAGATTATGGCATAATGAGTGTCGAGGAAGCATATGTACAGTACTTCTTCTACGCTCAATTGTCTTCTAGCCTATCTATTTTAATTCTTTTAAACCCCAACAGCGCACAAATAAAGTGTTTGGCTTGATGTTCTTATTTGCAATCACAAGATTTGTTCAAACATCATAGAGTAGAAGTGACATCCGACATTCAATTCATTTGCTTTTGCAGTGACATGAAGAATTTGATGTAATTATTCTGAACAGAGCATAATTGTTATTCATTCATTCATTTGCTTTTGCAGTGACATGAAGAATTTGATTGGTGAGGCCTCGTGCAGGATTTGTCAAGAAAGTTTCAGCACCACCATCACTGGTATGATTTTATTGGGAAGAGTTACATGGAGCTTAACTTTCTTTTTTTCAAAAGAAGAGAATAAAATGGTAAATGGTAAACTAAAGTTCTAACCAATCTACTTGCCAGCTAATATTCTATCCTTTTCAAGTCATAAATGTATGAAACTATTACCAATTGACTCTTGCCCAGATATTTCTGAGCCAACTTAAACCTGATCCAGACTCGGACACATGTTGAGTGATCTCCTTTGATGGATGGATTAGCTATCCTTTTCAAGTCATAAATGTATGAAACTATTACCAATTAACTCTTGCCCAGATATTTCTGAGCCAACTTAAACCTGATCCAGACTTGGACACATGTTGAGTGATCACCTTTGATGGATGGGGTGGGAGACATTTGAGTGACAAAGAAATTCATTTTTTTTATTATTGAAAGGAGAAATAGTGAGCAAAGTTGGTTGGTGCCCCTGATGCATGTACAACTGGTACAGACGCATTGTTAACCATATATATCTTGTGGAACAAATTTACCCTCAAAAAGCTATTTGATATTAGGAGTATCATGTACTAGACAGTAGACTAATGTGCATTTTTATCCTCGACTGTTGGTACCATTTTCGGTCATACAATTTTTTTTTGTCATCAAGTCAATATTAATTTGACAAAAATATGGTCACTAATTTTCCATTTCTTCCTTATTTTTTCCCCTTTTTCCTCTTTGCAGCACTGACCGAGCCAATTGACATGTAAGTTGATTATCTTATGAGTTATTAGTTCGGCCATTTGATATATGAAATTGGAATGTTCTGACAAAAAAAAAAAAAAAAAATCTGTCTCAGATATAGTGAATGGATTGACGAATGTGAACGTGTCAACAACCTTGAAGATGATACCGCCTGAGCATTTAGTTTGGATGAGGTGGTGAAGCATGGAAGATGTTGTAAATTTTATTTTATAAGCAGTACGCCATAGCATAATGTTCAGGAATCTTTTTAAATTTAAAACCTTGCAACAACCGAAGACATAGTAGAGAAGCTCGTTTGTTGTGACCTTAACAGATAAGATCGGATGAGCGCCTGGAATTGTTCTTTGGTGCTTGGATATTGTGGTGGAATGTTAGGAGCCGACGCTATGGTCTGTTAAGTTGTGGTCATATCGAGATTGTTTTTGCATGCGTATCTCCACAGCTTCTGGCATATTCTGCTTTCACTTCTCTGTCATGAGAGGCTGTTCGGTTCTGATCTGGCAGCGTCTCTATGTCCAATTACTCTCCCTGAAAACCGGGGAATTGGAGCTGTGTTGATGCTTACCGTTTTCATCACCACCGCGACCGCTATCGGCGCTAGCGTCAATCACAACTATAATTGCTACCACCACCACTCTGGCTGCGATTAGAGTCCAGCGCGGCTTCGCTGTAATCATGAAAAACATTTTTTATTTTTTAAATCCGTCTTTGCAAAAGGTAAATAATTTTTTTTTTTAAATCCGTCCTTGCAGAAGGTAAATAATTGATCACTCAATGTATTGAATGTTTTCAAAGTTTTTTTTTATAAAAAAAATATGAATAGAGTTTTAAATTTTTTTGAAGTAGCATAACCGTGGCCCGCGTCTCCTCTGTACCCAATCAACGTAGCTTTAAAATGTAAAATGGCCAGAACGATCTGGATGATAAACAGTCTTCGGGTCTCCTCTGTACCCAATCAACCTAGCTTTAAAATGGCCAGAACGATCTGGATGATAAGAGTCTTAGAAACTATCCTTTATTTTTTTTTCCTTTTGTTTGATCGTTTATTCCGTCGATACCGTTTTTTTTTTTGGATTAAAAAATATTTGATCTAAATGCTTAATGAATAATGAAAATTTTTTTGTTAATGATTAAATAGTAAACAATCCGAGGATGATATTCTTTGTTCCATCCTTATTTATCGATTTTCGTTCTCGTTAATTTTAATATAATATATTTAAATTATATATATATATTAATATATTAAAAATTAAAAATTAAAAATAAATAAATATATATAGTAAAATATGTTTGAATTTATTCTTTCTGACCCTTTCTTTTCTTTCTTTCACAATTGATCTCCATCACTTTCTAAAAAAAATTATTTTTTTTAAATTTTTAATAAATTATAAATTTAATAAAATAATTTTATTTTTTTTATGTAAATGAACAAAAAGTACCTATTGGGTATCCGTTTATCCAGTCAAGTATCTTTGTTCCTACTCTATAATGGTTTAAGGGAGCTAAAAGATAGAGATATTTTTTCTAACGAGATGGGGACGATATGAATCTTTCGGAGCATCTTCTGTAAATAATTATACCGGTTTAACGAAGCAAATAAATAAAGATATTTTTTTAATGAGATGGGGACCGATCGTTCCGTCCCGGCCTTTGCCATCCCTGTTTGAAACGTAGAAACAAAGCTCTCCGACCGCCTAAATTTCCAATGGACGTCGATCGGGCAGGATGGGCCACTACGAGCTGTTCTTAAGCTCACTAGTTCCAATGTAAGCGTGATCTAACGCACTCTGGTCCTAAACAGGATGCACCCAGCAAGCAGCGATGAACGTTTCCGTTAGAAACTGGATTTTATATCCCTTGTTAAAAGCATTCCTGGAAATATAAACCTAAAAAAGTTGCTTTCAAGAAAGCTACCCAAAAACCTTCTAAACAACGAACTTATAGTAAGTATCACTTGTTATATGCAATGTACCAGTAAATAAATCTTAACACGTAACAGTTGCAGTTCTAAAATACTCGTTTAAATGAAGAAATTAACATTTGAACCAAAAAAAAAAAATTTCCTTAGAGGCCATGGAGTTCATGCTACAAGGAGGTATCTGTAAGCTGCTTTCTCCTTGTTATTTGCATTAATTTTGCATGATTAGATATATAAGGTCCTTTCATGCTCAAATCAATAAAGGCAAAATAAGGCCAAGGGTTGAGATGGTGCAAGTGATCTAGGGCTTGCAGCCAAGCATGATGCCGAGAAGAGTGAGAAATGATGCAGGAAAGAGAACTTAAAAATGAAAGAAAAAATAGCCCCTCCTTCGAGTGAGGTTTCCTCTTATAGGTAGGCTTTAAACCCGATGCCCAAAGACATGTCGTAGTGACAGTGGCATGTCCGATTTCGATAGTGAGGTCATACTTTTGGTCCCAATGTAGAACTGCTTTACCCATCATAAACCATACTTCTGATGGAGGAACGTGTAGAATGGTTATCATCTGAACTTATCTATAGGTCTGACTAGCAGGACGATTAGGAGTTAAGATGGCCATGTCCTCCTGACATCGTCCAATAATAACAGGTGGCGATAATGTGGTTTAAAGACATGATATCGTGATAGAAGGCCAGTCTAGTACTAGCTCAATTTAGCACTATCACATATGTCAACTCCCCAAAGCTAAGAAGGCATGCTCGGACGAGGGAGTAAATCTAAATAAGCATCGAATTTTCTTGGGACGAGGCGTAAGCCTCCTTTAAATGGTCGTCTAAGGCTCCTTTAGTGTGCCGAGCCTTGAGCTTATAAGCTTTTTGAGTGTTTGGTGGAAGGCCTCTGTAAACTCTCTTCCTTCTTGTGAGAGTTTTTTTTGAGTTCCCAATCTTGCGCTATCCTTTGCTTTCGAACAGCCTAGGCGTGCTTGCTAGGCTTAGGGGGAGGCCACCGATCTCCTCCAACAAGAAATTGAGGCAGCACTTTCTTAGGATATGGCGATGATGATGAGGCCATATTAAATGTAGGGGCTATGAGTTGCGTTCTAGGCCTTTTTGGTGGTTTGGAGCTTTGTGCCTCTTTCTTTTGCTTTAAGCACTGGGAATTGTCCTAAAACCCATCAACTAACATGTAGATAATTGTGCAAGTTATAAATATATAAATTATTAATCAATAAAATATTTATTTGGCGGTTCATCACATTATATCTTTCTGAAATGAATTTTTTTGTGATGGAGTCCTTAGGACCATAATCGATTCAATAAAGAGAGGGTTTATTAAGTGGTTCTTAAAATAATCGCGACTAAATGTATGTGTTATAGAACAACTATGTATCAAGTATAGGTCGTTGTATGTCATATGGGTTGATTGTCCTCTTTATCAATGAGTGGTGACACTGATATGACATGCAGGTGAGGTGTATGACATCTCACTGAATATGATCAATCTGCGAAACGCTCTTCTACCAAGAGATGTTCGCGAAGGGATATAGATATAAATGTCCCTCTGACCTGAAATTACCATGGCAGCTTGCAAGCAATCTACTGTACTTTGGTGCCGGACTATCTGAATTTTTAATCTAGTGACAGAAGGTTTCTAAATAGTTTGGAGTGAATGTCTCACTGTGGTTCAATTTAGCAAAACCTTGGCCAGGATAATCCTTGTGAAAAATCACAGGACTTGTGAAGTTGAGACACTTTATGGATGAGCTGATTAAGGGTTGGCAGTTAAATCCTAAGTCATCCTGAGCATTGGGGGTCAAAGGGATGAATTATATGGTAACCGTATGCCATAGGTTCTTGATTATTGCTTTACAATCTTTAACCTATCCGAACATCGGGTGTCATTGCTAGATGGCAACTTTGATTGGTACTGAAAGGATTCCAGTGCTATCGGCTTAGTGTTCGAACCTATAAGGTCAGATACCATAAGGGTTTCTACCTGACTTGATGACTGAGAAACTAATTGTTAGTGATTAATTGAATGATTAAATTGGCAATACGATTGCTGGCTACTCAATTTGATTGAGCTATAAAAATCTGGGTCAAATCAAATGAGATTTAATTTGGGCTCAATTTAGGTTCAATTGAGCTCAATGTTAACACCCTTACCCGTTTGAGTTCAAATTATGAATTTAAATTTTAAAGTAATTTTTAAATTCAAGCTTGAATTTAAATTTTAAATTTAAATTTTAAATTTTAATTTAAAAGGAATGTTAATGACCACTCTCTAATTACCCCTCATTTCTTATCTTCGTTTCCTTTTCTCTTTATGGCTTCCATTTTTATGGGGCTGATGATGAGCATTAAAAGGAATGACTTTTAGCTGAAAAGAAAAAGAAAGGATTTCTTTCTTATCTTCCACCCCTTTTTTCTCCACGGTTTTTATTTTTATGGGACTGATGATTGACATTAAAAGAGGCATTTTTGGCTAGAAATGTTGGGGAAAAAAAATTGTGGAGATGAGAGGTTTTTAGGGTGAAAGAGATTCTGGCTATAAAGCTAGGTCTAAAAGGTTTTCTCCTAGAAATCTTCTCCACCTAAATTGATCCTCCATGTTCTTTTATAACTCCAAGAGCACCCTGGTATTGAAAAGAAGAAACCTAGTTATCGAAGCCTTGGAGAGGAGCTAGCACTCTAAAGAGGTTGGTCAGGACCAGAACACAGTGTGAATCACCTATAGAGGCCATATATTTTGTGTGGGTCACAAAAGCACTACCTACCACTGCCTTCCATTGCTGTGAGAGTCGTTAAGCATCCAAAAGTAAGAGATTTTAAAGTTATTGATGACTTAGATATGATCTAAGGCACTAGGCCATATACATAATATAATCTATGCTATTTGTATTTACACATATTTAATCTGTATACTTTTCTTTTATACATTTATATATAATTTTCATATCATGATCCTATTGTAGGCTAATATTGGATTAGATCTAATATTTTATTACTTTCATTGTAGATATATTTTAGAAATTTTAAAATGCATACTTGTGGCCTACTAATAAATTAACTAACAATAGTATCAAAGCTTGGTTTGAGTTCTTAGTTTCTATCGTACTCTACTCTGGAATGGTCCAATAGGGGAGGCTACTGGTAGTACCCTGGATCATTGTACCCAACGAGCATTTGATAGGAATATCAGGGATGCACCAATGAGGGAGGCTATTGGTAGTACCTCGGTGCGTGGTGCCCAACTACCCACGACTCGGAGAGTGCAATAGGCTGCTGAGAGTAAAGCACATATCTATTTGAAGGCTGATTAAGTTGGGAGCCAAGTAATTGGATTGGATGGATTCACCAGGCCGTCCGATCATAGGAAAGAAGTAGGGTTTAAAGACCTTCTCTTCCCATTCAATGGGGTCTTCTATAGCGTATAGGGGTACCACTTGTGTTATGACCCATGAAGAAGAAAAGTAAAGAGAATGTAGATTAAAATTATTTTAATCCTTTTTTTTGGATGGTATAATCATAAGCTATTTTAATTTTTTGTAAAATTTGTTTTACATGTTAAATTGAAATTGTTTCAATTTAAAAGTTTGTTGAATTTAATTAAAAAATTAAATTATCTTAAATGACAAAGAGATTTAGGAATGTGATTTAAAGATCTTAAGTCATTTGCATAAGCTTGAAAGGTCATGGGTTAGCTTGAATTAGGTCCTTAATTGGGTTAGACCTAAGTTTAAACTAATTGGACTAAAAAGAAAATTTAAATCTAATTAAAAGTTAAGTTAGGTTACCTTCTCTTTATATCGCTCTAATTAGTTAGATTGATCAATCTATAAACCTAAATGGACCTAATTTGTGACTTAGTGGTGAGCTTGAGTCTTTAGGTTAGTGTAATCAAATCTGATAAACCCATTGGTGTCTAAGGTAAGTTTGGCATTTGATCATGGTTCATTGGGGCTACCTTTTACCTGGCCAACTCGGTTGGTGTCTAAGGCAAGAAGGTTAATGGCGTAACCCATCCCATGATCTCACTTACCTGACCAATGTAGTTGATCAGAATTGATTGGATAACTCATTGATTCAAGTTAGCCCATGTCACCTAAGGTTGATCAGTCATGATTGATCTTAGGTACCTATGGACCAGTTGTTCATGAACCCTTTTACAAGTTAGTAGGAGGATTCTTGATTATGGTCCATGTATTCTCTTTCATATGTCACACATTAAAGTGAAACCCTCTAATTTATTAGGTCCTTAAAAAGAAGACGTTATGGGGATAACTAAATCTTAGCCTCTCATTAATTGGATGGTAATAGGTCTAGTAGTTGAGTGATCATCGGCAGACCCAAAGGTTAGATGTTCATCGGGCTATTGGAATTGCCAATCCTAATATGCTGGCTCAATGCGACTCTCTTAAAGGTGGTCAGGTAGGCCGACCAAAGTCGAGCTTGACTATTCGTTAGTTAGAAGCATTGAATTTTATCATAATAATGGTTGGACCTAACTAGGACCTTCAATAGAAGGCCTAAAGGCCGATTGAAGTGCACCTTGGGGCAAAATTAATTATTAGAAGTTACTTGAAGAAGTAATTGGTTAAAGAACCTACCTTTAGATGCACATGGGTAGGCCGACCAAAGTTGGGCTCATGTATTGTCTATTGGATTCTAGTACCCATTAAGGGATTCAAAGTAATTTCTCGGATTGGAGGTAGAGGCTGCTGGTCTGAATAAAATAGTGAAAGAGCTTTAGACTAAAGTTCATGTCTTTAGGATAATAATTCATATACACTAATAGATCTTTGGTTTTCCTTTCAGACAATGTCTACCAACTTGTCACTCCGATTATTGCTTGATAATGAAAAACTCATGGGTTCCAACTTCGATAGTTGGTATCGAAGGCTCAGGATTGTCCTGGAGCATGAATGGATCCTTTATATGATAATGGATCCAACACCTGAAGTCCTTGCTCCTAATGCTTGGGGTTCTGCCGGAGACACTTATCAGAAGTGGCTCTTTGATCGGACCACTATCCAATGCGTAATGCTAGCAGCGATGAATGACAAGTTCAGTCGCAAATTTGAGGAAGCCCAGCTAGAGGATATCCTTCAAAAGTTGAAGGAATCCTTCAAAAGTTGAAGGAATCCTTTGGCACACCATACGATGTTGAGAGGTACAAGATTTCCTATGCCATCTACAATGCGCAGATGCATGATGGGGCCTCGGCCACTGATCATGTATTGTACATGATTGAGCGCTTGGCAAACTCGGTTGTCCCTTGCATGAACAGCTTGGGAAAGATGCGATACTGAACTCCCTGCCCCCTTTCTACCTCATCTTTCTCGATTATTATAAAATGAATAAGCCTGTAGTAAACTACCATGGTCTACTTGGTTTACTGCAGACTTATGAGAAGATTACTAGCTCAATAAAGGGTAGTGAATTTAGTGGGAGGGTTTTTGGGAGGTCATCATCCCTTTAAGAAAGGTAAAAAGAAAAATAAAAGAAAGAAGGTGCAAAATGCTAGGACCAGTCAGGCCAAAAAGGTTAAGGCTGATCAAAGTATTGTGTTGTGCTTCTTGCAAAAAAAGCAGGATCATTGGAAGAGAAAATGTCCTCTTTATATTGCATCCCTTGACCCGAACAGGTCCAAGAAGAGGAAGAAGCAAGGAGATGCTGGACAAGGTATTTATATGATAACGCTTTGTAGTTTCTCTATTTATGATATTACTAATTGGGTATTGGATACTAGAAGTCCAATTCACATATGCAATTCTTTGCAGGGACTCAAGTTAATAGGAGATTCGAGGATGACGAGAAATTTTTAAACATGAAAAATGAAAGCCAAGTTCGGGTCCTGGCATTGGAAGTCGTCAAACTTGTTTTCGAGTCTTGTATAATCATTCTAAATGAATGCCATTATTGTCCATCTTTCATTTTAAATGTCATTTATGTAGAGGCCAATTGGCCATGTCTGGTTATGAACTATCAATAAAGAATAACATTTGTAAAATCATTATGAATAGTTCTGTTGTGATGAATGGATATATGAGTAATGGCATATATGTACTATCGCGACCTGTTGGTATAATGTATACAACTAGCAAATGCCCTAGGATAAACGATATCAGTAATGCTTACCTTTGGCACTGTCGACTAGGCTATATTAACAAGAACAGGATAAACAAGTTGAGATAGGAAGGTCTGCTTGAGGTTAATGATTTTGAATCATTATCAACCTGTGAATCTTTTCTTCTGGATAAAATGATCAAGCCATCTTTTGATGAAAAAGGTGAACGAGCCAATGAAATTCTAGGTTTGGTACATATCGATGTATGCAGGCCTATGAATGTCAGTGCCAGAGGTGGGTATAATTATTTAATTATATTTACAAATAATCTTTCAAGGTATGGTTATATATTCTTAATGAGACATAAGTCTGAATCATTTGAAATGTTCAAACGATATTGTAATGTAGTAGAAAAACAAACTGGAAAGTTTATCAAACCCTTCGATCAGATCGAGGTGCTGAATATTTTTTCAGTGAGTTTCTGACATATCTTGAGAAGAATAGAATTCTCTCTCAATGGACACCTCCAGAAATACCTCAGTTAAATGGAGTATCTGAAATGAGGAATCGAACCCTGTTAGATATGGTTCGATCCATGATGGGCTTTACTTCTTTACCAATCTCCTTTTGGGGTTATGCTCTAGAGTCAGCGTGTTACCTTTTAAATAGGGTTCCAAGTAAGTCCATTAACAAAACACCATATGAGATATGGACTGGGTGTAAGCCGATACTCTCACACCTTCGGGTTTGGGGCTGCCCGGCTTATGTTAAACATTTGAAAATAGATAAACTTGGACCTAGGTCTGATCGGTGCCTATTTGTAGGGTATCCAAAAGAGTCTAAGGGTACTACTTTTATTTGCCTAAAGAACAAAAGTTGTTCATCAATCTTAGGGCTATCCTTTTAGAAAAGGAGTTCCTTGGTGAAGGAGCTGGAGCTACTAAGGTTGAACTTAGTGAAGTTCAACAAGGAGAAAAACCAACACACTTAAAAGACAATATAAAAGAGGTTTTGACTAGATCAAACCTAGAGCTCATACAAGAACCATTAAGGAGATATGGTAGAGTTTGGTTCGAAACGGCGATCCTATTGAACTCGATGAAAATAATGAGGATCCGATCACCTATATGGATGCAATGCAAAGGTCTGACTCTGAGAAATGGCTAGAAGCCATGAAATCCAAAATGGAATCCATGGAAATTAATAATGTATGGACATTGGTTGATCCACCTGAGGGGATAAAGCCCATTGGGTGCACATAAATTTTCAAAAGGAAAGAAGGCGCAGATGGGTAGGTAGAGACCTATAAAGCCCGTCTGGTTGCCAAGGGGTATTATCAACGTTATGGTATAGACTATGATGAGACATTTTCTTCTGTGGTAATACTCAAATTCATTCGGATTATGATTGCTTTAGCAGTGTACTTTGATTATGAAATCTGGCAAATGGATGTTCGAACAGCTTTTCTGAATGGTGAGTTGAAAGAGGAGGTGTATATGATACAACCTGAAGGGTTTACATCCAAAGATGAGTCAAAAGTGTGCAATCTTCAAAGATCCATCTATGGACTAAAGCAGGCACCTCAGAGTTGGAACATGCATTTTGATAAATATATTAAGACGTATGGCTTTGTTAGGAACGAAGAAGAACCTTGCATTTATAAATAGGTTAATGGTTCTATGATTGTATTCTTTGTGTTGTATGTGGATGATATTTTTTTATTGGGAATGATATCCCAGCACTATACGGAATAAAGGTCAGGTTGTCATCTCAGTTTTCTATGAAGGATTTGGGTGAAGCCTCTTACATACTTGGTATAAAGATCTATAGAGATAAATCTAGGAGGCTTCTAGAATTATCCCAATCTACGTACATAGATACTGTGCTAAAACAGTTCAGTATGAAGAATTCCAAGAAATGCTATCTCCCGATAGGCCATAGAATTTCTCTTCAAAAAGGATTGTACGACAACTCCTGAAGAGAGAGAGAGCGCATGAGTAGGATTCCATATGCTTCGGCAATGGATTCTATTATGCATGCCATGACATGTGCTAGACCAGACGTGGCATACTCACTAGGGTTAGTGAGCAGATACCAGTCTGACCCAAGGGAAGCTCATTGAAAAGTAGCAAAGACTATCCTTAAGTATTTGCATAATACTAAGGAACAATGGCTAATTTATGGAGAATCTGACTTAAAACTTATGGAATATATTGACTCCAGTTTTCAGTCAGATAGGGTGACAACAAGAGTGTGTTAGGGTTTGTCTTTACCCTAAATGGAGGAGCAATTTGCTGAAAAAATTTCAAGCAACACACTGTGGCAGACTCAGTTTGTAAGACAAATACATTGTGGCATCGGATGCAGCAAAGGAAGCTGTATGGTTGCGAAAGTTCCTAGTGAGCTGGGAGTAGCACCTTCCCTGGATGGTCCCATTTTGGTGTACTATGACAAAACTGAAGCCATTGCTCAGGCCAAAGAGCCGAAGTCCCATCAGCGCACCAAATATATTTTGCGCCGCTATCACCTTGTATGAGAAATCGTGGAGCAAGGTGACATTGACCTTCAGAAGATCGATGGAAAGGAGAACCTAGCCGGCCCATTCATTAAAGCTCTTGGAATCAAAGAATTTAATGACCATAAATGGAAGATGGGTATTAGATACTATTCTGAGTGGCTTTAGCCCACATGAAAGTTATTAGGAATTGTGTCGTAAAGCTAATCAACTAACATGTAGATGATTGTGCAAGTTATAAATATATATAAATTATTAATCAATAAAATATTTATTTAGCAGTTCATCACATTGCATCTTATTGAAATGAATTCTTTTGTGATGGAGTCCTTAAAACCATAATCGATTCAATAAAGAGAGGGTTTATTGGGTGGTTCTTAAAATGGTCGTAACCAAATGATATGCAGTTATAGGACAACTATGTATCAAGTATAGGTCGTTGTAAGTTATATGGGTTGGTTGTCCTCTTTACCAAGGAGTGTGGTGACACTGGTATGATATATAGGTGAGGTATATGACATTTCACTGAATGTGACCAATCTGCAAAACACTCTTTGCTAAGAGGTATTCGCGAAGGAATATGGGTATAAATGTCCCTCTGACCTGAGATCATCATGATGCTTGCAAGCAACCTACTGTACTTTGGTGCCGGACTATCTAAATTTTAATCAAATGATAGAAGGTTTCTGGATGCAGTCAAGTACTTGTGAAGTAGTGAATAGATCAAGATGAGATTGACCCCTTCAAATAGTTTGGAGTGAATGTCTCATCGTGTTTCAATTTAGCAAAACCTTGGCCAGAGTAGTCCTTGTGAGAAGTCACAGGACTTATGAAGTTGAGACACTATGGATTAGCTGATTAAGGGTTGACAGTTAAATCCTAAGTCATTTTGAGCATTGAGAGTCAAAGGGATGAATTATATAGTAATCGTATGTCAGAGGTTCTTGATTGTTGCTTTGCAATCTTCGATCTATTCGGACATCGGGTGTCATTGCTAGATGGTGACTTCGATTGGAACTGAAAGGGTTCCAATGATACCGGCTTAGTGTTCGAACCTATGGGGTCACACACTATAAGAGTTTCCACCTGACTTAATGATTGAGAAACTAATTATTAGTGATTAATTGAAGGATTAAATTAACAATACGATTGCTGCCTAGCTCATTTGATTGAGCTATGAAAATCTAGATCAAATCAAATGGGATTTGGTTTGGGCTCAATGTTAATTTGAGTTCAAATTATGAATTTGAATTTCAAACTAATTTTTAAATTTAAGTTTGAATTTAAATTTTAAATTTAAATTTTAAATTTGAATTTAAAAGGGATGTTAATGACCTCTCCCTAATTACCCCCATTCCTTATCTTCCTCTCCTTTTCTCTCTACAGCTTCCATTTTATGGGGCTGATGATGAGCATTAAAAGGGATGACTTTTAGCTAAAAAGAAAGAGGAATGATTTTTTCCTTATCTTCCACCCCTTTTCTTTTCATAGTTTTCATTTTTATGCGACTGGTGATTGACATTAAAAAGGACATTTTTGGCTAAAAACATTGAAAAAGTAAAAAATGGGGAGATGTGAGGTTTTTAAGGTCAAAGGGATTCTAACTATAAAACCAGATCTAAAAGGTTTTCTCTTAGAAATCTCCTCCACCTAAATTGATCCTTCATATTCTTTTACAACTCCAAGAGCACCCTGATGTTGAAAAGAAGAAACTTAGTCATCGAAGCCTTGGAGAGGAGCTAACACTCCGAAAAGGCTGGTCAAGATCAGAACCCCGATGTGGATCACCTATAGAGACCATACACCTTTGTGTGGCTCGCAGAAACACTGCCTACCACTGCCTTCCATTATTGTGAGAGTCGTTAAGCATCTAAAGGTAAGAGATTTTAAAGTTATTGGTGACTTAGATATGATCTAAGGCACTAGATCATATACATATATATGATCTATGCTATTTGTATTTATACAGATTTGATCTGTGTACTTTTCTTTTACACCTTTATATATAATTTTCATATCATAATCCTATTGTAGGCTGATATTGGATTAGATCTAATATTTTATTGCTTTCGTTGCATATATATTTTAGAAATTTTAAAATGCATACTTATAGCCTACTAATAAATTCACTAACACTAAGGGAGCGAGTGAAGCACTACAACCTTAAATTAGACGGGGTTGGTGATTGGTTGGTAATGATTCATACCTCTCAGGCAAGTATCTTAGCCCTTTAATTGTTCTTCTATTGCAACCACTTTTGGTGCTTATGAAACTTCAGGTTTTCTAATCTTTTTGACTCTTCTTTTTGCACTCCATAAGCACATTTTTTCTTTCCTTGATCTTTCTTTGATGCTAGTTCTTTTTTTTCTCTTTGCATGAGTGGCGGTATTAATTCTTAGGATCTAATGCTCCACTAATAATAGATCATCTTTGATTTTCATTAACACATATCAAAGATCATTTTACTAGAAGGAAACAATAGAGGGGGCCCAAAGAGGGGAAAGCAATAGGTGAGGGCTCACCATCACCTAATCCTCTGCCCTCATAGCCCAAGAAAGTGGCATTTCATATAGAGAGGCCACCTCCAGTCATGTCGGGGGTCGTCTTTACTTTTGCTACCTCCTCTACTCCATCACTTGGACAGTAAGATTCTCCCACTTTTGCGAGCCTTTAGGTTTCCATGGATCTGGATCAAGCCTTCTTGTTTATGAGTTAGGCATGCCCTCACCTTTTAGTTAGCCTAATCTTGACCCAAATGGAGCCACAACTCATACTTTACTATGCACTTTAGAACTAGTTTGGAGCATTGCTCTACCTGATTTTCCTAAGGAAATTGCATGGCATGGTGCAACAGCACGCACCATAGCCTTTAGGGTGATGCTTCCAATAGACCGTGATTATCTAATGGCCCTGTCAAATTGAAAATTAGCTAATGTCACTTTTTCTGCTTGTGTGCTTTTCATCAGGTATATGCTCACCCTCATCGAGAGAAATCACTCCTCACTAAAGGCCAAAGAGATGAATAATAGGTGCTATGATATGTGGTAGGAGGCTAGGAGGGCCAAGGCAGCATCAATGGCAAGGGCCAAGAGGCTTAAGGCTAAGGTCGAAAGACTTACAGTGAAGTTTGTTAATGTAAAAGTCAAGGTAGCAAGGGCCAAAGCAAAAGCAATCGAGGCAAAAGTCAAGATTGTCAAACTAGAGGCTAAGGTAGTATATGTTGCTAAAGTCAAGGTGATGGAGGCTTGTGTAGAGGTGTCTCTGGCTGAGTGCCAACTTTTATAGAGAGGAGCACAAAGAGAGGAATAGAGGATTTCAATGTATTGGTTAAGCTTAGGACGATTCTGATGGTCCGCTCTATTGAAAGTTTTTACATGACATAGCAGAGTGTTATGGTAAATATCATAACCTACCATCCCAATCTCAACTTCTTGTTCTTAGAGGTCGTGGAGGAATCCCACATACTGAAGATGGCCATAGATGTAGCTTTGTTAGCCATCTAAACTAGTTTGATGGGAAAGCATTGGCTTAGGGGTCCAAGGCATTGCAACCATTGTTGCAGCTTTGGCTGCTTCACTAACTTTGGATGAGGTTGGGCCTTCAAATTAGGCTGAGATGAGATAGCCACTAGTGATCATTTCTTTAGATGAGGAGAAAGAGGAAGAAGAGGCTTTACAACTTACTAGCTTGAGCTCAACCTAAAGTATTCCTTCACTCTATGATCTTTCAAGTATGGTCATCTTCTACTTTCTTATCCTTTTCTTTTCTTCCCTAGGATGGAAAATATGCTTATTTTTGTTTTTGGGTGCTTCATATGGTGCCCCTTTGTTTTTTTTATTATTATTATTGGTGGCTTAATGAATCGAATGTTTTTCCTCCCTTAAAGAGATAGGCTTAACTCTTTCTCATGTGGAAAAGGTTGAATGATATTTTTTCTCTTTTTCTTGTATTTTTGGTGCTTGGTCTCTTCTCATCAAGGATGGCTTCATTGGTCCTATTAGCCAAAGGTTTTCCTCAAAGGAAAGAGGAATTGTTTCTAGAGAAAGGCAACCTTTTGAGCCATTATAGGCAAGATCAATGTGTCCTTTTAAATTCGCTTCTAAGCTTGGAAGAGACTCTTCTTGAGTTACTTGGGCCTTTAGCAGAAGCACTTTTAATCCTCTTGAAAGGAGAGGCCTTTTCTGAGGGTGATATGATGCTATCTTTTATCACCTAGTAGAAGAAACCTTTCTAAGGTAATGCCTTCAAGCAGCAATCCATTTTCCTTTTTCTTGAATACAGTTATTCCAAGTAGGCTAGCTCTTTAGTGGAGCAAACTTTTCTTACTTAATAAGGAGGGTCCCTTTGGTAAGTCTTTAGTATGTCAACTTTTTCTTTCTCTCGAGTAGAGATTTTTCATATATGCTGGCTCTTTTATGGTGCAAAACCTTTATTCTTTGCCTAGGAAGGAGAATTCTTTCGGTAGTCTTGAGATAATCCACTCACTTTCTTGCAGGTAAAGTTTTTTCAAACAAGCCAACTCTTTGTTGGAGTAAACTCCCTTCTCTTGTTAAGTGAAAAGAGTTCTTCCGAGCGGTCTTCGAGCAATATGCTCTCTTTCTCTCGAGTAAAGTTCTTTAGATAAGCTAACTTTCTAGTGAAGTACATCCCTTTCTCTTGCTCATCAAGAAGAATTCTTTTGAGCAAATCTTAGAAAAGTCATACTACTCATCTTGAATAAGATCTAAGGTAATTGTAGGAATCCTTTGTGCTCTATAGCCGTTCAACTCTAGTATTGTCCACGCGAAGCCCCCGAATGATCGAATTCCCGGGAGTGCTAGCTCGCGGAAAAATAATTTTGCTGCCCTTGAATCTTCCTTCAAGATACACTAAAATCACACCAGAATTTTCTGTTCTAACTTTTAGAACTATAACACTTGGTTCTAACTGTTTAGAATTTTGATCTCTTTTGATTTTGTGTTATGTTATTTGGTGAGGGATGTCCTCTAT
Organism: Calamus simplicifolius; assembly: GCA_900491605.1. NCBI lineage: Eukaryota > Viridiplantae > Streptophyta > Magnoliopsida > Arecales > Arecaceae > Calamus > Calamus simplicifolius. The sequence goes on along the minus strand of UESW01004120.1, from coordinate 769,322 downwards.
TTATAGTTTCATATTTAGCCAGCTGTTTTTGTGAAAACCAAAGAGACATATTAAATTCACACACTTATCAATGCATGAAGAGTTGTGTGGAGTGCTTTTCCAAAGAGGCACATTAATTTACACGCTTGTCAATGCATGGAGAGTTGTGTGGAGTGCTCTTCCAAAGAGGCACATTAATTTACATACTTATCAATACACGAGAGTTGTGTGGAGTGCTCTTCCAAAGAGGCACATTAATTCACACATTTGTCAATGCACGGAGAGTTGTGTGGAGTGCTCTTTCAAAGAGGCACCTTTTAGCAAAATTTATTTTTCTTGAACTTGGGAATCATTTGAAGAAGACTAAAAGTTATAAATTAAATTCTGCATGAGAATTTAATTTCTCATGAGATGAGATTTTAGTTATCTCATCATGCGAGAAAACCATTTTCACACATGGGGTTTGGATTTTTGGTTTTAAACTAATTTAAATTTATTGGATTAAACCAATATAGATCATGGTCCTAGCCCAAATCAAATTTGGCTAATCCTGAATCTATTTAAATCTAAATCAAATCTAATTTCAAATCAATATTTGAAATTGATTAGTCCTTCTAGTAAACTTAAACCAAATTGAATCTTATTCACTTGTTCTTAATCCAATTGAGATAATTTAATCAATCAAATTGATTAATTAAATCATATACGATTCTCAATCGTTGATCAGCAAATAGATCATCCTAGGAAACTTCTATGCATGTGACTCTCTAGGTTCGAACCTAAGCCGGTAGCATAGAAACAATTTTCTATACTAATCGATGTGCCCATCTAGCAATGGAACCCGACGTCCGGATAGGTTGAAGAGTTGCCGAGCAAACTCCAAGAACCCTAAGAAACAGTTACCGTATAATTCATCCTCTTGACCACAAATGCTAAGGATGGCTTAAGAGCCTGTCAACTCTAAACAACAAATCCATAAAGTGATTTCAATTTTAGTGATCATGTGACTTTCATATGAAGTGCCTTGGCCAAGGTCTTGCTAAATTGAAACACAAGCATTTCTCCTTTTAACGAGATAGGTCAAATTCCATCTTGATCCATAACTGACTACCACAAGTACTTGATTGCACCCAGTAATCTTTCGTAGCTGGATTAGAAATCCAGGTGGTCCGGCACCTAAGTACAATGAGTTTCTTGTAAGCCACTGGTTGTGATCTTCAGTCTGAAGGATACTTATACCTATATCTTCTCGGATTAACTCTTGATAGTAGAGTATTCGAAAATGAGTCACGTTCGGTGAAATATACTCCTACACTTTCACCTGTATGTCATACCAGTGTCTCTACACTCCTTGGTTAAGAGGACAACCAACAAATATGATATACAACGTCCTATAATTGATAGTACTATGGCCCTGTCATAGTATATCATTTGATCGCGAACTCTTTTAAGGACCTTCAAAGATAAATCCTCCTTTATCGTGAAGGAAGATCCTGAGGGCTTCATTACTATTAGGAGTTTTAAGAAGATATTCTTGTAATGAATAAACTGCCAAATAACTTTTATTAATATATCAATTTATATATAATTTACATCAGCACAATCATCAAATGATTAGCTTTAGGATACAATTCCCAACAGATACTTCATTTGAAATGCAAAAATGATGTGGACTCGATTTATGAGAAATCATTTAATGTGTACCTCTTGAGGAGCCATTGGTCGGCGATGACATTTTGGTCCCATAGGGCTCTAGTAAGCTATAGTTTCGTTGAATATAGTTGCTAACTGGGCCAATGGGGGAAGGCCTATTGTGATGCTTCATTGCCCATGCAAAGGTAAAATCTCCTAAATCTTGAGTGCCTAGATTTTATAGGCCTCAAAATGCCACTATCATCAATCAATCAATGCTTTGGTTAACCATGCCCCTAACTTCAATAGGTGGTAGGAAGCAAGCACCACCAGCCTCTCGTTCTTCATCTTCTCTATGGTTATGGGGAAGTCTCATTCTGATTTTTGTCATCTTCAAGTCATGATGCGATAGCAACAAGAGGAGATTCTAAAGCTTTGTCGAAATATTATAGGAGCTAACAAGTACCTCCATTCGGGTTATTGAGAAACAATGGCAATTCGAATCCTTTAGCAATAAGCTGATTTTCTATAGAGATCATTATTGATTTTGAGGAGCACAACAATGGCCTATGGCCATTTGCAAATCCTACTCTAACGAGAGGCTTCAGAGGGAGAGGTATAAGATGATGGAGTAGCTAACAAGGTGCCGCTCCTTATAACTCTTCATCCTCCTTTTCTCCCACCATCTCCTCTTCCCCTTCATTCCTTTCTTTCATCTCTCCTTTGTTCTCGGCCAATTTGATTCTCTCTTATGTGGCCAAGGACAAGGTCTAGACCGACATGCCTTTCTTAAGTATATAGCTGGCTTTGGTTGAACACAAATATATGACCAATGGTTTTGAATATAAATGTATAACCAAATGGCCTTTTTTATCATGTAACAACCAAAATAAAGAGATTACTTGGTATTTCTCCCGTTTCTTCTCTATCTTTTTCTCTTTTTCCTCTTTTTTTTTTTTTTGAGTGCAAGGTAGATTCACCTATAGTAGATGCATAGTCCTATAGGTATTGGTACTCTCCAGCTAAGTTGTCTAAACCCAGTCGGCTTCTCGACTGAGGCCGTCCAAGATGAGGACTTCAGTTGCTTTGTCAACGTAGCACTATAGCAACGTAGCACTGCCTTCCCACTACTTGATCACCTCTATGTTTCTCAACTCCATTTAGGTTAGGGACTTTATAGTAAGATGATAACTTGATCACATGGCATTGAGTGTGTTAAGACTAAGGCATCTCTAAATAGCATTATAAGTTGAACAAGCCTTCACCACAAGAAAATCCAATATGACCATGGCTTGGTGAGACTCCTCCTTAGCTATCATCAAAGGGTTAATGGTCCCTCTATTGCAATTGAACTCTTCCAAAAGCCAACCAGAAACCCACTAAAAGGCTTTAGGCGATCCTTGCTAATTTCCATCCTCTTGAAGGTTTCAAAGTAGAGAATATCAGTTGAGTTACTTTTGTCGACTAATATTCTCTTCTAATAGTTAGCGATGATCATGAAGACTACTAGTGTATCATTATGAAGGGCCTGAATCTTCTCTAACTCAGCATCAAAAAAGGATATAACCTCCTTATCTTTTGCCTCTTTGATGCCTTGGTTCTGTGTTAGTGTTACTGAGCATATGCCTTCCTAGTCATGGAACTTTCTCTACTAGTTGCAACTCCAAAAATCATGCAGACTCTCTTGGCATTAGGCTGTCAACCACCAAAAATCTTGTCTACCATGATTCCTAACTCACTGAGTAGGCTTTTGGGACCCTTGAGACACCTTATGGTGTGGCACAATGCAACTTTAGGGTGCTTAGATGGTATAGACTTCACTTCAGTTTCCACATATGACACCAATTTAATCGCGACAAAATTTGATTGAGGGATCTTGGATGCCAACAGGGATAATGAAAAGGATGACGAGCTAGAAACTAAACTGGACTTTAGTCAGCTCGATCTTATGAAGGGTGCTTTATGTCTGAATTGATGCTTTTCTGAAGATAATAAAAGAGTGTGAAGGGTGTCAAATGCTACTCAGCTAAGGCTTTTTGACTCAATATCCTATAGCCATCTCACTTCGAGAGAAGGGAAGATGATGTGAGTGACCTAAGGCTTGAAGCCTAGTATGGTGCTAAGAAGAGTAGGAGATGAGGTAGGAGAGAGAACTTAAAAATAGGAGAGAGAAAGACTCAATGATCAAGGTTGTCCCAATGATAATGGTGTGTCTGGTCCGATGGTGAAATCGTTAATGAGACTACTCCACCTGTTATGCACTATACTCTTGATGCAAGGATGTAGGCTACACTTTGGTAGCTAAGCCCAATGCTCACGCCTCAACCCAGTCATGAGGTCAACATTTTCATCCAAGTGTGATCCAAATCTCAAAGAGCTAATCCCGAGCTCATCCACTAGGTCTGAATGCCCTGTCAGAAGCTAATTAGGAATTGTTTAAGATCCAAGCCCACAACATTTCAAACTGGATTACGCAAGTTGGGTGGGCCACCTAATTTTGATCAATTTTAACATTCAAACCCAAATGAGCTACTTTTCAATTTTCTCAAGCTTGGTCCCTTTTTTTAGTCCAAGCCCATGTTCCAGCTGAGGCCCATCTCACGAGCTTATTTTTAATATCCAAGCCAGCCAAAATTTTGAATCAGGCTAGGCAAACTACCTATCCAGTAATCAGCTCTAATTAAAGCTCTTTTCAAGATCAAGACTAGTTCCTTCAGAGTTGGAAATCTAGACCCCCATCTAGACCACTGATGAGTGCTTTCTGGTAGCTGCAATATATAAAAAAAACAAATTAGGTCATACCATTAATGAAATATGGGATAGTTTTTTACTTGGAACAAAACCACCATAATCATAATCATCAAGCTTTCTACCTTCCTATTTAGAGATATCTGTAATATTATTCAAATTGTCTAATCTTTTCTCGCAAGTTCCTTGCACGTTACCTTATGTCTTCCCCCCTATTCCCTCAGCCTTAACAAAAAATTAAATACCCTCCCTAGAGGAGCTTCTCAGATCTTCAATATTAAGTGCATCAGAATCATAACAAGATCTTAAACCTGTACAATGCAAAAAAGCAAATCCTCAGAAAAGGCATCCAATCTGGACTCACTTGCTCACATCTCTTTGCTACATAACATGTTTTTGTTTCTAACTCTCACCACACCAACCGGAGAGGTGCAAATTATCAGAAATTGCTCGTCCTACTCCATCCCTTACCACAAATAATGCAAGATCTGAAACAAGGTGCAACAAAAAGGAGAAGGATCCATATTACAACCTTCTAAAAGCATACAAATGCGGGCAAGTGCATAGAAGCTTCACTAGGGTTAATCCTGGCAATATTTATGAATCTTCTCTTTCTTCAACAATGACTAAATTATTGCAGCTTCTTTCTACAGCATGCATACTTCATGGATCATTTAATAATGAATTTCTAGACAGATTACTTTGTAGTACTTCTAGATAATTTATTCAAAGGATTGGATGGAATGTCAAGTATGGAGAGAATTATCTAATGCAGATTCTTCTAAATCTATATTCACTTCATTCAAAAAACTAACATGTAAAAAAGATGAGCTCCTCAAGGTAACAAGTGGAAATGACGCTCACAACAGATCTTAATAGATGCATAAAAATGGAAAAAAATACCATTTATTGCTCAAGTTTGATGTAAAAGAAAGTGCAGTGAAATTCAGCAGTTTTGTTAGTATAGGCATCTGGAAGCAATTACAATCTCACAGAGCAACTGATGGTAGTGATCACAGTGGCACCACTATGAACCGTTAATGCTGCCAGAGATTTGCAGAACTCCAAGGGATCCATAACATGCTCGCTTACCTGTTAATCAAAACTTATATGTGAAATCACCTATAAATTATATATTGATTGAGCATGCAATTCAGTTTTTCCCCCCTGTAGAATACTATACTCATTTCTGAATCACAGTAGATGGTCTATCATAAACGTGACATTTCACAGAAGATGATGACCAAATAATGAGTTGATATCAATCAGAAGGTGAAAGAATCAACCAGGCAAGCCAGCATGTGGTACTATTTATTGGCAAGGATCATTCAGAGAAATCTGCTATCCTATCAAACCATACTAGAGTGCATACCTTGTGGCAGTTCATATTTTACCTGGTTTGAATCGGTAGCTCGTCAATTGAGCAAAGAGCCTTCCTAAAAACTACTGGTGAGGCTAAGAAAGTGAACCATACAAGAAATTTGTGATTGTAGTGCAAAATCTTGGAAGCTAGAATCTTCTATCTGGGATGCAAAACTTCGGAATCTCACTCTTGGACACACTTCCTGTTCCCTGCTATGGCACCAAAGCTTTCCTTTGGAAATAAGCTTTCGACACCTAGGTATGAAGACTCTTACTAGTGATCTCTCTGTTTGTTATTTCTCATCATAACCAAGCGAGGTTTACATCGATAACCAAGGTTAGTACTTCATAACAATTTAGGAGATCTTATAACTTGGGGTTTCTCAACACGTATTCAAAATGCTTCCTGCAGAATCTTAATGATATTGTAGGAGTTTTTGCTGAATCATAATGATGTTCTAGGATGCCCGAATTTCAGTAGAAGCTGGGACTCTTATCAATAGTGTTGGCTGGCTGAACGAGGTCAAAGCCAGGACATGACCTTTACCTGCCCTCTACCATGCGTGCATTGAAGAAGCACTGCCCTCCATAGGTAATCTTCATTCAGGTCGACTCCCCTCATAGACTAAATCTTTTAAAATTAAAATCAAAAATCAAGAAAAAAAAGAGGAGAAACGAAACCTGACCTCCAATGTAGCGTTGGACCCATTGGCCTGTGATTGACTAAATATTAGTTCCTTAATTTTTCTAATTGACATCTTGAGTGAATAAAAGCGGAGATTATTGTCTAGAGAGGAAAAATATAATCTAAAAAATAATGAAAAAGAAGTGAAAAACATAAAAATATGAGTAAGATGGCTTAGCAGCATCTCGAACTTGTAGCACCTTTGAAATTCTAACAGAGAAAAGGCTTCCAAGATTGAAAGGGTCTAGATGGATCCGAAGATATAATAGACTAGGTGTATTATAGCAACACCCTACATATTGTATCGAGATACGTAAAATTAGGCTTGACTCTTGAGTTAAAAATGTTGAAAAATATTTTTGATCTTACAAAAAAATTCTTTCTAGAAATTACTAGAAATATAATATAAAATTTGAAATATATAAATAAAGTAAAAAATAAAAGAATATATGAATCAAAGCAGGATCGAGGCGTGTTAGACACTGCCCTAAGGATCAGATTTTCGTCCGACACTGCCCTAAGGATCAAATTTTTACCCTTTCATGTAGGTTATTAGCGATCTATCCCAAGGTATAACAATCCGGCTCATGAGCGCGATCGCGTGGAGGTGCAACCCAATGATTACCTTTAGATGCCCAAGAAAATATCAATAAAAAATAAAAATCAAATAATTATTGATAAGGCTATTCAAAAACAATTCTACTAAATCTTGAATCTTTAAATCTGTATTTATAGGCTTAATCCATAAAAAATCTGTATTTATAGGCTTAATCCATAAAAGCTCCAACGGCTTGGCCCATAATGGCCTTAAAGGCCTAATAACCGTATCATATTAAAAATGGCTTAATAATTAAATTATTTAAGCTGTTTCTGGGTTTACGAACGTTGGCAGCATCAGCAAGCGTTGAGCTTAGGTAATGCTCGCGTGGGATCCTTTTTTTATTTTTTATTTTTAACTTTTTTCAATAATCTTCTACAAAAGTTTTAAATAAAAAAATAAATATAACAAAAATTTAGGCATCTTATACTGCACAATAGGTAAGGTGTTCTATGGACTTGAACCTCACTTAGTGTTGATTGGTATCATGTGGACTTGAACCTCACTTAGTGTTGATTGTATACACCTAAAGGAACCATAGTGGATTAGACCTTGAACTACGTCCTTTTACTCAGGCTTCTACTAATCACACACATAGTATGGATCAATTGGGTTTACGCGATCATCGCATATTAAAGGCCTTGCGCTTAGTACCTTGATTTTTCATGAGAATTCTTTAAGGTTAGCCCAAACCTTTAGTTACGGCCTAATATGACGATTCTCATATAGGTGAATCCTCCAAGGGTATTTGTGATAATACCCTGCAGATAACCTGCCTCGGATCCATTAAGAGTATGACTCAACCTTACATAATTTACTTTGTCACTTTATAAGAGAACTCATCATAGGGATGGGATGGAAATTTTTTAAAAAATTTATGCTCTAACACGATCACTCAATCATCTTCGTTTCTACCACATTGAACCTTATTCATGGGATCTCCAATCACAGAGGTTGGGTATCTACTGCTGGTGATCAAATAATGGGCTTAGCCCTATCCCTCTCGATGAATCTAGGACTCCACTCCTAGATAACGTAATTAATCTGCCTAATTCTTTTCAGACTTGGCAAATTCCAAAGAAATAACATTTTTTTTACTAGACCTCAAATAAGAGAATTAGACAAATATATTAGAATTTAATATCCAAATATAAGATAAACAATAAGTTGGATATTCCAACAGTCATGAGATTATTTAGTAAATTATAAAAAAATTTATTAAATCTCATGGCAATAGATTTCAAGAGACTCACAATAGAGCATTTATATGACATACCTTGTCAAACATCCAACTTCATCCATTCTTTGCCATTTGGTAACATAAAAGATTCACAATAGTAGGTAAGCAATAAATATTTGTCAAATGCTATCACTTTTATCGAGAAGATATTAAATATTGACCACTATACCAGGAAACACTTATCTAGAATAGAAAACTTTTGTATTTATGTAAGAATGTAAATATATGCTAGTAGCTGCACTTGAAAGTTAAATAATAAAATGATATAAAAATATATATGCATACAAGCACGCATATATCATGTGCACAAGTGCAAGCATATGTACGCACATAATATATATAATACCTATATATACATGTGTATATCATAGAAATTTTTATCTCAAATTTGAAAAGATAGGAAAGCTATAGATCTGCTTTTCTAAACCGTATTGCATTGAAGCCATCAATGACTAAAACGCTTCATAGCCTGGATGTCTAAATTTCAATGATACAAACATAAATACCACTGGATATGCTCCATCAGATCTTGCAACAAAGGATCTAATTTTGGCAACAGTAAGATTGATCTCATTTAATGAACAAGATGGCATCATATATTCAGTGAATTATTGCAGAAAGTAACAACTTTATGCCTAAAAAAAGTTACATGATCGACTTAAATATCTAAACTTTGTGCAGTCATGGGAGCACAACATTCACCAAAAGAAAGATTATAAAAGCATATCTCCTGACCTAGAATGGAATGAAACAAGATGTTCTTCAACCCAGAAGAGATTTCCGATGCTTTGGAGTCATTAGCAACATTTTTGACCAAAAAATTCATGATTAGAATGTATAGCAACTGGTGAGTTGAGAAGAGCTTATTTGTCATTGCTAGGCAAATGGTACTATTATATATATATATATATATATATATATATATATATATATATATATATATATATATATCATGCACTGAAAAATAATTATGCATGTATCTACCCGCACATCTCCACATGAATAATACATTCATATATATAATTACATAAGGATTCTTCTGCTTGAATATATATCTATGAATATATGTGTCGATACAGGTATATATGTCTATATAGTATGCATATGTATATATTTATAAATGTATATTATATATTCATACAAAATATGCATACTCAAAAGAATAATTTTTTTAATAACTTATAAAAAAATCTAGCAATTTATAGGAAAGGAAAAATATGATCCTTAGCTGTTAGAAAATATTTTTGATCTTACAAAAAATCCTTTCTAAAAATTGCTAGAAATATAATATAGAAATTTAAATATATAAATAAAGTAAAAAACAAAAGAATATATGAATCAAAACAGGATCAAGGCATGTTAGACACTACCCTAAGGATCAGATTTTTGCCTCTTCGTACAGGTTATTGACGATATGTCCCTAAAGTACAATGATCCGGCTCGATCCAAATGATTACCAAGAAAAGATTAATAAAAAATAAAAATGAAACAATTATTGATAAGGCTATTCAAAAATAATTTACTATATCTTGAATCTTTAAGTCCGTATTTATAGGCTTAGCCCATAAAAGCTCTAACGGCTTGGCCCATAATGGCGCCGTTAGCCCCAAATCACATTAAAAATGGTTTAATAATTATTATTTAAGTTGTTTCTGGAACGTTGATGAGCAAAACCTCAACGCTCCCTTCAGCGAGCGTTGAGCCTAAGTCCCACGCGAGCATTAAATGCTCGCGCCCTTTTTTAATTTTTTTAAACTTTTTTCAACAAAAAAAAACTCCCCGCACTACACTCATGTACACTTGGCAATGCCTTCTATTTGCATCGCAAAAATTGCTTCTACATCCTTCATATTTTTATAAAAAAATTAATTTTTAAATTATCCTTAAAACTTTCTTATCGAAGAACTTTCTCCTAGCTTCTTTTATATATATATATATATATATATATATATATATATATGTATGTATATGTATGTATGTATATGTATGTATGAGTGCGAGAGTGCTTTGATTCGGTACAAAATTTAGGCATGTAGGATAAATAATTCTGAAATTCAAACGCAATTCTGGACTAATTGAATTATAAAAAATGAATAAATGATAACATAAAAGAATTAGTTAATATTGATATCTAATGCATTAAAATTAGGTCTAATTGTAAGTCAACTTGAAAACAAAAAAAACAAAAGAAAGAAAAGGAAATACAAATTTTGCATTTTATTTAAACAGAAGTGAAAGCATATTGAATAATTTTCATTAAGTTTCATTTTTCATATTCCAATTTATCCACATGATTAAAAGTTTAAATGTTCCACTAACATTCTCGTTGGTTCTGCCCAAAAATGTACATATGTAGATATGCAGTTAGCCAATCTATTTCTAAATATAGCTATACTCCTTTCTTCAATCTCATATAGCATTTATAAATATGGTATTGACTTAATTTATTTTTTATTTAGTGATATCTTCAATTTAGAAGTTATAAGGTTTAATTATCATTCTAATATGATGAGTGATTTGTACTCACTTTTTAGTTTGTGTGATTCTTAAGTTTTTCATTGACAAATATTTATATCCATACTTTTCATATTTGATTTGTAGACATGGATATAAATTTTTGTATATGTTATCAAATTACAATAGATTCAGATGTGGATATACTCCAATATGTTTTCAGCCTTACTTAAAGAGATACTAATTAATTAATTAAAAGCTTAAGTTATACACTTTTATTTTTAAGATTGAGTTAGGTAAATTTGATAATGGTTAAAAAGTTTGATGTTTCATAAATGAATATAAAAATTAGTTCATATATTTTTGTTCAACCTCATGACAATGTATTATTTTTTTCATTGAATTATCTAATAAAATCATAACCATTTGTTTATCAAATCTTTGTCCAAAATTCATCCCTCATCATTCTCCACGCTGTAACTTCCTTGTATTCTATTTTATTTTTCGCCTATAGATATCCTATTATACTACTTACTTTCATTCCTATTGTTGACGCTCGTCATTTCCTTCTTCCCATTCTTCATTATTTATAATACAACTCCATCTTCTTGTTGGAAATATAGAGATAGAACTAGATTTGCTGAAGTTTTTTTAAGTAATAGAGTGCTGCTGCACCTTTTGAAGAGAAGAATTAGATTTCTTTCTATTTTCTGTATATTTAAAAGATGCTAGACACAGCTTATATAGAAGCTGTATATAGGAAATTACATAGAGAATTTAACTTCTAGGAACTTAGCAAAACATTAAGTAAGCCTAGAAAAACAGCAGAGAATTAAATGAATGACAACCAACTCCTTGGAACTAAACAATTGACTTTTTGACTCACGGTTTTCCTCACAAATTCCCCTCTAAAACAGTGAGTCCAACATGTCTCTGAACTTCCAAAACTTCTCTGTAGAAACAGGTTTTGTGAGCATGTCTGCTGGTTGTTCATTGGTGCTGATGAACTCCAGCTGTATCTCTTCTTTCTGCACAAGGTCACGAATAAAATGATGTCTCAATTCGATATGCTTTGATCTGGCATGAAAAACTGAGTTTTTTGTTAGAGCAATTGCAGACATATTGTCACAATAAATAGTTGTAGGACCCTCCTGCTTCAATCCTAAATCATTGAGCAATTTCCTTAGCCAAACTCCTTCACAAGCAGCTTCTGTTGCTGAAGTATATTCAGCCTCTGTAGATGATAAAGCAACAGTGTTTTGCTTTCTAGAACACCATGAAATGGTGTTATTTCCAAGGCAGAAAATATAGGCTGATGTGCTTCTTCTATCATCAGTAGATCCAGCCCAATCACTATCGGTGAAACCAGTCAAAGTGAACTCGGAGTCTTTGCCATACTTCAAACCAAGTTTCAATGAGCCTTTTAGGTACCTTAGTACCCTTTTTGCTGCTGCATAATGAAGCACACTTGGGCTGTGCATGAATCTTGACAACATACTAACTGCTTGAGTGATATCCAGTCTAGTATGAGTCAAGTAAATAAGGGATCCAACTAGACTCCTGTACTGATTTTCATCAACCTTCTTAGCTCCATCATTAGAGCTCAATTTTTCATTTAAAGCCATAGGAGTACTTACAGCCTTACAATCCTTCATGTAGAATTTCTTCAAGATGTCAGCTGCATATTTTTCTTGGGAAATGAAAATTTTCCCTCTTCCTTGCTTCATTTGCATCCCAAGGAAGTACTTCATGATCCCTAAGTCTGTCATCTCAAAGTTCCTCATCATTGAGTGCTTAAAATCAGCAAGTAAATGATGATTGCTCCCAAAGTAAATCAAATCATCAACATATAAGCAGACTATGATAAAATCAGTTTCATTCTTCATAAAATAAAGTGCTGGTTCATGAGGACTTTTCTGAAAACCTGAATTCTGAAAGTAAGAATCAATCTTACTATTCCAAGCTCGTGGAGCTTGTTTGAGGCCATATAATGCCTTGTTCAGCGGGTATACCTTTTCTTCTTTGCCTTTGACTTCATATCCACGTGGCTGCTCCACATAAACTTCCTCTTTCAGTTCTCCATTAAGGAAAGCTGATTTGACATCCATTTGATACACATTCAGCTCCAATTGGGCAGCAATTGCAAGAACAAGTCGGATTGTCTCAATTCTTGCAACTGGGGCAAAAGTCTCGTTGAAATCTACTCCAGGCTGTTGGGAATAGCCTTTGGCCACTAACCTGGCCTTGTGTTTTTGAATGGAACCATCCTCATTGTATTTGGTCTTGTAAACCCATTTAAGACCAATAATGTCTTTGCCTTTGGGAGGATCTACAAGATCCCAAGTGTTGTTCTTATCAATCATATTCAGTTCTTCTTCCATGGCCTTTTGCCATTTTTCATTCTTCACAGCTTCTTCAAAAGTTTGTGGCTCACAAGAGAAAAGAGCAAAATCTTCATTTTCATTGGAGAAATAGCTTCTAAAATCACTATACCTTTCTGGCGGTCTTCTAACTCTTTCAGATCTTCTTAGACTAGGTGAAGAAGATGAAGTTCCTTCATTATCTGGACTTTCAGATTCTGAACTGGAGCTCTGAGTTGTAGTTCCAGCAGCTGAAGTTGCTGGATTCTGAATTTCAACTGCTGATTCAGTCCTTGATCCTTCAGCTGGAGCAAAATCTTGAATATTTGATGAATTTTGGCTGCTGGAATTCCACTGCCATACTGCTTTTTCATCAAATATGACATCTCTTGCCACTGTCAGCTTGTTATTAATAGGATTCAGCAACCTGTAGCCCTTGGATTCATCGCTGTACCCGACGAACAGAAGCTTCTCTCCCTTCTGATCAAACTTATCTTTATTTGGAGCCTTGTTGAGTGAGTAGGCTGGAAAACCAAACACTTTTAGATGGCCAACTTCTGGCTTTCTTCCACTCCAAGCTTCATAGGGAGTTCTGTTCCTTACTGATTTTGTTGGAGACCTGTTTAAGATGTAGACAGTAGTATGTACAGCTTCAGCCCAAAGAGAATTAGGAAGCTCCTTCCCTTTTAACATGCTCCGAGCCATCTCAACAATGGTTCTGTTCTTTCTTTCAGCAACTCCGTTTTGCTGAGGGCTTCTACTCACGGTTAATTGCCTTTGGATGCCTTCTTTCTTGCAATAATCCATGAATGGTTGATAGATGAATTCACCTCCATGATCAGTTCTTAAGGTCTTCATTTTCAGCCCACTTTGCCTTTCAGCAAGGGCTTTGAATTCCAGAAATTTTGAAAAAGCATCTGATTTTTGTTGAATAAAATACAGCCACACCATTCTAGTATAATCATCAACAAAAAGTATGAAGTACCTTTTATTCCCAAGTGATGGAGTTCTTGTGGGACCAAATATATCCGCATGAACAAGCTCCAAAGGAGCTTTGGCCCTCCAAGAAATCTTTGGGAAAGGAAGATGGTGCATATTTCCATAGACACAGCCTTCACAAACTCCTTCTACTTGATGTATTTGGGGAAGACCACGAACCATATCCTTTTGCTTTAGTAGCTGCAGTCCCTTATGATTTAAATGGCCATATCTGAGATGCCATAGTTGAGATTCGTCTGAAATTTTACCCCTTAAGGCTACTGGACTTGCATAGTTGATGGAGAGTGGAAAAACTTTGTTGTGAGTCATCTCAACCTTCGCCATCAGCTGGTTCTGCTTGTCTATCACTCTGCACTTATTTTCTTCGAAAAACACCCGATATCCTTTCTGAATCAGCTGCCCAACACTTAAGAGATTGTGAGCAAGAGTTGGGACGTAAAGAACATCATGAATGAACTTTTGCTCACCAGATCTGGACTGTACTGCAATCACTCCTTTTCCTTCAACCCTTTCAGATTTTCCATCACCAAGAATGACAGAATTTGAGAAATCTTCATCAATTTTAACAAACAACTCACGGTCATTTGTCATATGGCTGCTACAACCGCTGTCAAGGTACCACACCTGGTCCTTTCTGCTTTCAGCATTGAGACAAGTTAAAAACACTTGCTCTTCATCATTCTCTTTGCTGAAATTTACTTCTGAATTTTCATTCTTCTTGTGCCAGCAATCTCTGTCTGAATGATTTGGAATCCTACACCTTTTACACCTTAAATAGCATTCATCTGAAGTGTGATTGGACTTCCTGCATATGATGCAATTCTGTCCCTGGTAGCTGGTTCTTTGAAGTTGAGTATTTCTGCCTCTGCCTCGGTCTCTTCCACGCCCTCGAGGCTGGTTATTTTGACTCCTTTGAAACTGATCTTGTTGCTGGAAGTTTCCCCTCTTCTGTTGAAATTTTCGTCCCAAATTGACCTTTGATTGAAAGGCCTGCGCCAAGGACTGACCTGAGGATCTCTTCATTCTTTCCTCATGTGATTCCAAGGAACCATAGAGGTCATGCATGGTCAGAATTGAGAGATCTTTTGATTCTTCGATTGCTGCAGCTGCATGATCAAATTTTGGTGGCAGACTTCTAAGAATCTTCTCTACTATTCTCTTTTCTTCAATCTGATCGCCATAAGCTCTGATTTGATTTACAATTTCAGTAACCCTGGAGAAAAAATTTTGATGCTTTCTGATTCTTTCATTGTCAAGCAATCAAAGTTCTTCCAAAGTGACTGAAGTCTAATAGAGACAACTTTATTGTTCCCTTGAAATTCTTTCTTCAGAGTTTCCCATGCATCTTTAGCTTTGCTAATGCCAAAAATGCGAGGATAGATGGTCTTGCTGATTCCTTGATGGAGGTAACTCAAGGCAAGGGCATTATTCTTGATCTTTTGTTTGTTTTGAGCAGAAACCTGAGATGAGGTCTCTGTACTTCTGCTTGTAGAGGATGAATCATCACTTGCTGATGGAGAATCATCATATCCTTCTTCAACAATCTCCCACAAGTCTCGTGCAATGAAGAAGAAACGTATCTGATCAGCCCAGTACCCATAGTTTTCTCCTTCAAAGATGGGTACTTGGCTTTGGGAATAACTGAACATGGTTCCAGCAGAGGAGGAATTGCTGATCGACATGGCTCTGATACCAAATTTGTTGGAAATATAGAGATAGAAGTAGATTTGCTGAAGTTTTTTTTAAGTAATAGAGTGCTGCTGCACCTTTTGAAGAGAAGAATTAGATTTCTTTCTATTTTCTGTATATTTAAAAGATGCTAGACACAGCTTTATATAGAAGCTGTATATAGGAAATTACATAGAGAATTTAACTTCTAGGAACTTAGCAAAACATTAAGTAAGCCTAGAAAAACAGCAGAGAATTAAATGAATGACAACCAACTCCTTGGAACTAAACAATTGACTTTTGACTCACGGTTTTCCTCACACTTCTTGCATAGCTGAATGATTTATTTTATGTTGATAAATCAACTTTTTAAACTTAAAATTATTTTAAAATTATCTATATTATGTATTTTTGGAATCTATTTAATATAGCATGTTTGAGAATTTCTACTACTTAACGTCAATCATTATCCTTCTTTACTTAAATCTAATGGACTTGATGAAAATCTAAGTATCTAAGACTTTGTTTAGATTAGTTGTTGGGGATGCCTTCAAGTAGTTATTGGCTAACAGCTTTATTCAACAGCTAATCCAAATAGACTCTAGTCTTGATGAAGGTAAAAGTATTTAGCAATAAAGTCTAGAAGTATGTCCAATCATTGGTGAACTATTAAGTCTAAGAATGTCAAATCCAAGCATGGCTTCAATACAACCATATTGATCTTGGAATTAAAAAATAATAATGACAAAAATTCACTCAAACCCCTCTACATTAAAAAAAGAGTAAATGTTCAAAACTTTAATATTCCTATTTTTTTCCTTGTTATTATTTTTATAATTAGATTGGAGTGGTAGGATGTAAGGGCGTGCTTTATGAAGTGATGTTGACATATTTGCTGCTTCTTGATCAAAAGCAATATTTTTATTATAAGACTACAAATAGAGGAGATAAGCTCCCTAATTTATTAGTAGAAAATATTACAAGAAAAGATTTTAGAATGTACGATATTGAGTCAAACAGATTCCTCCTAGCAAAGATTTAAGAATTTTATGTGCATCTCCATCTTTTCTAATAGAAATATAGCCCCAAGAGTCAAAAGAGTACTGAATTTTCTAGTGATGGCCGCTGCAGATGATGATTTTAAAGTAAAAATTTTGCATTCCTCTCCTTCCATAAGTGGCACCATATGGAAAGGATCAGCTAATCCCATGCCAATCTCTAAGAACAAAGAATATTTCTCATGCAAACCTCCACCAATTCAAGAGTAGAATTCTTAGTGCTTTTTAGTGCTTTAAAAATCGTGAGCCGTGCGACTGGGTTCCCTTTCCTATGGTGCTTTGCGATTCGTGCTGGGCATCATCTTCCCCGATCTCCATCGGCTGCTGCTGCTGGTTTTCTTGCTTCTACGTCTGATTGATGGCGTCTCCATCCGTCAAGCCTCCGGTGGAGGCTGCTTCTCCGAAGACCTCCGGCGTTCCGTGGAGTCATGCCCAATCGAGTCGCTTTGAGTGGGTTTCACCATCGCCGTCTCCGGTTGTGGTCGCAGAGCTGGAGCGTCTCTTCCCGGAGATCATCCAAGTTCCCATGCGGCCTCTGGAGGAGGAGATCGGTAGATGGAAGAATCTGGCCGTTATTGCTCGAAGTCTTGGCAACTGGGTTCCTCCGGAAGCTCTGGTTCGTGAATTCCTCCGTGCCGGTGTCTCGGGAGATATTGAAGCCGTCCCTCTGCCGCATCGCCATTATCTTTTCCGTTTTGAAGACATTCGTGCTACGGAGCTCGTCCTCGGGCGTCCATGGACAGTTAATGGCCAAGCTTTTGCTGTATCCGAGTGGCTTTCGGACTTCATTCCTTCTGAGAGCACGCTACTTCAAGCTCTGCTTTGGGTCCGATTGCCACTGCTCCCCATCGAATTCTGGACTGATGATGCTCTTGCCTCAATCCTATCTGCTGCGGGAAATTCCTGTACTCGGATACTTTGACCAAGGATCGCAAGCGGGGCGGTTTCGCTCGCGCTTGTATCATAGTCGACCTGGGTAAGCCTCTGCGCCCAGGTGCTCGGATTCTAGGTACTGGCATTCCATTTTGGCAACAATTTTCTTTTGAGAATATAGATGGAATCTGTGCCTTTGTGGATCCTTGCATCTCTCTGGGTCCTGTGGAGCTTCGCCTGATCCCTCATCTTCATCCTTGAAGCCTCGGTTCGGCCCTTGGATGACAGCGGTGAGACAAAGGAAGGCCCCTGTGCTGCAGCAACCGGTGTCTCAGAGATCCTCTGTTCGGGTACGTCTTCCTCCCCCACCTCCGTCTTATCGAATGAATGGCAAACACCCAAGAAATTTGCACGAAGGAACCTTAGGAATGGTTTGCATGTCGTGCCTGCCGTTGCTGTGGATCCTTCGTCTTTCCCCTGGTCCTTCTCCTCTGTTTGGAATGCAACAGAGCCGGATCCCCCCTTCTGTGCCGGCGGCTGTGGGAGAGACAACTGTTGAAGAGGATGGGAGGGTTGATAACCCAGCGAGCCGTTTTCTTTCACAGCCTCCTCCTATTCACTCTGAAGCTCCTGCGTGCCGGTCAATTCTCAGCGTGCCGGTTGGAGACAAAGGAACAGTTGAGAATATTAAGTCTGAATGTTTAGTTTCTGTCCCGTGCTCTCAGGGAATCCTGGAGTTTTATGCTCCAGTCCTTTTAAGTTGGGGGGCCAGGTTCATACTACTGAAGGTTGCCTTTCTGGGCTGTCGAAACGGGCTCGGCCTGTTGAGCCTGTGTCGCAGCGGGTTTGTCCAAGGCATCCAAAGGAAAAGGAAAAGCTAACCTCAAGGATAAGGACATTGGGAATGGATCCTTTGCTTTCTCGGCTTCGCTTGACTCCCCTAGGGGTATGCCTGGTCGGTGGGGTCGAGGAAGCAAAAGTCCCGTCGTAAAGATAACCTGGCCCTTCAGTCTGCGGAAGTGTCAGTCCAGCCGTCTCACTCGACTGGCACTGACCATGACGAGGCTGTGGCCATTCTTAAGGCAGCCATCCAGAAGGATCGTCCTCTTGAGATCATGGATTCGTCCAGGGTGGATGACTGTGCTGGCCACGGACCTGAGGGTCCCATGCTGCTTAATGATCTCCTTGGCGAGAAGGTTATGGGGGACACTGTTGGGGGTCCCTCTTCCTCTACTTCTTAAATGAAGATTCTTATTTGGAACGTTCGTGGGGCCCTGAAACCCTCCTTTCGTTCTTCTTTTGGAAGGCTTCAGCAGCTTCATAACCTTGACATCTGTATTTTGACGGAGACTCGTCTTTCGGGGGATAGTTTGTATCGCCTTCGGAGGCAGATTTCTAGATTGTGGAATTCTTATGCTATAGATTCTGTTGGTCTTTCTGGAGGCATTTTGGTTCTTTGGAGATCGGATAGAGTCCGTGTGGATGCCTTTCATGATTGTGGCCAGCAGGTTGCTTTAGTTGTTTCCGAAGGGTCCTCAGCACCTTGGCTGCTTTCGGGAATTTATGCCAGTACTGAGTTTAGGATGCGCCGAGTGCTTTGGGATGAGATCCAACTGCTTCTTGGCCAGGGTTTTCCCTCCCTCATTGCTGGCGATTTTAACTGTATTGTGGGGGCCTCTGAGAAGCGAGGAGGTAGACAATTTGTTGCTTCCTCGGGCATTGTTGAGTTCAGGAACTTTATTGCCTCGGCAGATCTTTTGGATTTGGGTTTTACTGGACCCCGGTTCACCTGGTGCAATAATCGTCAGGTTCTGCTAGAGTCTGGGAGAGACTGGATAGGGCTTTGGTTTCTGCCAACTGGCTTCAACTCTTTCCTTCTGCTACTGTTACTCATTTGCCAAGGATCGGGTCTGACCATTGTCCTATCCTCATTTCTACTGAATTGCCTCTTCAGCGGTCTAGACAGTTTAAGTTCGAAAAGTTCTGGACCTTTTATTCTTCTGCGAGACATATCATTTCTCAGGTCTGGCGGTTGCCGGTTAGAGGGTGTGCCTCTTACAGACTTTCTAGACGGCTCCTTCTTGTCAGTCGTAGGCTTTCTAGCTGGAACAGGAGGGAGGTCGGAATATTTTGAGGCAGGTTGAACATGCTGAGTCTATTATCTCTTCTTTGCAAGACAAGGAGGATCAGCAGGGCTTTCTCCTTGATGCGGATCTGTCGACTCTCAGATCCACTTTAGCTGTCCACCATTCTCTTATGTTGCAGCAGGAAACTTATTGGAGGCAAAGGTCCCGTATTCAGTGGATTAAGGAGGGTGACCGTAATACGAGATTCTTTCATCAGACTACTTTGCGGCGCCGATCGGCGAATCGTATCAGATGCATTGATGATGAGGAGGGCCATTCTGTCGAGGATCCGCAGGCGATCAGGGATCAGTTTGTTAACTTCTTTCGGACCAGATGGACTGAGATGTCAGGGGTTGGGTTCCCAGTTTCTCCGGTTCTGCCTTCTTATAAGGTCTCTGATGTGGAGAATGACAGTCTTATCAGACCTCTTACTATGGAGGAGATTCGCCTCGCTTTATGGGAGCTGGGTCCTGACAAGGCCCCGGGACCTGATGGGTTTCCGCCCTTGTTCTTCCGCCATTATTGGGACATTGTTGGTCCGGATGTGGTCTCTGCTATCCAGTCTATTTTTTTGGTCACTCATATGCCTTCTGACTGGAAGCGGACTCTTGTTACCTTGATTCCCAAACGTCCTGAGGCTTCCTCCCCTATGCATTACCGGCCCATTAGTCTGTGTACCACTTTATACAAAATCTGTGCTCGAATTTTAGTAACTCGTATGGCTTTGGTTATGCCTCGTCTTATCTCTCAGGAGCAGGGTGCTTTTCTTAGAGGTCGCAGTATCACGGATAACGCCCTGTTGGCCCAGGAGTTTATGCATGACCTTCACCGAGTGTCGGGACGTAACTGCCTCATGGCTATTAAGCTTGATATGGAGAGGGCTTATGATAGACTGAGGTGGGACTTTCTTTGCAGTACTCTTCATGAGTTTGGCTTCCATGAGGTTTTGTCGACTGGGTGATGGAGTGTGTCCAAAGGCCGTCTTTCTCTCTTATGATTAATGGCGGTCGTACGGAGTTCTTCCACTCGGCGATGGGTTTAAGACAGGGATGTCCTCTTTCTCCATTCTTGTTTATTCTCTCTGCCGATGCTCTATCCCGGGAGCTTTCTTTGGCAACGCGGACTTCTGACATGACCCTTATGCTGCTGGCCCCCTTGGCCCTTCGCTGTCCCATTTACTTTTTGCTGATGATTGTCTCCTGCTGGGGAGGGCTACTACCAGCAATGCCTCCACCTTTGCTTCCATCCTTCACTCCTATTGTCATGCCTCGGGGCAGTGTGTCAATCTCAGCAAATCGCTTATTTGTTTTAGTCCGAGGACGTCCCTTTCTGTGAAGAGGGCTATATCTCAGATTATGGGCATTCCTACTCAGTCCGATCGGATGTCCTATTTGGGGATTCCTATTTCTGGGAGACGGCCTCGGTGTTCGGACTTTAGTTATCTGGTGAGGCGGATCCGTGATCGTCTGGACGGCTGGCAGGTGTCTGGTCTTTCTATGATGGCGCGGATTACCCTGATCCGGTCTGTGCTCTCGTCGATGCCTGCCTATCTATTATCTAACACTGCTATTCCGTTGGCTTGTCTGCGGAAGATTGAGAGATATTTTCGTGACTTTCTTTGGGCTTCGAGTCAAGATGGCCACGGTATTCATCTTCTGGCTTGGGACTCTGTCTGCTTGCCTTTGGCTGAGGGTGGTCTTGGTATCCAGTCGCTACTTCTCAGGAGAGAGGCTCTGACAGCTAGGCATGCCTCCCGGTTCGTTCTTGATCCGAATTGCCTGTGGAGTTCATTTATGCGTGCCAAGTACGGCAGCTGGAACTCTTCTCTATTTCTCAGGCTACCCGGGGGCATTCTTTTTATTGGAGAGAGGTTGTCGTTATGCTTCGACTATCCTGGATTGTACCTCTTGGATCATCGGGGACGGTTCTTCGGTGGATGCCATTCAGGATGCATGGATTGCTGACCTTCCTCTGTCGCGTTGGCCCACTTTTATCTGCCCTGATACTCCTCATGGTATGCGTGTCAGTGACCTTATATCCGTCGACTGCCCTTCCTGGTCGTATTCTCGGGTGGCTAGTTACTGCGGGACTGAGCTCTGTCGGCGTATTCTTTCCATACCTCTGTCTCCATCTGCTAGTATTGATACCAGGGTCTGGAGGAGATCATGCTTGTCTCGTGCTCCCATGAGGGACCTCCTCTCTATGTTCAGAACTTATCCTCAGGATTCGAGGGATTGGGATTGGATTTGGCAACTGTCTGTTCACCCTAGAGTGCGACTTTTCATCTGGAAACTTGCTCAGGGTATTTTTCCTACCTGCTTCCTTCTCTCGCATCGTGGTTTGAGTATTCAGCCTACTTGCCCGGTGTGTGGTACCGAGGAGGAAACAATTGATCATGCTATATTCTATTGTGCCAGGGCTCGTCAGATTTGGCAACTCTCAGGTACTTATCCCTGGGTGGACAGTTCTGCCTCCCACCGTATTTCTTTCCTGAGATTGCTGAAGCAGGGATTAGGAGGGGTTACTCACCAACGGGGCTCACTCTGGGCTTATATTGCTTATCAGATATGGCTTTCCCGGAATCAGATTGTGTTCTCAGATACGGTTCATTCTCCTCGTAGGATCCTCAGGACGGCTTCCTCCCTCTTTGCTGAGTACTCATCCCATCAGGAGTCCTTTGATTTTGCGAACCTTGGACACTGGGTCTCCCCTGCTGCTGCGGCAGCGAACCGGCGTACGGTTTTCATTTCTTGGGAGCCCCCTCCTCCAGGGTTTGTTAAAATTAACTTTGATGGGAGTGTCCGGGGTAGAAGTGCTGGCTCTGCTTATGTTATTCGTGATGCTGATGGCAGGATGCTGGCGGCTGGAGGATTTAGCCTTCTTGATCCCTCGGTTCCAATGACTGAGCTCTATGCGGCTTGGCGGGTTTATCCTTCGCCATTCGGACTCTTGGCGCCCGCAAGCTCATCATTGAAGGGGACTCCATTATCGTTATTCGATGGATTCGTCAGCAGTATAGTTCGTGTTTGCCTTCTATTCCTATCTTATGTGATATCCGAGCTATGATCTTGGAAGCTTCCAACATTCAGATCCGCCATGTCTATCGTGAGGCCAATGTTGTTGCGGACTGGATTGCGGCCAGGATGGCCTCTCACTCTGGGCATTGGATATGGAGATCGGGCGACTTCTGCCCTCTGATTATGTTCCAGTTATTAGTTTCAGATGTAACGGGTCCGTCCCGACCTAGGATGATGTGAATTACCGTCTGTACCAAAAAAAAAAAAATATATTTCTCATTCTCTAAGAAGTCTGCATATGATATGGGTTTCGAGGTTTGGAATGAATGTAAAGGCTATTGCACAATAAAAATCATAGCTTTTTAGAGAAAAACGATAAGTCAATAAAGTGCATGAAGCTGTTCCTAGAGGCGCGTAAGGATATTTATTTTCAGAAATAGCAGCTTTTCAAACTAGCCTATGATATGGCCAAAGAATGTTGCCCTAAATCAGGAATTTATAGAAAGAACTCACCGAGTATAGTCAATAAACTCTTCCTCTAGATTATAAAAAGAACATTGTATCCATATAATAGTAATTATTGAAGGTCGGATAGAAGCGAGGAGGTCTTCAAGGTTCAAAAGCTAAGTACTAGTGATGATGCAATTTGATAAGCTACCTTCCCATTGTCTAAATTCATAGGGCAGACACTAGGATATTCTTTATAATAGAGCCATCATATTATTTTTGAAAGAGGGTACAAAGAGGGGTAGGATTTAGCCACAAATTTTCTTAGAATCTAATCCCTTTCCCATTATAAAGCTTGTAAATATGTAGTTTCATAAGCCCTTTAGATCTTGATCGAGTAATACTTTTTCAAACTGAAAAAAGATGAAGGAATCCTCCAGTTTGATGCTAAATTTTCTTTTGAAATAGTATGCTTGGTTCACAATATTTTTTTAAGAGGCAGAAGAGTTTGCTGAGATTAATTTCCAAACTTACTTAGCTAAGAAAGCTTTGTTAAAGGTAGAGATTAATTTCTACTATTGCCCATCATCTCGGTCAGTGGGATTGGCACGTTGGTGTTCCTTACTCTGTTATTTTGCATTAAATTTTGTACTCTGATCTTTCAGATTTGACTCGTGTCAGAGTGGTGTGATCGCCCGTCTGTAACAAACAAAAAAAAGGAGGAATTTTTTTTTGATTCCCAACCCTTTTTCTTTTTTGAAGTTGCATATTATCTCTTAGTTCACTTTATAGCTGAAGCCATTGATATTTTCTTTTTCTTTTAAGAAAAGCACTTTTCATTTAGTCAATCATTTTGTTAACCCATCTAGGTAATCAAAAAACCAATATGTAGTAAGATGGTAAAACAGTAAATACCAAATTTACTAATTTTAGTCTTCCACCTTGTTGGGGGGTAAAATCATCATTGCATCAATATTCGTGCGAGGAGGCTAAGACGACCCCATCCCTTCGCCCGCCATGATGTCCCCGAGCTTCCTGTGCTCGTCTTCCCCGAGCTTCCATAACTCGACTCCCCTGAGCTTCTCGTAGCTCGGCTCCCCCCGAGCTTCCATAGCTCGGCTCCCCGAGCTTCCATAGCTCGTCTTCCCCGAGCTTCCACAGCTCGGCTCCCTCGAGCTTCCACAGCTCGTCTTCCCCGAGCTTCCATAGCTCGGCTCCCCCGAGCTTCCACAGCTCGTCTTCCTCGAGCTTCCATAGCTCGGCTCCCCCTAGCTTCCTGTAGCTCGGCTTTCCCGAGCAATCCATGATCCGATACTCACCCCTCTGCGAACCTGGTGCGGGAGAGCCTAGACCTATCGTAACGGTATCTTAGGCAAAGCATTATGTCGAAGAGTGGTCTAGAGCCTAATACGACTACCTAGGACCTACGCACCTACCAGATCCCAAGCCATCAAGGAGCTCTCCTAGCCGTCGATTCCTTAACAAACAAGATACGGATCCCAACAGCCCCACAACGGCCTGATTCGATCCATCTCCGTATCCTAACAACCTTCGAACCTTTCAGAAGGCGCTTAAGATCCAGGTAACAACCTATAAATATGACACTCCCAGATTCCCTCAGGTAGGTGCAGACTCTCACTCTCATTCTCCCACTCTCCCCCAGCTGCTCGTCGGTGCTCTTCCCTCTAGAGCTTCCGATCGGCCGCCCCTGGAGAGACTCCTCGGAAAGATCCATCTCCCCGTTTTCTGATTGATTGCCGATTCATCCCCACTGACTTGAGCGTCGAAGGATCTTCCGTGGAGGGCCACTCCCAACGCCTCTTGTGTGAGGACTTCTGTGCAAGTCCATCCCAGGAGATCGATCGTGCCCGAGTTAGAGGACGGATTCCGGCGGCAACACACCTAAAGAAAGGAATTTTTCTTTCCACAAAAGTAACTTGGTTTGCATTCTTTCCAAAAGGGGATCCAAGTTTGCTTAGAAGTTTTCGATTATTAAGCCATAGACTAAGGTAAAAAACAACAAGGCTTCCTTCTTGCAATTTAGAATAGAGGCAATTCACTCTTCCTCTACAGAAAAAGTGTTTAGTCCTATAATAAAACTCTTATGAAAATTCACTTTGAACCCTACTGCACTGTTGATTCCTTATAAAATAGCTTGAGCTACTAAAAAAACTTTTTAACTGCACTAAAAATAAGAGCATTATCGGCAAAATGAAGGCTAAAAATATCTTTGAAGTAAGGATGGCGACCTATTCTTTCAATGAGATTAATATCTATTAAAAGGAAGAAAACTGAATTTTTAATCGCTTCCGATGAGAACACAGTGACAGAAGAGACGCTTGGGGATATTTCAAAGACACCACGGGTCCACTGAATTTCTATCACTAATCTATTAGATTTTCCATGGCCGTTTTTCTCTTTGATAGAAGTCATGCTGTCAAGGAGGTGTGTGAATCTTTTTTTTTTTTTTTTCTGACAAAAGCTCATCCTTGGAGTATAAATTCTTCAATGATTGCTTCAAAAGTTTTCTAGTGAAGATTTCATGAATGAAAAGAAAAGTATTTTTATTAAAATTAATTATCATGCATTTGAAATTATTTTGTCTCCGCCTTAGGAAAGAACTAGAAAACAATATTCTTCATTTGCGACATCTGCGATGGCAGAGGCCGGCGAGCCAAGGCTCTCTGCAGGAACGGTGGTGATAATGATGATCCTCATCATCATCATCCACGTCTTTCGATAAACGCTCTCACCCTCTAAAAGATCAGAAGCCTTTTTAGAGATTAATGTTCGCTGATGGATTAAGAGTTTCTTCACAAGGTAAGCTGCTGAAAACCGAGTTCAAATCAGACGACACTTTTCCGGGTGCGATAACGTGTTCGAGATTATCAGATAAGAGGTTGAACTTTTCCGGGTGTCAAAACAGAGGATATATGTAGATAACTTATCAAAGCCACGGATGAGAAATAATCCATTGCCAGCCAGAAAGATCAAAATGTCTGAAATGGAACAAGCTTTCCTTCTTAATCATGAAGGAAAAGTTTCCTATTCATTCCGAGTCCTATTGGACCTCTCCATTGGAGCCTTTTGTGGACCTCGGTGTGGAATTAAATAAAAGAATTATCATATAGTGATGGGGCCAGGTTCCATGGGCAACGGTGGCAGTTTGTTCTTGAACGGCCCTTTCAAATAAAAAAAAAATTGAATGCGACATTTTTTTTTCAATATTTTTCTACCCGGCCCTGGCTTCCTTCACAGCGGCCCCAGGCCTCTCCCAAGCCGTCAGCTTCCTCTAGCCGGCCTTGTTAGCGGTTCAATTCCAACACGGACAGCGACCTCCTCTGTCCATCCTAGGCGGCCTCAGCAGAGCTGACTCCACAGTGGCCTCCTCCATGGTGGCTCCCAATTCCACAGCGGCCTCCTCCACTGCAGCTCCTGACTCCACAGCAGCCTCCTCCACGGCGGCTTCCGAGTCCACAACAGCACCTGTCTCCCACGACAGCCCCTAGCGTCCTCCACAGCGGCCCTTAGCTTCCTCCATGGTGGCCACTCGTTCAACGGCCTCATCCTCAACAGCCTCAGTCTCGGCGGCTCGGTTCCTGGGATCCCCGGAATTCGCCCCTGACTCTGGTGGCCAGGTCCCAACTTCCAGCTCATCCTCGACCTTCCGCGGACCTCCCAACTCTGCTCCAAGTCTTCTCCTGGTCTTCCCCGACTGGTCGGATTTGTCCCATCCAGCTCCAGACGCCGATCCTAGCTCTTGGTCCTCCCCTGTCTCTGTTTCAGCTAGGCCTAGCCTCTGTCTCGGCTTCCCGGCCTTTAGCAACCGACACCCAATGTTTACAGACGTACCAAGCTCATTTGCTTCCAGTGGCAGCCTCCATCAGCTCCACGGAGCCCTGGTGGAAACAGCCCCCGGACTCCCTTGTTCCTGCTTCTCTACTCTGGCCCCGGCTTCACCATTCGACCGTCCTTTGCTTCGGTTATCGACTCTTGGGTAGTCGAGCCCCGACTTCCAGCTCCCTTCCTTGGCTTTAGCCTGCAACTGCCCCGAGGGTAGGGCCGGCAAGATTAACTATGGCTACTCTTAGACGGGACCTACAACGGAGTCCAGTGGCACCTTCATCCTCGTCCGCCTCATCTTCTTCACCACCGGTTTCAAGTGTGGTGCCCACAACTCCCATGTCATGGCCCACCAGGGGCCAAGTCCAACCAACCATCAGGGTAAAAGGGAGATATAGTCAACCCATGCGTCCGATGACATATGCATGAGCCAGGGGCATCCTCAAGTGGCCTATGGGTCTGAGGGTGCTAATAGCATTTATTTAATTCAAGAGGAGACTCATGGAGATTAATAAGGACATTGGCCATTAACAAGTATTTGAGTCCAGTGTACCAAAAGAGGCCAGCTGTGCTACCACACTTTATCTATAAGTGAAATCAGGACTTGCGTGAGGAATGACAATCTATTTAAAAACTACATGCATCCACCCACCTCTGACGGGACAGCGCCTGTAGCTCTGATATGCCACTAAGAAGATGCATTTTCATAAAAGCTTTTGCAAGTGGCAGCACCTCAGGTCTCACAGATATTAATCCTGACATTTCACCTACCAAAAAATCCTCAGTCATCATGACACCCCAACCACTCAGATCAGATAAGCCCCAAAAGTTATGGTCCATCATGAGGCTCCACGTGACCCATTCCCACTAAAGGACAATGCTCCAAGCTTCTCAGGCAAGCTGCACAACAGAGTATAAAGATAAATAAATTGGGTAAGAGAGACCTCCGACCAGATAACCCACAAGAACACATGCTCATTCTTGCTCACAGGGAGCTCTTCTCTGAGCCTCTCCCTCTTTCTCTTTCGAGCTTCCTCAAGCTCACGGTTGTTGCCCAGAGCACTGACTTGAGTGTCGGAGGGTCCCTACCAGAATCTCCGGCCATGGGACTTCTTGCAGGTTTGAAGGATGAAGGAGGAACCCTAATGCTTCTCTGAAGTGACGACTGATGCTCAAGGATGCCAATTCAAAGTGATCGGGCATCAACAGATTGGTGCGTCAGGAAGGGAGGATCCTCATCCCCCTTTGATCAAAATGGAAATCAAAAAGATGGTGATGAAAAGAATCCAAGAAGTCATCGCCAGTTGTGCTGGGGGCACCCTTAACGAGCTAAGCAGCAAGAGGCCAGCTCCCCGTTACACCAATAACACTAGTTCAAACCATTCAAGCAAAACACCATGTCACCCTCGCCCTGCAGGTCCAAGCATTAACGACAACTATTCAAAAGCTATGGGAGCGATATTTCATGGCCGCACGGTAACAAGCTTAGGAGCAAGAGCAACCTCAAGCTCAAGCTCATCGGCAATTTAAGGCTCAGGCTCATTGGCTAGCAATCTACCCGCGAGAGATCTCCTCAAAAGAGAGGTTGATCACCATCATGATTCACCTAAGCACCTTGAAGCCCCCTAAATGAAGGCATCGATGGCAAAGTGATTCCCAGGATGGACAAACTTGAGGTGTTATCTATGGTGGAAGATGAGGACAAAGGGCTTTGACTGTTGACTCCACCTACCTTCTCTCTGCCTCTTTCTTTTTCTCCTTATTGCACCCAAGAGCCAAGCCGAGCCCAGGATCTCCTGCAGATTTTATCTAGCTGCTCTCAGACTTCACCACTGAGGGCGACCAATCTCTTCAAAGGAAAAGCTCTCAAGCCTTTAATCGATGACAACACCAAACACGATACAAAGGCAAACAGCTAAGAAAGCTAAGTATACTGCACTAAAAAAAAGTTTTTCTTCATTCAATTTCTCAAAACCACTCGGGCGGCTAAGCAACTGTTGGGAATTGTATCCTAAAGCCAATCATTTGATGATTGAGCTAATGTAAATAGCATATAAATTGATATATTAATAGAAGTTATTTGATAGTTTATTCATTACAAAAACATCTTCTTAATACTCCTGATAGTAATGAAGCCCTCAGGATCTTCTTTCACGATAAAGGAGGATTTATCTTGAAGGTCCTCAAAAGAGTTCGCGACCAAATGATATACTATGATAGGGCCATAGTACTATCAATTATAGGACGTTGTATATCATATTTGTTGGTTATCCTCTTAACCAAGGAGTGTAGAGACACTGGTATGACATACAGGTAAAAAGTGTAGGAGTACATTTCACCGAACGTGACTCATTTTTGGATACTCTGCTGTCAAGAGTTAATCCGAGAAGATATAGGTATAAGTATCCTTCAGACCTGAAGATCACAACCAGTGGCTTACAAGCAACTCATTATACTTAGGTGCCGGACCACCTGGATTTCTAATCCAGCTACGAAAGGTTACTGGGTGCAGTCAAGTACTTGTGGTAGTCAGTTGTGGATCAAGATGGAATTTGACCTATCCGTTAAAAGGAGAAATGCTTGTGTTTCAATTTAGCAAGACCTTGGCCAAGGCACTTCATGTGAAAGTCACATGATCACTAAAGTTGAAATCACTTTATGGATTTGCTGTTTAGAGTTGACAGGCTCTTAAGCCATCCTTAGCATTTGTGGTCAAGAGGATGAATTATACGGTAACTGTTTCTTAGGGTTCTTGGAGTTTGCTCGGCAACTCTTCGACCTATCCGGACGTCGGGTTCCATTGCTAGATGGGCACATCGATTAGTATAGAAAGTTGTTCTATGCTACCGGCTTAGGTTCGAACCTAGAGAGTCACACGCATAGAAGTTTCCTAGGATGATCTATTTGCTGATCAACGATTGAGAATCGTATATGATTTAATTAATCAATTTGATTGATTGAATTATCTCAATTGGGTTAAGTACAAGTGAATAAGATTCAATTTGGTTTAAGTCTATTAGAAGGACTAGTCAATTTCAAATATTGATTTGAAATTAGACTTGATTTGGATTTAAATAGATTCAGGACTAGCCAAATTTGATTTGGGCTAGGACCATGATCTATGTAGGTTCAGTCCAATAAATTCAGATCAGCTTAAACCAAAACCTGAACCCAAACCTCTCGCATAAGTATCTCACATGATGAGATAACTAAATGAGAGATTAAATTCACATGTAGAATTTAATGATCTTCTCCAAAGAATTCTAAAGTATTAGAATTCAAATGTGCCTCTTTGAGTATGGAATTCCACAACCATTAATCAGAGATCAGGAACCCAAACCTCTCGCATCTCACATGATGAGAGTCTGAGAGATTAAATTCACATGTAGAATTTAATGAAAATTCTCCCTCTTTGAGTCAACTTGGAATTCGAATTCACATCTCTTTCGTTTTCACCGAATGTTGGAATTAACCAAACGCTGCGTCTCTTTGGTTTTTACCGAACGTGGGAATTAACCAAACACTGTGTCTCTTTGGTTTTCACGAACGACGGAATTCTAATGTTAGAATTCAATGGGCTGGCTAAAATGAGACTATAAATAGAGGACATCCCTCACCAGATTACAACAACAAAAGTTATGGATTGAATTTCTAAAGAGTTAGAATAGAAAATCCTGGTGTAATTCTGGTGTAGCGAAAGTTTGGTGGATCTTGAAGAAGATTCAAGTGGGAGGATTCAAGATCAGCAAAGTTATTTTTCCGCGAGCTAGCACTCCCGGAAATCTGATCATTCGGGGCTTCGCGTGGACGATACTAGAGGCCGGACGATTGAACGGCTGCAGAGCAATAAGGATTTACCTATTGTTCTTAAGGTAAGTGATTTGATCCTTAGATCTTAAGGCAGGCTTCAAGATAAGTAGTATGACTTCTCATCTTGAAGATCAAGATATGATCTTGATTATTTAATTTATATGCATAATTTAGATCAAACGATCCTAATATAAGGCAAAGATATGATCTTGATGCATGTTAGATAGATTATATGTAATCTTTAAGTTTCCGCATTGATAATAGTTATCAAATTTTAAAATATGCATGCCTCGGAAATTATTTCTCCCTTCAAATGGTATCAGAGCCATGGTTTCATCTTGATCTAATTTATTGCATGTAAATTAATGCTCCTATTAATTTTGTAATCAAAGAAAATACGGATCACTGGGCTATTCGGTCATAGATGGATTAAAAATCCAAATTACCATTCAATGAGGTATTCTGTGACATATTGCCGTGCATTATGGTTCTTTTATTATTGATGCTTAGTCAAAAGATAATTTAAATTGATCTTTGGCATCAAACATATTACATGCACTCTCAAAGTATTTTATATTTGATACATATTGATGTTGTATAAAAGCATGATATTTGCATGTTTAGTATAAAAACATAGATATGAGATATGATGGCATGATGTCTATGTTATGAAACATACAAATATTTATGAGAGTCTTATTTGAATGTCAAATATTATTCATAATCTTTTTAGATATGATCTAAATATAGGAATTATGAGTAGTAACATAATGCAACTGATGCTTGATTGAAATATATATGACATGAAATATATTTAATCTTTTGGGTTAGCTAAATCGGGTCCATAAAGGGTTAGACCCTAAGGTTTAAATCAACTGGACTATAAGAGTATTTGATCAAATCTAAATTAATTAGATTAGGTTAAGAATGCTCTAAATCAAACAATAGTTGTAGTTGATCATGTCCTTCTTTGATTAAACCAAATGGAAGTAGATTAGGCTCCGTGGTTGAGCATGAATCTCTTAGATGGTCAAATCAGAATTGGTTAACCATATGATGTCAAGGTGAGTTGGCAAGTTGCTCTAGGATCAACGATCGAATGGTTTTTAATTGGGAGCTACTCGTATTGATGCGTCTTTAACGAGTTAATGGCATATCCCTCCCATCGATCTCACTCACCTGGTCAATATGGTGAACCATTTATGATTCAGATCATTTACCTGATTCGGGTTGACCCATGCCTGTAAGGAAATCAGTCTGACTGATTTAGGTGCCACTTAACCTGACTTAATCTTGTTTCATTCTACCGATTTCATAGATTCAGTGGGAGAACTTGATTAGTCAATTTATCTTCAAATTATTAAATCCTCTAAAATTATTAGGTCCTTAAAATGAAATAGTTATATGATAACTAGATCATAGCCTCCCATTAAGGTGGGTGATAATGAGTCCGATGTCTTGATAATCATTGGAGGCACTCCATGCCTGGTGCTTGTCAACCATCGGAATTATCATTCATTATATGATAAGTCAGCGTAACTATTAAATAGACAGTCAGGTGAGCCGAGCTTCACTCGGGCTTGGTTGTCTATTGATAGGTTACACTGATTATATCATTTAATGGTTGGACCTAACCAGAACTTTCAGTGGAGGCACTTCATGCCTGCTGAAGAGGTACATGGGGCAAAACTGAACACTAAGAATTGTTTTGGGAAACAATTGGTTTTGAACCTACTCTTAGATGCATATGGGTTGGCCAAGCTTCACTTGGGCCTGTATGTAGTCTATGTAGATCTTAGTGCCCACTAAAGAATTAAGAATAATTCTTCGAATTGGGGTGTAGAGGCTGCCAATTTGAACAAAATAGTGGGAGAATCTTTAGACTAAAGTCCAAGTCTTTAGACTGAATCAATTTATATACTAATAAACTTTAGTTTTTCCTTATGCAGAAAATGGCCACTAATTTATCATTAAGGTCCCTATTGGATAGTGACAAGTTGAATGGTTTAAATTTCAATAGCTGGTTTAGAAAACTTAAGATCGTCCTTGAGCATGAGAGGATTCTATATATTCTGAATAATCCTGCACCAAAGATACCTGATGCAAACACCCAAAGTTCTGAGAAAGACACTTATCAGAAGTGGCTCAATGATAGAACTAGCATGCATTGCATCATGCTAGCAGCAATGAACGATGAATTCGGTCGCCGGTTCGAGAATGCTCAGCCAGAAGAAATCATTCAAGCGTTGAATGAATCTTTCGGCACACCTGACGACGTTGAAAGGCACAAGACTAGTTGTGCTATTTTTAATGCTCGAATGAGGGATGGATCTCCTGTCACTGATCATGTATTGTACATGATCGAGAAGATAGAACTCCTAAGCAAGCTCGGCTTTCCCCTACATGAGCAGTTGGGAAAAGATGCGATCCTGAATTCCTTGCCTCCATCCTTCCGACCTTTCCTTACTCATTTTCGAATGACAAAGCCTGCAGTCAACTACCACGGTTTGTTGGGGTTGTTACAGAACTTTGAGAAGGATAACCAGCTCTCTAAGGGTTTGGTTAATGTGGTTGAAGGATCTAAGGTAGGGCGTCAACCCTTTGGGAAAGGAAGAAGAAAAAGAATAAGAAAAAGGTGCAACATGCTAGGACATCTATAAGGGGTCAGATGCAGAAGAAGAAAGTTGATAAAAGTCAAGCTGAATGCTTTCATTGCAAGATGCAAGGGCACTGGAAGAGGAACTGTCCTCTTTACATTGCCACACTTGATCCAAACAGGCCAAAGAAGAAAAAGGGGCAAGATGTTGCTCAACAAGGTATTTATATGATAACACCTTGTAATTTTTCTGTATATGATAATCAGACCTGGGTATTGGATACCGGGAGTCCTTTTAACATTTGCAATTCATTGCAGGGACTACAGGTCACTAGAAGATTTGAGGACAATGAAAGATTCCTTAATGTCGGCGATGGAAGATTAGTTCCAGTTCTGGCATTAGGAGTTCTTGAAATAGTTTTCAATAGAAATGTCATTATACTAAATGATTGTCATTTTTGCCCAACGTTCTTGTTGAACGTAATTTCTGTAGGCCTTCTGGCCAAAAGTCATTATGAAATTTCAATAAAGGATGTTACTTTGAATATCATTATGAATGAGTCACTGTAATGACTGGGCATTTATCTAATGGCATTTATATATTATCACAGCCTGTGAATGTAGTGTACAAATCAAGTAAGCGCCCTAGAACAACTGATGTCACAGATATTTATCTTTGGCACCATCGGCTGGGTCATATCAACAAGAACAGATTAAACAGGTTAACTCAGGAGGGCATCCTTCGAGTTGATGATTGTGAATCATTAACTACCTGTGAATCATGTCTTCTTGGTAAAATGACCAAGTCATCTTTTACTGGAAAAGGTGAAAGAGCCAAAGAGCTATTGGGTCTAGTACATACTGATGTATGTGGACCAATGAGCACTTGTGCCAAAGGTGGATATTACTACTTCATTACTTTTACAGACGACCTTTCTAGGTTCGGTTATGTCTATCTTATGAGACATAAATCTGAGTCGTTTGAAATGTTCAAACTATATCATAAAGAAGTAGAAAAACAAACAAAAATGTATTAAGACCCTTCGATCAGATCGAGGAGGCGAATACCTTTCCAATGACTTTGTGACATATTTAAAGAGAATGGATTCTCTCCCAATGGACTCCTCCAGGAACACCGCACATAACGGTGTGTCGGAAAGAAGGAATCGAACTCTGTTAGACATGGTTCGGTCCATGATGGGTTTTGCAAGCTTGCCAATATCATTTTGGGGATATGCATTAGAATCAGCTTGTCATATTCTAATAAGGTTCCAAGTAAGTCTGTTTCTAAAACTCCACATGAGATGTGGTATGGACATAAACCGGTTATCACCTATCTGAGAGTCTGGGGGTGTCCGGCTTATGTGAAACGTGCAAAATCAGACAAACTTGAACCCAAATCTGACAAATATTTTTTTATCGGCTATCCGAAAGAAACCAAAGGATATTACTTCTACAATACTGAAGAACAAAAGTTGTTCATTAGTAATAGAGCAGTTTTTCTTGAAAAGGAGTTCCTTAGTGAAGGAACAAATAGCTCTAATGTTGAACTTGAGGAAGTTCATCAAGTAGAAGGAACAACACAAACCAGTGAACCCTTAGAATCTGAGTTGATTAGATCAAACTCAAAACCCATTTTAGATGCACCATTAAGGCGATCTGGTAGAGTACCACATCAACCGGACAGATACTTAGGTTTCTTGGTCCAGAACGATGATCCTGTTGAACTCGATGAGAACAACGAGGATCCGATCACCTATATGGATGCTATGCAAAGGACTGACTCTAATAAATGGCTTGATGCCATGAAATCCGAACTTGATTCCATGAAGGACAATAATGTATGGACATTAGTTGACCCACCCGAAGGGATAAAACCCATAGGGTGTAAGTGGGTTTTCAAGAGGAAAAGAGGCGCAGACGGAAAGGTAGAGACCTATAAAGCACGTCTGGTTGCCAAGGGGTATCGTCAACGTTATGGTATTGACTATGACGAAACGTTTTCTCCTGTGGCAATGCTGAAATCCATTCGGATTATGCTAGCTATAGCAGCACACTTCGATTATGAGATTTGGCAGATGGATGTTAAAACCGCTTTTCTAAATGGTGATTTAGAAGAACAGGTGTATATGATACAGCCTGAAGGTTTTATATCTGAAGACGAGTCTAAAGTGTGCAGGCTACAGAAGTCTATTTATGGACTTAAGCAAGCATCTAGGAGTTGGAACATACGATTTGATAAAGTGATCAAATCTTATGGCTTTATTAAGAATAAAGAAGAACCTTGCATTTATAAATGGGCTAACGGTTCCGTTATTGTATTTCTTGTATTATATGTGGATGATATTCTCTTAATCGGGAATGATATCCCTGCATTACAAGGAATAAAGACATGGTTATCATCACAATTCTCCATGAAAGATCTGGGAGAAGCATCATACATCCTAGGGATGAAGATCTATAGAGATAGATCTAAGAGGATGCTTGGTTTATCCCAATCTACGTACATTGACACAGTGCTAAAGAGGTTTAGCATGGAGAATTCCAAGAAAGGCTATCTTCCGATAGGCCATGGAATTCATCTTTCTAAGAAGGATTGTCCGACAACTCCTAATGAAAGAGAACGTATGAGTCGAATTCCATATGCTTCGGCAGTGGGATCGATTATGTACACCATGACATGTACAAGACCAGATGTGGCATACTCACTAGGAGTAGTGAGTAGATACCAATCTGATCCAGGAGAAAAACACTGGCAAGTTGTTAAGACAATCCTTAAGTATTTGAGAAATACTAAGGACCAGTGGTTAGTCTATGGAGAGTCTGATTTGAAACTTGTTGGATATACTGATTCCAGTTTTCAATCAGATCATGATGATAGCAAAAGTGTATCGGGTTTCGTGTTTATCCTAAATGGTGGAGCTGTTTGCTGGAAAAGTTCCAAGCAACATACAGTGGCAGATTCGGTGTGCGAGGCAGAGTACATCGCTGCATCAGATGCTGCGAAAGAAGCTGTGTGGCTGCGAAAGTTTATCTCCGAGCTTGGAGTGGCACCTTCCATAGATGGACCAGTCCTGTTGTACAGTGACAGCACTGGTGCCATAGCTCAAGCAAAGGAACCACGAGCACATCAGCGCACCAAGCACATACTGCATCGGTTTCATCTTATTCGAGAGATTGTAGACCGAGGTGACATAAATCTTCAGAAGATTGATGGAAAGGAAAACCTAGGTGACCCATTTACTAAAGCACTCAGCATCAAGGAGTTTGACAACTATAAGTTGAAGATGGGTATTAGATACTGTAATGAGTGGCTTTAGGCTAAGTGGGAGTTTGTTGGGAATTGTATCCTAAAGCCAATCATTTGATGATTGTGCTGATGTAAATTGTATATAAATTGATATATTAATAAAAGTTATTTGGCAGTTTATTCATTACAAGAACATCTTCTTAATACTCCTAATAGTAATGAAGCCCTCAGGATCTTCCTTCACGATAAAGGAGGATTTATCTTTGAAGGTCCTTAAAAGAGTTCGCGACCAAATGATATACTATGACAGGGCCATAGTACTATCAATTATAGGACGTTGTATATCATATTTGTTGGTTGTCCTCTTAACCAAGGAGTGTAGAGACACTGGTATGACATACAGGTGAAAGTGTAGGAGTACATTTCACCGAACGTGACTCATTTTCGGATACTCTGCTGTCAAGAGTTAATCCGAGAAGATATAGGTATAAGTATCCTTCAGACCTGAAGATCACAACCAGTGGCTTACAAGCAACTCATTGTACTTAGGTGCCGGACCACCTGGATTTCTAATCCAGCTACGAAAGGTTACTGGGTGCAGTCAAGTACTTGTGGTAGTCAGTGTGGATCAAGATGGAATTTGACCTATCCCGTTAAAAGGAGAAATGCTTGTGTTTCAATTTAGCAAGACCTTGGCCAAGGCACTTCATGTGAAAGTCACATGATCACTAAAGTTGAAATCACTTTATGGATTTGCTATTTAGAGTTGACAGGCTCTTAAGCCATCCTTAGCATTTGTGGTCAAGAGGATGAATTATACGGTAACTGTTTCTTAGGGTTCTTGGAGTTTGCTCGGCAACTCTTCGACCTATCCGGACGTCGGGTTCCATTGCTAGATGGGCACATCGATTAGTATAGAAAGTTGTTTCTATGCTACCGGCTTAGGTTCGAACCTAGAGAGTCACACGCATAGAAGTTTCCTAGGATGATCTATTTGCTGATCAACGATTGAGAATCGTATATGATTTAATTAATCAATTTGATTGATTGAATTATCTCAATTGGGTTAAGTACAAGTGAATAAGATTCAATTTGGTTTAAGTCTATTAGAAGGACTAAGTCAATTTCAAATATTGATTTGAAATTAGACTTGATTTGGATTTAAATAGATTCAGGACTAGCCAAATTTGATTTGGGCTAGGACCATGATCTATGTGGGTTAAGTCCAATAAATTCAGATCAGCTTAAACCAAAAGAACCCAAACCTCTCGCATAAGGATCTCACATGATGAGATAACTAAATCTAAGAGATTAAATTCTCATGTAGAATTTAATGTATTACATTAATCTTCTCCAAATGGAATTCTAGAATTCAATGTGCCTCTTTTTGGAATTCTAAGTGTTAGAATTCACATCTCTTTGGTTTTTACCGAATGTCGAATTAACCAAACGGCGTCTCTTTGGTTTTCACCGAACGGTGGAATTCTAAATGTTAGAATTCAATGGGCTGGCTAAAATGAGACTATAAATAGAGGACATCCCTCACCAGATTACAACAATGAAAAGTTATGGATTGAATTCTAAAGAGTTAGAATAGAAAATCCTGGTGATTCTGGTGTTAGCAAAAGTTTGGTGGATCTTGGAGGAAGATTCAAGTGGGAGGATTCAAGATCAGCAAAGTTATTTTTCCGCGAGCTAGCACTCCGGAAATCCGATCATTCGGGGCTTCGCGTGGACGATACTAGAGGCCGGACGATTGAACGGCTGCAGAGCAATAAGGATTTACCTACTGTTCTTAAGGTAAGTGATTTGATCCCTAGATCTTAAGGCAGGCTTCAAGATAAGTAGTATGACTTCTCATCTTGAAGATCAAGATATGATCTTGATTATTTTATATGCATATTTTAGATCAAACGATCCTATATATAAGGCAAAGATATGATCTTGATGCATGTTAGATAGATTAATATGTAATCTTTAAGTTTCCGCATTGATAATAGTTATCAAATTTTAAAATATACATGCCTCGGAAATTGTTTCTCCCTTCAGCAACCCCCGGTAGTTTTCGGTGGCTCTACGATCATAAGGATACCCTCGGACTGGCGCGAGAAACCTCCGAGGTGGTTCAAGTCCTATGGTCTCGGCGGCCCCGAGTCAAACACTCGGGCTGGCCGAGCAACCCTCGAGGTATTTTCAAAATGACCTTAGTGGTCCCGAGATCATAGACACCCCGAACTGGCGCGAGAAACCTCTAGTGGTTCAATCCCTGTGGACTTTGCGGCCTCGAGTCAACGCCCGGGCCGGCCGCGAAACCCCCGAGACGGTTTTATTTTAGCCCCAACAGCCTTATATATATTTGGCTCAGCGGCATCATTATAACCTCAATGGTTTTATTGCAGCCCCAGCGGCTCTATCGCAGCCCCAGCGGCTCTATGTTTGCTTCAGCAGCTAATGGCCCACGTTGGCCAATTAGAAGCCCCAAGTCAGCTCACAGCAGGAGAGATCAACCCCAGCCCATAGTAAGTGGACATTCATTCCCAGACTCCGCATTAGGAGAGAATTGCTAGCTTCCCTCAGCTAGTCAAAGAGAGCATGCAGATGTCCACACAAATAAAAAAAGAGAGAAAAAGAAAGAAAGAAAAAAGAAAAGAGCGAAGGAAGTTCTACACTCCTTTAGCTTGTGGGCTCTACAACCGCCAAGCTAAGCCCGAGGCCAGCTCGGCACCAAAGCCCGAGGCCAGCTCGGCACCTAATATCACCTATGGGATCGGAATCATTACAACCTCAACAGTTTTATTTCAGCTCCAATAGCTCTATCAGCCCCAAGGGCATTAATTATTACAGCCTCACCGGCTTTATCCTTGCCTCAGCGGCATTATCGTGGCAGCTTTATCTCTGCCTCAGCGGTATTATCGTGGCCTCATCGGCTTTATCTCTGCCTCAGTGACATTATTGCAGCTTCATTAGCTTTATTTTTGCCTCAGCGACTAGTTGATGAGCATCCCCCAAAACTTGGCGTATGCTACTTTGAGTGGGAAGCACAAGGTAATCAACTTACCCTCAAAACTGCTTAAAATGCTACACTCCTTCAGCTTGGTTAGTGCAGGATCTACAAGCTCAAAAAGTGTGGGGGCATATGATGGGGCTAGTTAATGGTCCCATAGGCAACGATGGCAGTTTGTTCTTGAACGGCCTTCTCAAATCAAAAAAATCGAATGCGACATTTTTTTTCAATATTTTTCTACCCAACCTTGGCTTCCTCCACAGTGGCCCCAAGCCTCTCCCAAGCCATCCAACTTCCTCTAGCCGGCCTCGTCAGCGGCCCGATTCCAACATGGACAGCAACCTCCTTTGTCCATCCTAGGGGCCTAAGCAGAGCTGACTCCACAATGACCTCCTCCATGGTGGCTCCCAAGTCCACAATGGCCTCCTCCACGGTGGCTCCCGACTCCACAGCGGCCTCCTCCACGGCGGCTCCCGAGTCCACAGCGGCCTCCTCCATGGCGGCTCCTGACTCCACAGCGGCCTCCTCCACAGTGGCTCCCGAGTCCACAGCGGCCTCCTCCACGGCAGCTCCCAAGTCCACAACGGCCTCCTCCACGGCGGCTCCTGACTCCACAGCGGCCTCCTCCATGACGGCTCCCAAGTCCACAACGGCCTCCTCCACGATGGCTCCCAAGTCCACAGTAGCCTCCCAAGTCCACAACGGCCTCCTCCACGGCAGCTCCCAAGTCCACAGCGGCCTCCTCCATGGCGGCTCCTGACTCCACAGTGGCCTCCTCCATGGCGGCTCCCAAGTCCACAGCGGCCTCCTCCACGATGGCTCCCGAGTCCATAGTGGCCTCCTCTACGGTGGCTCCCAAGTCCATAGCGGCCTCCTCCACGGTGGCTCCTGAGTCCACGGTGGCACCCATCTCCCACGATGGCCCCTAGCTTCCTCCACAACGGCCCCTAGCTTCCTCCATGGCGGCCACTCGTTCAACGGCCTCATCCTCAACGGCCTCAGTCTCGGTGGCTCGGTTCTTGGGATCCCCGGAATTTGCCCCTGACTCTGGTGGCCGGGTCCCAACTTCCAGCTCCTCCTCGACCTTCCGCGGACCTCCCAACTTTGCTCTGGGTCTTCTCCTGGTCTTCCCCGACTGGTCGGATTTGTCCCGTCCAACTTCGGACGCCGATCCTAGCTCTTGGTCCTCCCCTATCTCTGTTTCAGTCAGGCCTAGCCTCTGTCTCAGCTTCTTGGCCTTTAGCAACCAACACCCAACGTTTACAGCCATACCATGCTCATTTGCTTCCAGTGGCAGCCTCCGTCAGCTCCACGGAGCCTTGGTGGAAACAGCCCCCGAACTCCCTTGTTCCCGCTTCTCTACTCTGGCCCCGGCTTCACCATTCGACCATCCTTTGCTTCAGTTATCGACTCTTGGGTAGCCGAGCCCTGACTTCTAGCTCCCTTCCTCGGCTTTAGCCTGCAACTACCCCGAGGGTAGGGCCGGCAAGATTAACTCTGGCTACTCTTAGACAGGACCTGCAATGGAGTCCAGCGGCACCTTCATCCTCGTCTGCCTCATCTTCTTCGCCACTGGTTTCAAGTGTGGTGCCCACAACTCCCATGTCATGGCCCACCAGGGGCCAAGTCCAACCAACCAATAGGGTGAAAGGGAGATATAGTCAACCCATGCATTGGATGACATATACATGAGCCAGGGGCATCCTCGAGTGGCCTATGGGTCTGAGGGTGCTAATGGCCTTTATTTAATTCAAGAAGAGACTCGTGGAGATTAATAAGGACTCTAGCCATTAACAAGTACT
This sequence comes from Calamus simplicifolius, assembly GCA_900491605.1. Lineage (NCBI taxonomy): Eukaryota > Viridiplantae > Streptophyta > Magnoliopsida > Arecales > Arecaceae > Calamus > Calamus simplicifolius. Next base: position 727,771 of record UESW01004120.1, on the reverse strand, counting down.
CGAGTCTAGTGTAACAGAAGAGGTCAGCTGTGCTACCACACTTTATCTACGGGTGAAATCAGGACTTGCGTGAGGAACGGCAATCTATTTAAAAAACTACATACATCCACCCGCCTCTGATGGGACAGCATCTGTAGCTCTGACATGCCACTAAGAAGAAGCGTCTTCATAAAAGCTTTGACAAGTGGCAGCACCTCAGGTCTCACAGATATTAATCTTGACATTTCACCTACTAAAAAGTCCTCAGTCATCATGACACCCCAACCACTCAGGTCAGATGAGCCCTAAAAGTTATGGTCCATCATGAGGCTCCACGTGACCCATTCCCACTAAAGGACAAGGCTCCAAGCTTCTTAGGCAATCTATACAACATAGTACAAAAATAAATAAATTGGGTAAGAGGGACCTCCGACCAGGTAACCCACAAGAACACACGCTCATTCTTGCTTATAGGGAGCTCTTCTCTGAGCCTCTCCCTCTTTCTCTTTCGAGCTTCCTCAAGCTCACGGCTGTTGCCTAGAGCACTGATTTGAGCGTCGGAGTGTCCCCGCTGGAATCTTCGGTCGTGGGACTTCTTGCAGGATTGGAGGATGAAGGAGGAACCCTAATGCTTCTCTGAAGTGACAACTGACGACTGACGACTGACGACTGATGCTCAAGAATGCCAGCTCAAAGTGACTGGGCATCAACATATAGCATTAAGAAATATTTAAAATATTGCCAACTTTAAATGAAGGGTATAATTATCAATTTCAGTAAGGCTGCAGGTGCAGGCCTTAAAAGCTTTTGAAAGATAAAGATACAGCAAATTGATATCTAGCCTAAGCAGGCAGGCTGTAACTTTTGGTTGCTTTTTATCAACCTTGTGTATTAATTCTTTTTAATTTTTTTATCATATAAAATCTATATGTATACTTATGTTTATTATATATAGTAATAAAATAATCATATACAATATAAAAATAATTATAATAACAATAACAAAGCTTTAATTCTAAACTAATTAAGATCAATTAGATGAATTATTTTTCTTCATTTAACTATGTTTATTATATATATAGTAATAAAATAATCATATACAATATAAAAATAATTATAATAACAATAACAAAGCTTTAATTCTAAACTAATTAAGATCAATTAGATGAATTATTTTTCTTCATTTAACTCTGTTGTGAGTTATTTTTTATAAAATAAAAAAATTTTAAATTTTTTTATCACTTTCTTTCATATGATTTTTAATTTATTTTTATCTTTTTTTTCTATATATCAAATTACTCTTCCATACATACGTATTTGTAGATTTATATTGCACATATTCAAACTATTTAAGTTATCATTCTCTTCATTTTTTTTTGAAAAGATACCTCTATATTTTTATGAATAATTTTATTTTTTTATTTTATCTTTTTTTATACTATACATTCATCTCTACGTTCTTATTTTCATCACATTCATCTTATATATGTGTATTTTTTTAACTACTCATATTCGATGCAATAAAGTATAGATAATCTTATGACTGTTAATTATTATGTGTAATATAAAGATAATCATATACAACACTTAGAAATTAAAAAAAATGATATATTTGATTGAATACCATATGATTGGTCAATAGAAATTAAATGTTATAATTTGATCCACTACAAAGTCAGACAACACTTTGCTCTTCAAGAAATCTATGATGCCATCATGGTTGTATGATTAGAATTTGAGCTCAAAAATAGATCCCAGTATGAAGGGTAAGTTTGGTGAGCTATTTTTCAAATCGATATCTTTTGACACCGATTTTTTGTATTGGGCGCAAGATAAAAAGATTTTACAGGGGTGGTATTAAAGGAAAAAGTGCCACTTCAAGTGAAAGTGGTGCTTTTTTCATCCATCGTGGCAAAGTGAAAATGCCACTTGAAATGGTACTGTTAAAAAGTGTCATTGTGACGCTTTTAAGAAGCATTATTTTTTCCTTGTAGATCGAGAGCGCCACTTGAAGGATGAGAAAAGCGTTACTTTAAGTAGCGATTTTTGAAGTGACGCTTTTTTTCTTTAACATTATCCCGTAAAATTTTTTACCTTCACATCTATTACGTAAAACCAGTGTCAAAAGACATCGGTTTGAAAAACACCTTTTAAGTTTGGTTGGCTAAGTGAACCAACTGTGAGCTCACTTTTCTGGGGCGATATATGTCTACTTCTTTCTAAATCAAGTTATTCAACTCTATCTTAGGCCAACTAAGTATGTAAAACTTAGATTGAATTGAGTTCAGATGCCCAGTTACAAATAATCATATAGGTCTCGAGTCTAACTGGACTACGACGTAATAAAGTTCCCAGTTCCGAGGTAGCAATGTTTGGATGTTTTTGGTGTGCAGTCCATGGTGAGTAATGAAGTTCCCTTTCCTGAGGCAGAAACGTTTGGATATTTTTGGTATGCGGTCCGTGATGATCAGGTTGTGGGACCCGCTTCCCAACTTTAAAACTTTGATAAAATAATGATTCTTCAGGTAGAATAATTCTCAAATCCACCGGCCATGCGATTCTTTCGTGGAGATGGCTACCCTTTCTTAGCAATATAGAAGTCGTAGTTTTACTTTGCGTTTTCGGCTGCCACCTGGAAGATAATAAGAGCACAGTAGTGGTGGTCAACCAATGGCTAGCTGTTGTCCCTCAGCAGTTGATTTAAGAATATTTGGTAATGAAATGATAAATTCAATTAGTAGCTATTGATTTTTTAAAAATTAAATATTAAATTCAGCTAATTAATGTAACTGTTGATCACTCAACAGATATTTTAAGAATCAAAATAAAAGTTATAAAATATGAATGCTCTTATAAATCAAATCTTTTTTTTTTTTTTTTGAAACTCTATTCCTTTCACTATCCTTCCTTTCCATGATAGATTTGTTTCCCTCACAAAACTTCCACTTCACATGATGGAATTGCACTTAATTTAATGGAAGTAGCTAGGAGTTCTATTAAGATGTTTTAAATTTGCATGGATTAATTACATTATTTATATTTATAGACATGAGATAACTTTTTTATCAATTAATATTTTAATTTTTTTCTCTTTAATTTAGTTATATAGCTAATAAAAGAAATAATAAAATATATATTATATTATATTAAAACAGAAAAATACACCGTTATTGATCATTCTAATGCTTTAACAACAATAGTTTCAGCAATAATAGTTCAACTAAATACTTTATAAAAAGATAGTTATTAATTATTGATTAACAGTTAACAACTATTAGCTATTAATTACCAGCAACTAATCCAAACAACTCTACGAAGGTAGAGCTAGGAATATGAGATCCGAAAAAAGCCAGGAATATATAGACTTCACGTGGACAGAAGGTTGCTTTTCTTTAATCTTTTCTGTTATATTCTTAGCCATCTCCAAAGGATTCCCTTCAACGGATCTTCCCCTTTTGTCCCTTATTTGTTTTCGTTACGTGCATTACCATTTACATGCTATTGCTGGGATTCTATTTTCATCATTACAAAAAATTCTGATTTAGCGATAAATAGCAGCAAAATTGCAGCGTCAAACAATAAAGGAGAAATAGCGAAGCATTTAGTGATGCATAGTCGTAAAATCCCTAACGATAACTTTAGTTATGAAATAGTGATGCATATTTTGTTGCTATTTAGCGATGCAAAATTTTGTGTCGCTAATTTTTTTGTATGCATCGCAAAATAGCGATGCTTTTATCGGCATCGCTATTTTCGTTAAATGTCGCAATACAATTAGTTGCGTCGCTAAATTAACGATACCTTTGCGATGAAACAGTGGCGTCACAAATATCGTATACCCCAAACCCTAACTCCTGCATTTTATTCATAGCGACCGTGTTTGAAGACCTCCCGAACCTCCTATCGCCCAATCTTTAATCTTTTTGGTGCTGGAGTGCGTTATTCACCTCGCCGTCAAAGAAAACTCTTCTCTAGCCAAGATAAAGCATTTTTCTAACTTTTTTTTCTCCGTCCTCTTTGGTTATTCCTGCCATTTGAGTTCGGTCCGTTGTTTAGGGTTAGGTTCGTTGCCATGTGAGTTTTTTTCTATCAATTTTGGATAGGTTTTTGCATATTGATGGCTTACCTGCAGTTTTATGTTGAGAATGGATTGAATGTATTGCTTGTTTTTTTGGTTTCAATATGAAATGAGGATTGATTTGCTCACGGTCGCTATGAATAAAATGAGTATATTTTTTGGTTTAAATAAAGCACGCTATATTAATTAGAGAAAATGAGTATATTAACTAGAACATATGTGGTATGTTTTTTTATAAATAGATAACCTTATAATGCGTGCTTTATTTAAAAAACTTGAATTGTTTTACATAAAAGTGTATTTAGGTCATATTGTGAGAGACATACCTAGTTTTACTATTTCTAGGTTTGATCTTAACGGCAAGAGTGACTCAAAAAAGGCTAGTAAAGGATCTTTATATGCAAGTTCTCATTTTTGACAGAAAAATTTATAGAAAATAAGTCTGCGAGAGTATATATGCAATAATTCATCAAACAATAATTTTTAATAATAAACATGTATTATCACAATGTCTTAATAGTAATATATTCTAATCTTCTATGAATTATGTGACATACTAACAACTAATACAATTCATTATCATACTTAACAAATTGCTTAGAAAAATTGGTTAGGTACTATTGTAAAAGGTTATTCCAGTTATTTTACAAGGAAAAGCACACTTAAAATCATAATAATGCATGAATTTATAGTTACTTTTAAGAGTTTGTTATGTTCATTTACAAACATATTCTATCGCTTATTGGTTCGCCGAATTTATGAGTATTATGACGTATTCATTAGTCATAAGTTCCACCTATTTCATGAATTGGTTTTGAAGAAAATTTTCATCTGCTAGTTAATAGTCCATGGTCTAATATTGATAATATTTTCATTAATTATCTTGCACAATGGCCATTGAGGACCGTAACTATCTACTCTGGCTATTTTGTGAATGGTTACAAGTTTCAGATTGAAGGATTAAGTTCTTCAAGAGGCACAAAATTGAAGCATGTGCGTTAAAGGTCAAAGTATTGGAGCAAACATGTAGGATTATTATGGAAAGTTAGTGGAGGTGATCGAAGTTGAATATCCAGGTTGGCCTATGAAATATATTGTTTTATTTCATTGCAAGTGGTTTGATCCAACAGTAATATGGGGACAAGGGTTCATAATCAATATAATTTAGTTGAAAGGAACCATAAACGAAGATTACAAAATATGAATCATTTATCATAGCATTACAAGCTTAGCAAGTGTATTATTGCAAATATCCAAGCTTGTGCAACGACAATGAGATTGATGGATTATTTCTAAAATTGCGTCATAATCGACCATCGTGCTTACTTAGACCTCTTCTAATCAATCACCTAATTTCCCTATATTTCAAGATGATGAGATAGAAATACATACAATTGAGGATGACACAGATGTTCCTAAAACATCACTTAGAGACTCGACTAGTGATATTCAAGAAATTGAGGTTGTGAATGTTCAATTGGGTGATGATGAAGATGAATTTGAATCACAGTCGGATATAACATCAAAAGTTGAACTGATAATTGATGATATAAATGAAACAGACTCTACATAGATGTTGATACACTTGTAATATGAATTTATTTGTGCTTAATATTTGACATATATTCATTATTCATAATTATGTTGCATGAATCTTTATTATTTTTAGTATGAGGGGTTGGGGTAGAAATTGTGCTGATACACGAAGTGGGCGGGGCCATAGCACTGACCCATCCGATCCACAGCCTTTATTGTCTCCACAGAATATTGCACCTCAGACTAGATCAGATTGTGATGCTTCTTCTTTCAGCAGCACAAACGGAGTGTTCGTCATCCTCAGGCTGTCGAGTACTTGCCTTGGATGCTGATGAGCTGTAAGTATATAGTTTTTTTATTTATTAAAATTTTTATTTTTCTTATTAATAAACATGCATTATTTATAATTTATTTTTTGTTAACAGTTTTATTGAGCATCATACAATATCGAGCCAGATCAGTGCTACATTTTAGAGATCCGATTGGCTACGATTGGCATTACATGTCTCCAAGCACGGGGAAGTTCTATTTTTCTGAGTTTCAGGTAAACTGTCTATAAAATATAATTTATCAATCAAATTATTTTTCTTAATTCTATCATTATTTGCAACTCATTCTTTATTTTAATATAGAAGTTTATGTGGAACCCTACCATCCATGATACCATTAGGTCGGCATGGGATGCCCTAGATGTACGATGATACTCTGACATGCTTCATCATTGGAGAAAATCCAGTCGTCGTCCAATGCATGTGCCGAAGGGGATATGGCATGATTGGCAACAAGTGTGGCAATCGAAGGCCTAGGACAGGAGGTCCATTGCAACTACCATGAACCGCTGATCAGAGAAGGGCAGTCCAGGCACGGGTCTCTCATGCCACAGTTTGGGGTCAATTTCTATTTAGGAGCATCGATGTTGTTTGGTAAGAAAACATAAATAAATAAACTACTAATTATTTTATTTATAAATACTTGCATTTATAATCTATTTTTATTTCTATAGACTGTGTAGTAGGGCACAAACCCAGGTGAGTTTCATTTTTTCAGAGTCACACACACGAAGAAGGATGGTTATTGGGTCAATGCACAGTTACATCAAGTTGGCATAAAGATTTGCTTCTAAAATATTTGTTGTGTATTTTTTGATTTTCATACTTATATTGTTGGTTCAAATACCATTCCTTTTATATTTCGCAGGCACGTATGGATAACCTTCTATCCCAGACATCACAGGCAAACTCTACTAATGGGGAAACCTCCGTCGAGCTCTCCTCACAGGAGAGTCGATGGATATTTTTGGAAATTGTTGATGCCCAGCCACACGATCGTAGGTTGTATGGTTTAGGTACTAAAGCTTTCAAATTCTTTTCCATTCCTAACTCCTGTTTGCATTGTGCTAGATTCGGCGATATTCCTACTGAGTACATCGATGATATGAGGCGATATGTTACAAATCAAGTTCAGTAGGAGTTCGACAAGCACACTTCTGAGCTTTGGCAGAAGCTTGTAGACCTTAGAGCCCAGTAAGCCGCAGATCGACAGTAGATGCATGAAATGCAGGAGTTGGTTTACCTAATGTCACAGAGCATAGGATCTTTACTCTCCAACACATCTTGGCCTCTAGCATGTGATCCATCACAGGATTCTTGATGTTATTTTTATTTTTCTGTTATGTATACACTATTTTTATGTATGTTTGATTTATGTAATGTGTTGAAAACTTATCTTCTTTACTTTAATAGAAAATTTTCAAACTTTTTTTACAAATTGAATGTTTATTTATATTATCAGCGCCAACAACTATTTCAAATTACAATGTCTCCATACATGGTATGTATTATTGTTAAGTATATAAGCAGGTTTAAATTTTACTTTCAAATATTATATTTAAAAAATTATTAATATTACGATGCAACTATGATGCAAACCATGCGTCGCTAAGTAGCAACGCAATTGCGTCACTATTTTTGCGATGCATTTTTTCGTCGCAAATGTTGCGACATACCAAATAGTGTCGCTAAATAACAACACATTTCTGACGTTTAGCGACACCTTTGCGATGATTAACGCTTTATTGACCGAGCGTTTAGCGACGGAACTTGAGTGTCGCTAAGCTGAAATAGCGATGCATTTTTATGTTTAGCGACACTTTTGGAGCGTCTCTAAACATGAAATTTCTTGTGGTGCATGCAATGACTGTAAAATGTATTAGAAATAAATCAAAAGATATCAAATTCGTGCAAACCAGCTTGTCGTGCCATTTATAAAAGCATTGAGTCGATCTTACTTGGCTGTAGGGCGAAGTTCATTTTCTTTTGTTTCTCAAGTATATATCAATTGTCATGTAGATATTTATGTCCATGAATTAAAATAAAATGCATGAAGCTTTTAATAAAATTCTTGGACTCCAAAACCTTTATCTGTTTTCCCATTTAGTCATATAAAGTGAGCCAGGGTACATTACCACCCCTCCGTGGCTTGCATGCATTTAGGAATTAGGCATTAAACACCACACCTAGCTAATTGGATAAAAAGCCCAGTAAGTCGGAATGAGTGCAGATATAATTCGCTCTATGTTTTTTTTTTAAAAAGGAAGATATAATTCCGCCTATGACAGCATAAAATTTGCCACATCTGTACATGCATAAATGAAGTGTCTACCCTCTCCCTCGGGTTTTGTAACTCAAAAACTCAATAAAACGAAAGAAAGAAAGGATCCATCCATATAGTCCTCTGGTCATATCATAACGTAGTTTGGAGAGCAGCTGCTTCTGAAAAATTAAAGGTATTGTCCTAGCTTGTCCTTAAAATTAAATAGATTGTCCTTAAAGTTTGCACTGAAAGCATTCCGCGATAAACTAAATACATTCTTCTCTTGGTGAACGAGTTCTCTGGCCTCTTTTTGTTTCTGTATTTCATTATATTGTCCCTCCTCTTTTCACCCTCTCCGGCTATAGAACTACTAGTTATATCTATCCTCTTGTACTTTATTTATTTAATAAATTTAGGAGGGAGGTTTTCCTTCTCTCCCATTCACCTCATAAAATTAAAAGAATCCGTCTAGATACAGTGGGAATTTAGAGTGGACCCTGCAAGATTCATGGACAAGTCTCATTCGACTTTAAACATCAGGTGGTCCAGCTCAGTTAGACTCGAGGAGAGTTGCTCATTTCAAAAGAAGAGAAAGGTGGCGAGGAGGTGCCGGTTTCTAAATCCTCTGGTCCTTTTGGAGTTGTAGCAAGATGAGGATATCAGATATTATTCCCACTTATGGAATTCTTTCCACAATAATTCTCGGCGTGAAACGAGCTCGGATTCAGAGATGTTGCCTTTAAAGTTGAAACATAAGATAGATTCTCATTAACAGAGAGAGAGAGACAAGGTCGAATCACCGCCGGTCTAATGGGCCTCGTCCGATCATCGCACCTAGCTACCCCACCACTGGCCACCGTAAATAGCTCACTGCACGGAGGTGGGAGCTTAACGTTGTTGTTAAGGGACAAAGAGCGAGAATCCAGCGACAGGACAGACTTCTATATAAACGCTCTTCATCTCCGGCACTTCGCCAAGCTCTCTTCTTCACTTCTCCCTCTTCTCATCCTCTTCCTCAGACTATATATATTAGACCTAAAATATACCATATTTCTTCATTAATTAGTACTATATATATCTAAAAGGCGATGTCTGAAGACTCCTTGGTTTTAAGTCGAGTGGTGGGGGATGTGGTGGATCAGTTCACCGGGTCCGTATCTCTCAGGATTTACTATAATAACAGGATAATTTTGAATGGTGCCGAGCTAAGGCCATCTGCAACCTTTAATAGACCAAGGGTTGACGTTGGAGGAGGCGAGCTCCGGACATTCTTCACCCTTGTAAGTCGTTTCCATTCGTTCATTATCTAAACGGCTCAATAAAAATCATGCTCTCCCTCTCTCTCTCTCTCTCTCTCTCATGCTTCTCTTGTTCTTGAACTGGCCTTTTTCTCTGTTGCAACTTGCAAGGTGATGGTGGATCCAGATGCTCCCAACCCAAGCAACCCGGTGTTAAGAGAGTACTTGCACTGGTGAACACTATATATATAACTGGTTTAATTACCTATTAATGGTTGATTAGATCGTATAAACTATTCTTCTTATTTTGAATTTTTTGGCTCTAAACTTAAAATGAGACAGGGAAAGAAATCAAGTAGCTAGGCACGCGTCCACAGTTTTGTTTAGTACTAAAGGTTTTAGCTGATGGTTTTACAGGTTGGTTACTGACATCCCTGGAACAACTAATCCCAATTTCGGTGAGTAGGTATCTTGACTTCTGGTTTAGAAGTAGGGCGACCGGATAATGCTATCTTCAAGATATATAGCATCTCTGTATGGCTCGCTAAAAGAGAGATTTTTCATTTCATACATGTTGTTTAATTTTTAATCGATCTCCTTTGCTTTCTTTCTTTTACTATTTTCCTGCTTAATTTTTATTATCCTGTGCTTATCTTGAGTTTTCTTGCTCTCCGACTTCTCCCTTTTTCAATTAATAAAACAAGATTATTCATACATAATGCCATGCATTTGGATCATATTTTTTATTCACAGTGGGACGGCTTTCGGACGGGATGCGCCAGCCAACCCAGTTTTTATTTTCCCTTTTCTTTTTCTTCTTTCCTGCCGTGCGAGGGATCAAGAAGACGGATATCCTGGCAGCTTCATTTTCGTGAATATATATATATATATATAACGTGTAAGGTGCAATGATGCAAATGTAAAATGGTACTTTTTATTTATTTATTTTTTGGACAACCTTCAGCTCTTCTATCACCCGTCCATACCTTTCACCTTTTTTTTTTTAATTCATGGCACGGGCGGCATGCAGTTGAAAAGTATGATAGAAAAATCGTTAAATAAAACTTAAAACACTAACCCCAGCCAAGTTTGAAGGTAAGTTCCTGCCTAGAATCAGTGAGTCCTCTTGGAAATATTTTGAAGACAATCATGGGTGGACCTTTGTACCTACAACGGGGATATAGCCGCTCAAAGATTTTGAAAACCACATATACTAGCTCACTTATTTATCAAGAATCAAAATTTTTTTTAAAAAAAATATTGCTGCACCATATGTAATGTAGCAAAAATTGTATTGTATGCAATACATGCATATGTATATGATTATATATATATATATATATATATATATATGGCATGTGCGCACATGTATTGCGCATCAATCATTGTGATGTAGTAAAATTTTTCATTAAAAAAATAGATGGGCTTTATGTCATATAATGAAAAGAAAGGATTCAATTGGCCTTATCCCACCTAAACTCTTATGTATTTGATAAAAAAAAATTTAAAACCTATATTTGCTTATAGAGTGTGGACGATAACTACTCTTATATGGCAGTGAACAACTTTTTTTTTTAATATATTAGCATAAAATAAGAACTGAAAACATCTTAGCTATTAAATTTCAATAAAATAATTTTCTTTTCTATGTAAAATAATTATTTGCAAAATCAATGTTTGAAATTCAAAGACAATATAGATAGCTTAGATTTTCAAGAATAAAGTTTAAAATTCTTTTTTATATGGTGCAAATAAATTATATATAATTTATTATTTAAAAAAATAATTATAAGTTGTTATTGTCACTTTATTAATGTGATGGTGCATTCGCAAGAATAACATGGTACGTAATATTCATAATATAAAAAAAAAAGATATTTTCTTTTTTATACAATATAAATACTTTCAAATAATTAATTAATCTTTTTTATAATTTAACTAGATTAATGAATAGTAATTTTCTATGATTCAGATTTTTATGTAATTATCCATGATTTGTCTTTTTTCTTTATTTTTTTTTAAATTCTAGCACAAATCCATCTTAATTACTAAACATACGATTATTTTATTTTTATACGATATTTGATGATAAATCTTTTTAAGCTATATTATTCTTTATCTATAATATAATATATATTTTTAATTTTAGCCTGGCCCCTCCAAACAAATGAAATGTTTGCCGCCACCGAAGAAGACAATTTGGGCCATTTGGCTCCATTTGCCCTGAAGGACCTATATATATATATATTAATAAAATCCATCCTAGCCGAGACCCATTTGGATCAGGGAGGCCCTAATGGCTGAAGTACAATGGCTCCTGATTGCTTAACTGATTCAGGGTTTGGGTTGTTCTCAGGGCAGGAGGCCATATGTTACGAAGCTCCAGGACCGACGGCAGGGATCCACCGGATGGTGTTCGTGCTGTTCCGCCAGTTGGGCAGAGAGACCGTATTTGCTCCTCCGATGCGGCAGAACTTCAGCACCAGAGATTTTGCACGCCAACACAATCTGGGCCGACCGGTTGCCGCCGCTTACTTCAATTGCCAGAGGGAAGGGGGCTCCGGCGGTCGAAGATTCGGAAGAGCTCCTTGAGGTCTTGAAGCTCATTCTCCGCACGGATGGATACATATAATAAATAACGCCATGACCTCAATTTAAGGCTATGACCTCAATTAGCAGTTAACGACGCATGTTGCCGTGGATGTAACCTACTAAAATAAACATCAATGGACCGTTTTATCTTTTTAAAAAAATGTTCGTCTCCAACCATCATAAACAGGTCGATGAATCACGTCACAGGATTACCAAATCCAATTCAGCAAGACAAAAAACCAAACTGAAGTACAAAGAACTCATTACCCAATAGTCATCTTGTCCATAACCATAAGCTACTAAAGTGGGTGCGAAATATACAGATATTCCAACAAAATTCACAAGATCAGCTGAAGCACGCACTCATGGTGCACATTAGGCATGCTGCATTGAGGCGAATCTAGCGGACAAACATCCAAGACCGATCCCCATAAATAGACAATCAAGAAATCACCTGGCATGGTGTCACTTGATGTGAATAATCAAAAAACAAATTTCATATAATAAACAAGAAACCACCATCTCAGGACTGGGGGATGTTCGAAAGGGTGAGGAACGCACCGATGCTTTCATGCAGAATTGACCTGATAAATTATGAGAATAACAGGAGAAAGTTGTTTGCATATTGCCATATGCCATCGGCTTAACCTCAGGGTGAGGCTGCAAATTTCCACACAATTGTCATCATCAGTATACGTTTAATAAGAAGTGATATTACAAAGGAAATGGGGTAGAATCAAGAAAAGTTCGCAATTGAAATGCTTAAAATAATTTGAATGTTACAGTGGAGCACTAATTGACGAAAATCAGCCATGAACCACATAAGTTCAAACTTACAGTTAAAATTCTCATGCAATGCGATCATGCATTAATTGATACCAAGGGGGCTGAAAGCAACTCTGCAGTTCAAATGGATGGATATGCAAACATGAAGGTGGTCTGCTGTGCAACTTGTATGGTCCACTGTCAATTTTAGCGATGCTTACTTATGCTTGTACGTCTCTGCCATTGTGTGGTTTCAAGAGTTGAGTAACTTCACCGTGAATGAAGGGGCACAGAACAATGGATATTTTCACTCCACAGTGCTACAAGCATTAAAAAATTATTGGGAATAATGGAAACAGCCTTCTGAATATAGTTAAAACCTACCACTGCTAGAACAAAAAAAAAACAATATCTGGCTTCAGTTCCAGGGCTGTGAAACGTATGAATGCACCTTTGTTGCCCATCTGTATCGAGGCAGAAAAGACATCAGATCTAAATTAAAAATTACCAGTTAAAAATAACCAGTTACAAGGTAGGGAAGTTAAGATGTCAAAATGCAGAAAATGGTTTACATAAAATTACTACAAAAAAGATTAGAGATTTAGAGCAGTAAAAGTCAAAAGTTTATTGAAGTCTAGTTGTTGTAAGAAGTAGGGAGTAATTCCTCGCTTGATGTGATGCGAGGTCACGATCTTTCCTAAAGAGGCCAGAGATGCTTAATCGAAGACTTTCAAGAGTTGGTGTGAAACCGACAGTTATTTCCTTCAATAGTTCTGTCTGCATCAGCCCCTCTCTATCTACAATAGCGGCACAGTTCTTTATATTCATAGCCTTCATCGTGTTTCATGAGGCCATGCCACAAGGCTCAACAAAAATGACTCTTGAATAATTAACTTCAAACAATATGCACATGTATGATCCAGGATTAAGGACTCAGTCTGTCTCGGCGATGCCTTACCAGTCCACAGAGAGACCAAGTCCTAGATGCATCTAGGACCTCATGTCTCTTTGGATGAAGACATTGCATTCTAATACCTGGAATGACCAAGTCTCCTCAGACAACAATTGTTTAAATTTACTTTTTTGTTTTTCTCATTTTGTTCTTAACTTTAATGGCTCTTCCAGGCCAACTTGGTACTGCCTTGGTATCATATGGAGCAGACCCAGACCAGGACAGGCTGCAATACTCAGATTTTATGTATGATTAAATAGATGTTGCAGAAACAACATCAAATCATGAGTAGTTGTTAAAGAACTTTTCAATAATCAAAATGTTCCAGGATTTTAGCAACCAATTTTGAGAACTAGTTACAAATCTTTCTAATATAACTTGATCTTTAGATTCAAACCAAGGTTTATCATCTTGACACGGGACCTCGTCCTGGTACGATACTAGCACTATTGGTACGCCCAATATATGAACCAGTTTAGGAGTTATTTTTTAAACCGGTGCCAAGCACTATTGGTACGCCCAATATATGGACCAGTTTAGGAGTTATTTTTAAAACCGGTGTCTTTTGGCACCGGTCTAACAAGAATAGGGTGGGAGTCAAAGGATTTGCAAGAATGGTGTTAAAGTAGAAAACGCCATTTGAAATGGCATTTTCAACTTCCACATCGCCACTCCCGCTTAACCGCATCAACGGAAAGGTTCCGCTAGCCGGGCTTATGATCGTGCAGAGAGCGCCACTCGGAGGAGGCGCTTTTATAAGTGACTCAGTGGAAAGCGCCACTCCGAGTGGCGCTTTTATAAGTGAAGGCGCCACTTGGAGTGGCGCTTTCAGAAATCGCTACTCCAAGTGGCGATTTTAACGTGCCCTAGCGATCTGCCACCGAGTTTTAAAAGACCTTCGCCCGAGTCCCCCGTTACTTCTTCCAGCCGGAAAATCACGTGGACTCCTGAGGAAGCTCACAGAAGAAGAGGTTGCTGGCGCTTTCACAATCAGCAACCAACTATTCCAATTTGGCTCAGGTGCATGATGCTGAGAATGCGAAGACATTGATGAGATTGAGTTTGAAAAGATGCTGCACAAGAAGCATTTCCAGTGGGATGAGGAGTACGATTCAATGCTTGGAGTTGTCCGAGAGGTGCCACCAGATCTCTTTCTTCCTGACAACATCCGACCTAACAAATCTCTCAAGCCTTCTCAATAATCTTTGGGTCAACCTGTATTATAGGATCGACCAAATACTTTTTTGATTATCAGATTTTCTTATTCAGATTTTATCTGAGACAATTCATGTTATTCAAAGATCTGATGCAATGTAAGAATTTTGAATGACTGTGAAGTTCCAACAAAGTTTAGGATTCTTAAGTTAATTCGTGAGATTCAGTGGGACTTATATCACTGTGCTATCTTAGCAGCTGAAAATCCAAAACAATCCTATCTTCACGTGCATATTGCTCCAGAATCTATCCAGGGCTTTCTCTTTCTGAAAGCGCCACACGGACCACTCCATGTGGCACTTTCATGCTGCATCACCCCCTCCCCGCTGGCCCTGGAAAGCGCTGACCTGGTGGTGAGGGTGCGGTGGCAAATGACATTTTTTACTTTAACACCTCCTCCGCAAAATCTTTTCCTCTCACGCTGTTTTTGTTAAACCGGTGTCAAGGACACTGGTTTGAAAAACAGCTCACCAGTTTAGCGTACTAAGTCTATTGAGACTCAGTATGCATCGATATCGAGTCTTGATTTGGTACTAGTATGATACTGTATGTCTAGTATGATGCTGCATGCATTGGTACAGCGTGCCATGATTCAAAGCCATAATGCTGAGACAAGGCATGTAAGTGAGGTTACCATAATGTTGGGACAAGGCAAGTAACTAGGTTCCAAATAGGAGACAGGACTCACTTCCTCTATTAAACATTGGAAATTGATCTCAATTTAAATCCAAGCTCCATTAATTTTGAGTTTTGACAGCTTAAAATGCACGTTTGTTTGTTTCATAAAACATAAAAAAAATGTCAACGGATCAATAAAAATCCTCTGGTTTATAGAAAATGAAGTGACACCTCATTAATGCTTTCATCTTCAAGCAGACATTGCATACAAAATCTTAGGATTCTAGCACATTACAAAGAAACGTATTTGTACACCAGGTGCGGTGTAGCTCGCGCACACCACACCCGGCGATTGGCACGCGGCGCGTGCGCACACGCCAAGGATGCAGCTCATGCTGCACCACACCCAGTGCAGCAAGACTTCTCCAAATTTTAAAGACCTACATCAAAAACAGACCTATCTTATCCCAAACAAAAGCCCAAAGCTGATACAAATGCATGCATAAGCATGAGGCTCACATTCTAATCACCAGATCACAATAATTTGGAGAAGAAAAGACTGTTATAAGCTTCCCGTCATGTTCTATCTCATAACCCTCATCCTTAACTTCATGGGATCAAACAATAAGATCTGCCAAAGGAGTTTTAAGAATATAAAAGGGTTGTTTACCATGATACAAAAGCAAATACTGGATGGCACCACACCAAGATTATTTTCATGTAAGAATCTCCTTGTCACATCTGCACCAAAGGAAAGACCCACACCCCGCTTGCTGGGGCCTCTATCTAGCTGAGGCTGTGGGTCACTCCAAAGAAATTCACACATAAGACCTGATAAAGAAATCATCAAACATGTCAATAAATGGAAAAATAAATCAGTGCCAATGAACGGAGACAAGATGACACCTAGATCTTTAACAAAGAGAAGCAGAATCTAACACAGCCAAATCAAGGAAGTGGTTTAGCAAAATAGATAACTCTTCATAGTTCCTCTGCATATACTGTATGCATGGTCTTCTTTCATAGCATCATCAAATTAAAATAAAATAGAAGTGGCAATTTATTACTACATGAGAAAGCTTGAGAAAGTTTACATTCAGCATGGCCATGTTTAAACAATGCATTTCACACAAATGAGGTGGATAATAAGGACTGTCACTTAACAGTAACTGTGATGCCCAATATCAAATTACAAAGGATTTCTAGAAACTAAGGTAGTGTTTGATAGGAAAAATGTTATCCATGGATAAGTGTACGGGATAGAATTTATCCCCTGGCTATCCCTAGGGATATCCCTTGGCTATCCATTGATCATATCAAATGCAAAAAGGTAAATCCATGGGATAACCTTTTTTTACTCTTATTTGGAGAGATAACCAGCTATTCCTGCATTCTCTAAGGAATAAATTGAGGGGATATCCCATGGTTAACCATGGTTAACCATGGATTATCCCTTTGGTTAACTTTATTCCCTGCTATCCCTTATAGTTATGGCTTTGGGAATAAGAGGGGATATCCAGAGGATATCCCCTCTTATCCCCTATTTCAAACACTACCTAAATATGTGGCCATGCTATTGAAAGATTATCCTCAAGGACATAAGGACCTCTGTCTTCAATTTAATCCGGTCCATTTCATCATGGAACACTGGAACTGTATATTTTAGTAACAGGATTGCCAAGCAAATCAATTTCACTTAGACAAAAGGGGAATAAAAGGAACAAACTCTAAAAAAATAACCTGCTATATGATGTAGTTGAAAAATCACCAAACACATGAAATTTTTACAAACTAAGTATAAAAGACTGAGTAAGAAAACAGTAGTTCTTACCAGTTAAGCATGAATAGTGAAAATTAAGAATAGCGACTAGTCCATATTTCATCCGTTGATTATTAATTGAATGTTTTAAACAAGAAGTATTTGCAAAATACCTTCTTCAGGTGGCTCACAAAAACGATAAATTACTTGTATAACAGAGAGCTTCACACCATCAACACTAAATAATCCTCCATGAACTACAAAGATCTTGTCATTTATGACGTGAGCCAAAGGTAAACAACAAAATACCTCCACAAAGAATTCAACAAATGTTTCACTCAACTTTGACCTGACCTCTCCCTCAAAACCATAAATTTTGTTCATGCTCTTACCTTTATGACTTCCTCTCGAAAGTTACATAGCTGCCAATTTTCAAAAAGGCAATTATGAAGATTAACCATAAAAGTGACTTGTGTATAAAAATTGAAGATATCTCATTGTGTTCAACAGCAAAGAAAATAGAAGTTCCAAAGAATGCATGCTAAGTAGCAGATTAAAGAAAAAACACAATGATAATCTTGGAGATTAACAAAGATGCACAAATTATCATATGAGACTAACGGTATTACAATTTCAGATGCTAATAACTTAAATGAAGAAATATAAACATTTCATAATGGAAGCTTCACAAATCAAAACATATTATGGAAAACAACACTGGCTCACCATTGTATAATCTTCATCACATAAATATCTTTTAAAAAAAGACAATGTTTAGGATACAACGAATTCGAGGCACCGTTAATCTCTGCAACATGAGCATACTTTAACATGAGTCAGCAAAGTTGAAGATTTGGAGATATGCTATGCTAATGGCCCAGATTGACATTGTTCAATCTGATCAAAAACATGTTTGTACACATGGTAAAATTTTCATTCACATGGGCATCACGCTAGGTTCTAGAATTAGAAGCAACCCACACAGAGATTCATTTGAAGCAGCACCTCCCTGCCTAAGCAAACCCACTGCCCATACAACCACCAAAACATAAGCAATCTCAACTCAACTCATCTAAGCCTTTTCCCAACTACATGGGGTCAGCTCACCAAAACATAAACAGTATCACTAAATTATATTACTACGTTTCATAACATATGCAAAATAAATAAACGAGAAATTAAATAATTAAGCATTACTCACAGGACTGTAGATCAAATATAGGCAACATGCCTACAAGATATATTTCTTCATGAATTCAGTTATTTTATTAAGTCATAGCCAGTTAATTCACATCTGAAAACTTAAAAACCAAATCAGTTATAAGCGACAGGCTTAAAATTCAGTGGGAGTTGACCGAAAGGTGGCAAGAGAGCCAGCATGTTCTAGTGCCTAATCCTTGTTCCTACAAAATTTGAATATCCGATTCAGCTATTGGCTCATTAAACTCAGTGGAGCTTACTTAGAATTGGAAAGCTACGGTTCTGGCAAGGTGCACCAGGATGGACTGGGATGTGAATACGTGGTATGAAAGTTCAGGCCCACTTGGAGTAACCTCTAATCAGTTGAATCAAGTCATAAACCCAAAATGATATGTATTTAAACTTTAAAGTGCATCAACCATTTTACATCAAGTCGCAGCCACCATCCTAATGATTTATCATCAGTCTGGTAATTACCAGAATGAAAAGAAGTGGTCGCCATCTGGACATACTAAGTGGTAAGAAGGAAAGGAGACAGATAGAACTACAATAGAGGGATGAAACGTTTGCATACCAATATGTAGAGTGCTCCTTTGTAACATAAATATGTAATCTTCAACTGCACTGCTTTCTTAATCATCTGGTATCTAAATGCACGTTATGTCTTCCTAACCTTCTTTGGCATCAAATGTTACTTGAAATTATCATAGGTACTAGTTGTATCATGAACCACCCCCTCCCCCCCACAAAAAAAAAAAAGAAAAAAAAGAGTTTTTCAAAAGGAATACCTGACATGCACTTGAACACAAACAATGTGAGAATGACTTCAAGAGAAAATGATCTTCTGTCCACAAAGTCTCCATTGAAAAGAAAAGGGTTTTCCTCCGAGGGAAGTCCATTGAGCTCAAATATATTTAAGAGATCAAAATACTACAGTCATACAGAATAGACCACCTTAGATCTTTGAAACAAGGATAACATTACAAATCAAACAATAAAAGAAACAACCAAAGTTCTTGATGAAGAAACTTTGGATCTTTGAAACAAGGATAATATTACAAATCAAACAATAAAAGAATCAACTAAAGTTTTTGATAGTACAAGATTGTCAAACCAACTATACAAATTGAAAGAGATCCACAAAGGCACACAGCGGACCAGTTGAGGTTCACTGCAGAAGATTGAGGCTACTATGCAGGCAAATTGTTTTGTCTAGAACTCACTAAATAGGTGCAGAGTACTCAAGGACCAATGGCAGTACCTCTAGCCCTAATGTTACTGAAGCATCTAGGCACAAAAGGACCAATAGAGGTGCATTTAGCTCTAATGCTGATGAAGCATCTACAGAGAAAAAAAGGCTGGTTCAGCGTTTAAGGCCCATATACCAATTCCTGGAACTACATTGAAATGTCATTCAACTGAAACGAACATGTGAGATAATCACAACAGATTTATTGCATTATAAGCATATGTTATGACACATCTTGAGAACTTAGGGGAAAAAAATAAGGATCCAATATAACCATAAAAAAAGAGAGAAGGGAGCATAAAGTGAGCATGGAGATGGGAAAGGCTTTCAGACTTAGTGAGCAACTTGACAG
Organism: Calamus simplicifolius; assembly: GCA_900491605.1. NCBI lineage: Eukaryota > Viridiplantae > Streptophyta > Magnoliopsida > Arecales > Arecaceae > Calamus > Calamus simplicifolius. The sequence continues at coordinate 707,646 of UESW01004120.1, read as the reverse complement.
CACCTTCTTTTATTATTTAAGCTAGAGCGTTGCCCCCTTTCTATCAACTGACAAAATATAATATGACCATATATTATGTCACAGATCAGGAAAGTGGTAACATGGACAAAATGGGCAGTCTATCAAATCCACCTAGCTTGGCAACATCCCTAATTCTCAAATGGAAAATATACCCCCAGGAAAGTCAGCCTGCCACAAATGGTGAAATACTGCAATTTGGATCTAAAGCAATTAAACCATAAAAAAGATCAGTAACAAGAAGTTGCATACAAATCAACCTAAAACACAAAATTAAAAAAAAAAAAAAAAAAAGAAGAAGATAAAACAACTCTGAAATTGTCTCATTGTTGGTAATAAGAGTTTCGTTTCAAGGATGGGGTTTTCAACTCTAGTAGGAGTTCATTTTGGTCATGGTACTAAGAAATGGAATCCTAGAATGGTCCCTTACATCTCTACAAAGCGTAAAGGTATTCATATTACAAATCTCACTAGAACTGCTCATTTTTTATTAGAAGCTTGCGATTTAGTTTTTGATGTAGCAAATAGGGGAAAAAACTTCTTAATCATTGGTACAAAAAATAAAGCAGCGGATTCAGTAGCATCAGCTGCAATAAGGGCTCGTGTCATTATGTTAATAAAAAATGGCTTGGTGGTATGTTAACGAATTGGTCCACTACGGAAACGAGACTTCACAAGTTCAGAGACTTAAGAACAGAACAAAAGATGGGGAAACTCAACTGTCTCCCCAAAAAGATGCAGCAATGTTGAAAAGAAAATTATCTACCTTGCAAACATATCTCGGTGGGATCAAATATATGACAGGGTTGCCTGATATTGTGATCATCGTTGATCAGCAAGAAGAATATACGGCTCTTCAAAAATGTGTCATTTTGGGATTCCTGACAATTTGTTTAATCGATACAAATTGTGACCCAGATCTTGCAAATATTTCGATTCCAGCAAATGATGATGCTATAGCTTTAATCCGATTGATTCTTAACAAATTAGTATCCGCAATTTGTGAGGGTCGTTCTGGCTATATAAGAAATCGTTGATTATGATTATCATTAAGAATAATAAGATTAGTTAATTATTTGGCAACTCCATAGATTTATTGGATCGGTTACTATTTTTGAATTTGAAAAAAGAGATAAAAAGTACTGGGGATATTGATATTATGTTATGTTGCTATGTAATTTCTTGTATCGTAAATAAAATATACGATTAATGATTTAAGTTAGTGAGTTGAGAAATAGATGGTTGAATCAAAATAATTCCTTTTTGAAGTTCAATTTCTGTCAGAGGTCAATATGAATGTTATACCATATTCCATTAAAACACTCAAAGGGTTATACGACATATCGGGTGTAGAAGTAGGCCAATATTTCTATTGGCAAATAGAGGTTTACAAATCCATGCCCAGTACTTATCACTTCTTGGGTCATAACTGCTATCTTATTAGGTTTAGTCATCATAGCTGTTCGGAATTCACAAACCAATTGACCGAGTGTCAACATTTCTTCGAATATGTCCTTGAATTTATTCGAGACTTGAGCAAAACCCAGATTGGAGAAGAGTATGGTCTTTGGGTTCCCTTTATTGGAACTACGTTCTTATTTATTTTTTGTTTCTAACTGGTCAGGTGCTCTTTTACCTTGGAAAATCATACAATTACCTCATGGGGAGTTAGCTGCGCCTACGAATGATATAAACACTAGTGTTGCTTAGCTTTACTCACGTCAGTGGCATATTTTTATGTGGGTCTTACCAAAAAAGGATGGGTTATTTCGGAGAAATACATTCAACCAACCCCAATACTTTTACCAATTAACATCCTAAAGATTTTCACAAAACCTTTATCTCTTAGTTTTTGACTTTTCGGGAATATATTAGCTAATGAATTAGTAGTTGTTGTTCTTGTTTCTTTAGTCCCTTCAGTAGTTCCTATATGCTTCTTGGATTATTTACAAGTGGTATTCAAGCTCTTATTTTTGCAACGTTAGCCGCGGCTTATATAGGTGAACCCATGGAGGGTCATCATTGACTAGTTTTCGAAATAGTTCTTTTTTAAGCTTATCCCAATTCATGAATGATTCAAGATAATCCACTTGGTTGGGGAACATAATAGATATAAATATGTATGAATATACGACCTAGAGTCGTAGGAAAAAAGATAGACAATATTGCGGAATTGGGAAAAAAAAAGATGGGTTGGGGGGTCACACTAGATGTATGTAATTGCTATAAGTCTAGCCCCTATGTCTGTTTCAAGGAATGATTCTAGAATCCGATTCAATATAAAATGTGGGTGGTTTATGTTATGGAAGAAACAAATGTATATGTGATATTATATATTTACTAGTTTAGTTATATAGGACTATTCCTATATATATATATATATTATTGATTAATTTGATTGCAGTTCACTGCATTTATATAGTTCCAATATAAGTCCTTATGTTTCGTTTGTGATTGTGGATTGAATGAAATGAAAAAAGAGATGAACTCAAGGATAGTATCTAGAAGAAAAAAGAAAGAAGAATTGAATGAAAGAATGGTTCGAAACAAAAAAATGCAATAACTAGAACCGTATACATATGTAAAAAACTCCATTATGGGTAGAAGCTAAAAATGAGATACCGAAATAGTTCTGACGATTCAGTAATATTATCATTTCAATTCGGAGTTTTTAGTTATTTCGACCCGATAGATCTTAATGATAAAATCTTAATGAAAAAAATGATAAAAGAATTAAGTAATAATTCATTGGTTGATTGCATCATTAACCATTTTTTTTTTTTGGTGCGTGGAACTGAACTTACCATGAATCCACTGATTTCTGCCGCTTCGTTATTGCTGCTGGATTGGCAGTAGGGCTTGCTTCTATTGGACCTGGAGTTGGTCAAGGTACTACTGCAGGCCAAGCTGTAGAAGGTATTGCAAGACAACCAGAAGCAGAGGGTAAAATACGAGGAACTTTATTGCTTAGTCTAGCTTTATGGAAGCTTTAACAATTTATGGACTGATCGTGGCATTAGCGCTTTTGTTTGCGAATCCCTTTGTTTAATCCTAGAAATGTTAAAAAGTACCTTACATATTATCTTTTTTCTTATTTTATTAACTCATAATTGTTGTTTGCTTCTTCTAATTATATCAAGGCTTTACTCCTACAATTATTTATTTGTTGAGACAATACCCCAAGGAAAGGAAGGACTGATTTGAGGAAGAGTAATTACCGGATCCGCTCGCTTTCTTCCTTCGCATCCTTAGCTCAATACAATGGAAACCTTTTTCTTTTACTTTTTTTAGGAGGACTAGGACTGGGCTAGCAACCATTGGCTAAAAATCGGTATGGATACAGCTTGGTATAGGAACTTAGGATCCGACCGTGATCATATTTTTGCTTCCAAAATGGCAGCTTTTGTTGACTGAATGTCTCATAGCATTTAAGATCTGTTTATTTCATACTTAATAGAAAAAAAAAGATATAAGTCAATAAATTTAAGGTACCCCTTCAAGTAGGAGTATGTAAAGTGGTATAATACCACAAAGCACACATTGCCTTCCCAAGAGTATTAATACATATATCAGCAACATGTTCCTTCAATTGATAAATTGAACAACAATTATGTTAACCTCAACTTTTTCATGAATAAAATGGCAACCCAAGATGCTTAATACTTTTATCATACATGAGAAGTGCATGTCTTACTCCTTTATCATAATACAAATTCCTTGCAGCTTTCCTAGTGAAATCCATCTCAGCAAGCAATTCCTTTGATCAGATTGATTTATTCAGTTTATGCACCAGATCCTCCGACAAGGCTCTCTTCAATATTTCATTTACAGGATTTTCCCCAACAAAGCTATAATAGTTTGTGGGTGATCTATCTGCCAAAGAATGTGCTAATGACATCCTTGTATTCACCCAAAAAACAATTATTACATAATGTGCTCAGGATCTAACGATCCCAGTTATTTCATAAATGTGAAGTGAGGTTCTCAAAGCATCAATCAATTGGCACTCAGTACAAAAGTTTAGTTTCCAACCATTCTTTTATGTATCTCAAGGTCATGAGTAAGATCCTTAGAAATTCGCTGGTATAATCAATATTGTCTTTCACCATTGCAGTTTCTGATGGCATCATTCTAGTCCAATGTTTAAACATAATGTCCTCAATCCATTATGCCTCAAAATTAAAATCAAACATGCTTAAATTACATGTGCTTATACAGACTTTCAGATCATTCTGAAAAAGAGAAAAAGAATGGCCAATGGCATTTGATAATTGGATATAGTTGGCTTGATGATGGAAACAAAAATTAAAAATAATTGGAGCCCAATTTACTTGGTAAACAAGTGGACTCCTAAGTCCAAAGTGAGTATGAGAACAACCACCTCAAGATTCATAGATCAATAGTTTTTCTGTTCCGAATACAAGTGATTTTTGTTTTTCCCCCTTGAATGGCACAAATGTTGACATTTGACTAACATAAACATCTCCATAATAATGAATGGAAATATAAACAAAAAAGGGGAGAAATATGATTCAGGAAAAAAAAAAAGATGTTTCAGCATATTACAAGTAGTACCATAATTTTCCAAATAAGAGGAATCAGAAATTGCTAAGACAAGAATATAAAATAATTGGTGAATGGCAGCTTGCCCTAATGGTCACACTCCTTTGTCTAGCAGCAAGAGGTTTTGGGTTCAAGGCTTAGCTGGTGAATTCCCATGCCTTTGGATGTGACTAATTATAGCTTTTAGGTGGATCTCCCTACCCTTCTCACAGAAAAAGGATTATAAAATGTCCAGGCTGGACAACTTAAAAAGGAGAAACGTTACATGTCTACCTGGCCATGCACATCACCACAGTGTGAAATGATGATCATCAGGAACAGTGATATCAACAAGAGATGGCATAGCCTGCAACATCTCCTTAGCTTGTAAGACAATCTGATATGCATACCTAAGCAAAAAATGCAATTAATTAATTTATGTAGAAGAACTTAAAAATGGAAGGAAAAGCAAGGTAGAGCTTAATATGGAACTATTATTACTATGAGGAAAAACCTTTTGTGTAAGAAGTTACCATTCGCCCTCCATTCTTGCTCCAGTATATTGTGGCTCCACTGCTGTTTATAGAGATAATAATTCCATACATTATGTTAAAGCATGTCAGTGGAACTGAAACAACTTAAACAAAGATATCATACACTTTAAAACCACTTTTAGGTCAACATCGTCATTATGTACATGTGCATGAACCAATCCTCTATCTTTTTGTATGAATGCATTTATTTTAATCTTATAATCATATTAGCATTACTGATTGAAGTTCTCGCCATTCTCACATACACCTTTTGCATTCGTAGCATATTTCATATTCTAAACTAAAAATGAACATGTGATGTTAATTTCAATATTGCCTCCTAAATGTAAAGGCAATCTCAACTCAACTCAACTCATCTAAGCCTTTTCCCAACTACATGGGGTCGGCTACATGAATCTGCTTCCTCCACCTAAATGTAAAGGCAATAATAAATTTATTTAGTTTGGGTGAGAAAAGCATATAACTTTATATTTGTTTTGTACATAGCTAATTTCAAACTCGGATATAAGAGGATTGTAGTAGGTTCATGTCCAATGTAAAACTATAGTCACATTCTATGAATGTGAATCTCAACTCAACTCATCTAAGCCTTTTCCCAACTATATGGGATCGGCTACATGAATATGCTTCCTCCACTCTGCTCTATTTAGGATCAAGTCGACATTCAAATTACAAATAGTTGTCTTTTTTAATTATTTATGTCCATATTAGTTTAGGTCTACTTCTACCTCTATCCTTACCATGGATTGTTAAAAGATCATTCTTTCTAATTGGAGCATCTAAAGGTCTACATTGTTTATATCCAAACCACCGCAATCGATTTCTCTCATTTTATCTTCAATTGGGGCTACTCTATCATTTCTCGTATATGTTTATTTCTAATTCTATCTTTTAAAGTTTTACCACATATCCATCTTAACATACATTTCTGTCACACTTAATTTATTCACATGTTTCAATATTGCCCAACACTCTGTTCCATATAGCATAGCTGGCCTAATAGCGATTTTATAGAATTTTTTTTCAATTTTAATGAGATGTGTCGATCATACAATATTCCCGAAGCACTCCACTTAATCCATCATGCTTTAACTCTATGATTCGCATCTTTACCTATTTCACTTTCTTGATGAATAATTGATCCCAAATACCTAAATTTTTTATTCCTTGATATCTCTTGGCTTGCAATCTTCACTGTTTCTTCATTTGTATTTCTATTGTCACTAAAATTACATTTCATGTATTCAGTTTTAATTCTACTAATCTTAAAACCTTTAGATTCTAAAGCCTCTCTTAAATATCTTGCTTAGCATTTACTTCAATTTAGTTTCATCAATTAATACTATATCATCTGCAAATAACATGCACTATGGGATATCATTTTAAATATATTTGGTTAATTCATCCATAACTAATACAAAAAGATACGGACTTAAGAGAAATCCTTAATGTAAACCTACAGTAATCTATGAATATGAATCTATCAGTGCAAAATGTTGAAGAATTCCCTGCTTGCAATGCGCAACATTGAACCCCACATAAAGTGAAAAACAAGGTTGAACTAGAGCATCTCTAGAAGCGATGTGCCACATTGGCACCTATATATAGTGAAAAGTGGGCAATGATTCCAACACTTCAATGTTCGAATTTAGGTAAAGAAGCTAGTTGACAAAAGTAGAATGCATCTCACAGCTTGAAATATACATTCATTACAAGAAAATTAATGAAGCACATAGATACAATGTCTAAGATAAGAGTTAGCATAGCTTGCTAATAAAAGACTAAATAAAATAAAAAAAGTAAAGAAAGTTGATAAGACAAGTTTTAAACTTTGGTGTACATAAAAAGATAATAATAAAAATGAATTAGAAATTATTGTAAATAAGAGTTTAAAAGAACAGAATGTAGATATTAAGAAAGTATGAGATAGAATGATTTTTATTAGATTGATGTTAGGAGAGGGGTATATTAAAATCATTAATGTTTATGTTCATTAAGTAACATTAGATGATGTTATAAAGCAATGCTTGTAGAGGATATAGATGGACTAATTCAAGGGATTTGTCACCGAGAAAATATATTTATCAAAAGAAAATTCAAGAGACACATGAAAAATATAATTTAAATTTTAAAAGAGTACATAAAAATTATGATTTTGGATATAGGAATAAGGAGAAAAAAAACCAAGTTCAGATTTCACATTGTTATATAACTTGGTATTAATAAATACTTGCTTTGAAAAGGACTGACTTAATAACTTTGAAAATTAGATATAATATTAGTCATAAAATTGCTTCCTTGCTAGAAAATCGAGCGTATTTTGTGTAAAAATTATAAGATTATATCAGGTGAGAGTTTAAATCATATATATTGATGATTTGAATATTTATATTGGGAATAGAAGTGGCCTTAAAAATATTGAAATCAAAAGACTAGGTGATATAATTTAAACGAGAAAGGAAAATAATTTTATAGATAGAATATTGAAGGAAGGCAAATAAGGCCTACATAGAAAAATCAATACCATGTGTTAAGAGATTACTAACATTATTAAAAAAGTAGCTACAAACATAGTAGAAGAATCAAAGAGAAAAGAATAATCTGACAAAGAAATTTGATTGTAAAAATGAAAAACACACAATTGATGGTGAAGAATAAGAGAGTGCTATAGAAACTAAATAAACATAAGAACAAAAGAAAAAACATATGAAGGTTATGAGGAAGCTAAGAAAGAAGTAAATAACACAATCGACTAAATTTAAGGCATGCGAAAAGTTATATCATGAGTTAAAAACTAAAGGTGGGGGAAAGATATTTATAAGATTATAAAACTAAGAGAAAGGAAACTAAAAACTTGACTTAGATTAAATGTCTCAAAGGTGAAGATTAAAAAGTTTTGTTCCAGGAGGATGAAAAAAAAAAAGAGAAGTTATTTTATAAAATATTAAATGAAGGTTATATATGTGATTTAAGATACCTTATTAGTTCCATTGAAGATAAAATTGTTAATACATGTAAAATTAAGTATCTAAGATAAGAAAGGCTAGGAAAAAGATGAAAAAAGAAAGCAACTGGACCTACTGAAGTTTATATTAAATTTGAAAGTATTTAAATGATGTGCGAGTAACTTAATTGACCAATTTATTTAACAAGATCATACAGACCAAAATATCTTATGAATGGAGGAAAGTAATATAATATAGATAAGAATAAAAGTGGTATTCAAAATTATTCTAACTATCATAGTATTATACTTATAAGACATATTATGAAATTTGGAAGAAAGTGAGCAAACACAAATTAAGATGCAACACAAAATATCAGAAAACCAATTAGGTATTATGCTAGCAAGATCAATAAAAGCTATATTTCTCCTTAGGACGTCAACGAAGAAGTATAGAAAAAAGAACAAATTAACAATATTTTTATATAATTTTATTTATTTATAGAAAGCATGTGATAGAGTTCCTAGCAAAGTCTTAGGATGGGTATTCAATAAGAAATGAGCTTCTATTAGATATTCATGTAATTAAAGATGTGTATGATGAAGTAGTTGCTAGTATAAGAATTACCAATGCTAATATCATGGACTTCTTATCAAAATAGATTTGCACCAGAAATCTACTCTACATCCTCACATTTTTGCTCTAGCTATAAGCTCACTAGGCATATTTAGAACAATATTCTTGAAGCATGCCATTTGCGAATAAAGTAATCCTAGTAAACGAAACTAAGGTTAGAGCTAATCACTAATTGAAATTATAAATAAGCCTATTAGAATCCAAGAATGTTAAGTTATCTCAAAACTAGTTTACATGAAATGCAATTTTGATAGATCTAAAAATAAAGAAGAAGGTAAAGTGAAAATTGAGATTCAAGACATTTCTAAAAGTGATCACATTAAATATTCAGAATTTATTATTCAAAGATAATTAGTTATTTCCCTGCTATAAATGAGAGAGGAAATATGGTGAGAATCGTTCCTAAAAAAGCATGTAAAAATAGAAAGAATGTAACCAACATTCTTCAAAGCGTATAATTCATGAAGCGAAGAAGGTCAGCATATCACAACAACATGATTAGTAGAGATAATACCTATACAATGAAAATCTATAGAATCTGCAACAAAGCGCCTTTCTGACTCATGAACAGCAATTGCTTCTTGAAATTGAAGCTTCTGGACAGCCTTTTCACATTCCTTCAACTTCTTACTAGAATCCAGATCATTTGGACAATTTTTTTTCACCTAAGAGAATAAGACATGTTAAGAAATACTTATAGCATAATCAACAAAATGAAGAAATGCATTTATATCTTCATGCAATCAACAAAATTAAGAAATGCCAATCTAAATTTAAATAGCATAAAACAGCCAAGCATTTATCAGCATAAGAATCGAAAGTCATGTGATGGTACATGCTGACACCAGATCAAGTGCATTCCAAAAGGTTTGCATATTGGCAATCAAAAATGCAGTTGAGTTAATTATACAAACTTGACTCTTCAACAGTAGAACATTTCAGGCTTAACCCACAAACAGTTCAGAAAGACAAGCACATGATATCGGCATGTATAATTACTCATATGAGCAAAGTTATTTAAATTACAAAATTCATAAAAATCTTGAGAATCTCTTGTTATCACACTAAAAGAACAGATAAGATCAGTGAAGGGGAAGGGAAAAAGGCAATTAGTACTTTTGCTCACTTAGCATTCTTTACTACTCTCTATAACCTACTTGTTTAGTGCCATCAATAATATTCTATTTCTGTATGAGCAAATAAGAGGATTAAGTATGACTTTTCTTACAACATTATCCATAGCATATATAATCCAGCAAAGATTAGAGCATTCATCAATTCCTTTTACTCTAACCATTGATGTTGTGGATTTAGTCTGGATCTATTCAAACATTGGAATTGTTTGACCTTCAATGTCTCATATATACACATAATGAGATGTCCATTTGACAGCTTGAATAGATCATAATAGAGCACAACATCGGAACCATGAAGAAAACCAAATATTTTTAATTGCTTACTGTCTATCCATGTGAACTTTTTAACATCAAGCATACAAGGTGTCATACTCATTGTGTAACAAAATGAAATGGGCTTATACATGCCTGTTGAAAATCTTCCAGAGCTTCCTTGAACTTCCCCATGGCAAGATATGCTGCACGGTGTCTGTAATAACCCTGTCAAATAAATTTTCAAAGTATCCATTTAAGATGTTCATACATAAGTATATGGAAAATAGAACTCTATGATTTCCTTAACTTCGAATTTCAGGATCAAATTCAATTGCTTTTGCTGCATCCTGGACAGCACTACCATAATCTCAAGTTTGGTGTGCGCGAATGCACGATTTGCCCAAAATACGGCATTCAAACCATTTAACTCAATAGTGTGACTTTACAGCTCTATGGCTTGGGAGAACTTGTTGGTTGAATAAGGGGGCTAGTTAGATGATAAGATAATTTCATTGATAAGGCTGGGAAAAGTACCCTTCAAATGAACAGGGTATATTGATGTTTCCAATATCTAGAATTACATATCAGTAGCAACAAATAAACACCACCCTCTAGTAAAGCTACATCTTTCTCCTTATGCATTGCTCTTACTAGTACAACGGTTGCTATGACCCTCAATCTTGAAATATTTTATTAACACCAAAAACTTTTTATTTCCAATTAATAACCACTAACTGATAGCCTAAAAGTTTTAGTTCAATGAATAACTTATGTAAAACATACCTATGATCAGTTTACATATATTTTTTATTTCCTTCACCACAGGTTATTAAATTATTTTACATAAATCACATGCTTGAGTATAGTTTACATATATGATATTAACACATGATCTTATCTTAATGTCTGATAGACATATTTACTCCCAACATACATGAAGAGATGCATTGGCAAGTCATTTTACAAATTCTAGCCAGTTAGAGTGTTAAACCCATAGGGACAAGATGAAAAGCACTCATAACTAGAACATACACGTCATGTACACAAACCACACAAGTGCACACATGCACCAGCCTACTCACCTGCAAAATGCATGCACGCACACACACACATACACAAACTTAATTACAGCTCAAAGTTCAGAAGAGTTGATGACATTGTCAGGAAAAATGATGTAAATCTGATGATATCTAAAATCCAAATCTCAATTAAAGAGACCTTAATACAAAATGGAGACCCACATTTACCTTTGAATGCTTCATTAGCTAAGAGCATGATTTCTTCTGCTTGTTCAATATTTCAATTTGCATTTTCAACATGCTGGTCATCTGGGATTATGCTTCTTCTAGAACTCCAAATAATCAAATAACAAGTTTCATAGCAAAACTTAGCCTGCCATAATATATTGGTGATAAAGAAGTAAATCAGAAAAATCCCAAGTATACTTATAGCAGGAAAAGTATAAATTAATTCAATTAACAAAAAACATGCAGTGAAGAAGGACATGTATAATCCTTGACACAGAATACCCACATAAAAATCATAATGAAGATTATTGAAGACATTGTAATCTCAATATTTATTCCCAGTGGAAGATAATATTAAATAGCAGGGACACGACACTAGCCACTTATTCCCAGTGAATTATGTTCTAAATATGCCGGTGATCCCTAGAGTGACCCCAATACTGTAGGATCAAAAACTAATAGTGATAAGCAAGGGTTTGGTAGGTGACATCCTGAAAACAGCTTGTCCAAGTGATGTATTGTTGTTGTGATGAGCCAACAGTTCCTAACACCTCAATGGACCTGAGATGTCCAACAAAGATGGAAACACTCATGTTGATACTTGCACCATTGACACTGAGTAGAAAATACAATGACGGAGTGGGTTGATATTAGCCATTTTATATAAGCCAGCAAAGCAGCACAAAAGGTTAACGGGACCTATAACAGGATTGGTTAATACCATGAAAAGAAGAAAATGTAGCGGTGGATGGAAGTCCTATAGCTGAGCAATAGAAATAGAAAATGATCAAAAAGCAAAAGAAATGATATTAATAATGCACAAAAAATAAATAACATGTGTGCATGCACACACACACCCCAACAAAAATAAGAGAATGTTCAATGAATAGATGTTAGCTACTGACGGCTTTGAACTGGGAGTGAAATAGAAGCAGGGCTCGCCAAGAAATTAGGCATTCAAAACCTTATAAGATAACAAGAGTGGGCCTAAAATAATGTAGAATGTTACAAAATTATAAAGATAATACACTAGTTTGATTTCCACATTCCAGAGAAATGATAATAAGAATTCAGATGACAATGGACAACAGCAACAACAATAGAAGTTACATCATAAGGGATCAAGAACCACATCAGGAAGAGAGTGTAACAGTGAAAGCAATGATGCTGGAGGAGTTAGGTATTCTAGGTAGAAGATCTGGCTTTCCAAATAAATTAGCCCTTTAGAAACCAAATATTACAACTTGCTGTTATGTTTAGAACATTTTGGGAACTGAAGAAACGACATCATATTGACACATCAATTACCTACCAAGCCTTCTTCCAACTATTCGAGGTCAACTATATTGAGGCTGAAACTGTGCAAGCAATTATATTTTTTCCAAACAACTTCCATTTATGTTAGCCTCAACTTCATCGTGACTACAGCCACACAAAATAACCATCTATAAGTTGCTGAAGAAAAAAAAAGGACCCAAATTAAGATCCCTAACTACTTGGATTAAGATTTTATAATATTTCTGGCTAGTGCATGCACAGATGACCTGATATTAATTTCTGCAAAAGAATCACTTCTATAGTTGAGAATAAAAACTTCAAAATTTATTCAGTTGAACCCGTTGCTGTAGCTCTCTTGTGATGTTGTATGTTCATGATATTATATTGATGTCCAAGTGCATAATGGAATAGGTGAGACTTTTACTAAAGGCATTGACAATTAGGAAATAAAAGATTGGATTGGCAGCAGCAATGGAAACGAAAGAAAGAAAGAAAAAAAAAAAAAAAAAAGCTACAAATTGCCAAAAGAATCCGATGAACTGACCACTATAAACAGGGCTAGGGTAATTAGTTTGCGCGCCCACCTATCAAAGCAACCCTTGTTCAACACCAGATTGTAAGGTTACTTCAGTTATCAACAAAACAAGCTAAATCAATTGCATACGAGGATAATACACCAAGTTCCCTCCTTTAACCTTCTCCCCAGAATTCGAAGCATCAAGAACTTTAAAGTCACAAATTCTAACTGCAGTAAACGCCAAAATCTCGGTGAAACAGAACAAAATAACGACCAAACATCGGTTAGAATTGGAAATACATGAAAGAAAGAAAGAAAATAGGATCTGCAGTTTAGGTGCTTTAACTATAACACATAGTAGGCGAAGAGGGAAAGATTAACCCCATCGAGACGGCACGGGCTTCAACGGGGCTGGCAGCTCGCCCACCCTCTAAAAGAATCGTGCCAATACGAGTTCTTCGATGCAGAGGGTCTAGTTTTTTCTTCCTCCCTTTTTCGTATTCGTATTTCGTAGTAGAAATGAAAGGAAGGCGGGTTTCGGCTGGAACAAGATCACAGCGGAGATATATATATATATATGAATTTTATACTATTATATATATGTATAAAAAAATATCATTATAACTAATAGTCAACTTTTATATATAAATTTAATAGTATATATATATATATATTAATAGATTTAATTTAAAGATATTTTGAAGATATGATGTTATATGAGGGATAATATGTTTATCATATTAAATACAGTAATCAATATTACTGATAATTTATTTATCACATTAAACACAGTAGCAATCTATCTAATTGTTGGGGGGTAAAATCGTCATTGCATTAATATCCATGCGAGACGGCTAAGGCTAACCTCCTCCCTTTGTCTCCTCCGGGCTTCCGTAGCTCGGCCTCTTCCGGCTCCCGTAGCTCGGCCCCCTCCGGGCTTCCGTAGCTCGGCCTCTTCCGGGCTCCCGTAGCTCGGCCCCCTCCGGGCTCCCGTAGCTCGGCCCCCTCCGGGCTTCCGTAGCTCGGCCTCTTCCGGGCTCCCGTAGCTCGGCCCCCTTCGGGCTTCCGTAGCTCGGCCTCTTCAGGGCTCCCGTAGCTCGGCCTCCTCCGGGCTTCCGTAGCTCGACCCCCTCCGGGCTCCCGTAGCTCGGCCCCCTCCGGGCTTCCGTAGCTCGGCCTCCTCCGGGCTCCCGTAGCTCGGCCCCCTCCGGGCTCCTGTAGCTCGGCCTCTTCCGGGCTCCCGTAGCTCGGCCTCCTCCGGGCTCCCGTAGCTCGGCCCCTCCGGGCTCCTGTAGCTCGGCCCCTCCGGGCTTCCGTAGCTCGGCCCTTCCGGGCTTCCTTAGCTCGGCCTCTTCGAGCGATCCACAACCTGACATCTACCTCCGCAGAACCTGACGCGGGAGAGCCCGAGCCTACCAGAACGGCATCCTAGACGATGAATCATATCGGGACGTGGCCTAAAGCCTATCGTAACCGCCCCATGCCTACTCAACCCGATCTCGAGACACCAAGGAGCTCTCCCAGCCGTCGATACCAGAACAAACAGGGTACGGACTCTAACGGCCCCACAACAGCCTGATTCTGTCCGTCTCCGTATCATAACAACCTCCGGACCTTCCAGAAGGCGCTCACTGATAGAGATATAGACTAAAAGATATGCTTTATGTCTACATTTTAATGAGAATTCATTTTGAGCAATGTGTGCCATTTACTATATATATGTGCATGTGTCTAGTATTTCCAAAGAGTATTGATCTAGTGTGTAGAGTACGGCTTACACACAGAAGACTAGATCATCGGTTCTTTTGGAATACAAGTTTATTGTTCACAGTTTTAGATGGAATTGGACACACCATCAGTAGAGCTGTAGCACAAATTTAAGTAGGTCTGTCTTGACTACGGGGAATGATTTATTCTAACTATTTGTGCTAGTACACTTTGTGTGTATTGAACAGGACCCAGTTGAGTTGATTATTTTATACTGACTTTATAAAATAATTTAGAACTCATGAATATTATGATTACTTATGCTCTTAATCTGAATTCTATTACTAGACACGTGTGTGTAGTGATTATTGCTTTGATTACACATAGAGTGAGATTCTATATGAGTCAATAATCTCAGTGGGTTAGGCAATAACATTATATATATGGTGAACATTAATAGTTGAAGGAATCCACGTCCGGTTAATTTGGACTGATGATATCCCCTTGAGAAAGCTTATAAGTTTTGATCGTATCAAATCTTGCAAGTAGATTTTGAATCCGATACGTCAAATAAGTTAAGTGGATAAGTCTCAAGGATAATAACAGCCAATTAAATTATATTGTCAGTATTTAAATTTAATTGATGGATATCTGTAATCTTAACGTGGGGAGATAATAAGTATTTAATATTAAGGCTCGAAAATATAAATTCGAATATGATTAGGAGTACAATTATAATTCTTTAGTGGAATGAATTATAATTTACGTAATTAATCCTAACCCGGGATAGGATTAGGAGATTTAATTACGTGGGAAGTCCTTTTCATATTTGCTTATTTGGTCCCTGTTGTAGCCCTATAAATACCCTCTCAATTGGTTGCTAGGGTTAACGCTTTTGAGAAAAAAGAAAAGCAAGAAACCCTAGGTCGGCCGAGAGAGATCCCACCATCTTGAGAGAGAAGAAGGTATTTTGGGAATACGGCGGAAGGCCAAAAGGTTGAGGTTGAGCAATCAAATCAAGTGTTCCAGCGTTCAAGTCTGAAGGTATAATCTTATACTCATAGATTAGAACGGTAAAAGATTTTTGCATTACTCATATACGCTATAGCCGTGATCTTGGGGTATTCCGCGCTCCCCAACACTCACGACCCAGGTGACAGTCTATAAATATCATAATCGCAGATTCCCTCAGGTACGCAACTCTGTACGCATACTTGCGCGCTTACACCCCCGCTCTTACTCTCCTGCTCTCGCCGGTAGCTCGTCGGCGCTCCTGCCCTCTGGAGCTTCCGATTGGCCGCCCCCGGAGAGGTCTCCCGGAGAGATCCACCTTCCCACTGTCTGGTTGATCGCCGATTTCTTCTCCACTGACTTGAGCGTCGGAGGGTCTTCCGCGGAGGACCACCCCCAGCGTCCCTCCGCGTGTGGACTTCTTTTGCAGGTCCGCCCCCCTCTTCCTGGAGATCGACCGCGCCCGAGTCGGAGGACGGATTTCAGCGGCAACAGATTGGCGCTAGAGGAAGGGCCTCAAGTCCCATTAAAACTTGAAGAAAGGAGACAAGGATCTAGATCCGGAGAAGAACCTCCCCAATGGCCAACCGGAGAAGAGCAAGCCTCTGAAGCCCAAGATCAGGTCGCTTCCCAGAGGCCTGATCCGACTGGCGCTGCAGCGCCGCAACCTCCACCGGTCGAAACCCCGTCGCCGCCTGCCATCCCGGTGACCCAAGACCAGTTCGCTACGCTGGTCCAACAGGTCCAGGCCCTTACCCACCTGGTACAAGAGCGCCTTGTAGCTCCTCCTGCTTCGCATCCTCAGAAAGAAACGGCGATCTTCTTCGTCGGCGACCTCCTCCTCTGATCCGCATGGGTCGGCGGATCCCCCACATCGCCCCAGGGGGGACAAACCAGTCCCGCGAGCCGGTTATGATAGAGATCCTCCCAGATCTCGGCGAGCCCGCTCCCTCTCCCCGGCAACATCTCACCATGATTCCACGCCATCCTTGCGATTCTCCCGCCCAGCTCCTCCTCTAACCGGCGAAGAGGAGATCCGCCGTCAGATCCAGGAGATGCGTCAGGAGCTGGACGCCGCCAAGCAGACCCATCTGCCCCAGCCCAAGGCGGAGCAGGGCATCCCTTTCTCTAAGGGAATCATGGAGGAAGTGATTCCCTCCCACGTCAAACTGCCAGCCGTCGAGCCCTATCACGGCTCCACTGATCCGGACGACCATCTCAGTAGCTTCCGGTCAATAATGATGTTCCACGGAGCATCTGATGCGGTCCTCTGCCGAGCCTTCCCATCCACCCTCAGAGGATCCGCCCGAACCTGGTTCAACGCCTTGAAACCGGGTTCCATTGATTCATTCGACGAGCTGAGCCACCTTTTTATTGGCCAGTTCGTCAGCAGCCGCCGCCATCGACGAAGATCCGACTCCCTCTCCGAAGTCAAGCAGAGAGAGGGGGAGTCCTTGAGGAATTACCTTGGCCGTTTCAACAAGGCCATGTTAGAGGTGGACCACCTTAATCATGAGGTGGCTATGTCCGCCCTGGCGGGGGGAGTTTCGAAGGAGAGCGACTTCTATCTGGCAATGGAGGTCAGCTACCCCCCATGTCTATCTGATATGATGGCCCTTGCGGACAAGTACGCTAGGGTCGAGGAGTCGCGGAGAGTGGCCCGCGCTGAGCAAGCAAGAAGAAGCAAGAGCCCAAAGTTCCCGACAGACACCGTCCTGTCCGTCGCCAAGTCCGCCTCGCCGCCAAAGAGTCCCTCCACCGCCGCCAAGGAATCGCTCCCGGAGTCCTCCCAGGCGATTCGATCGCTATACTCCTCTGACTGTGCCCCGGGCGCAGATCCTCATGGAGATAGAGCGCCAACTTCCCCGGCCAGTACCTCTCCGAGGGAACCCGACCGAAGAGATCCCGCCAAGTACTGCCGCTACCACAGGGAGCACGGTCATGACACTGAAGAATGCTGGCAGCTGAAGAATGAAATAGAGAGGTTGATTCGGCGGGGACGGCTAGATCAGTTCAGAAGGGCACCCGAGCCGCAGCACAAGGAGGTGACCGCCAGCCCGAGCTCCCACAACTTCCTCCTCCACCCAATCCGCCCGTGGTGGCCGTATCAACATGATTGAAGAGGCCGGCGGATCGAGCCCCAGAGGCGGCAGAGATGGATCAGCGCCAAAGAAGGCGCGACGGGCGAGCTCTCCTTCTCCGATGATGATCTTCCTGGGATACAACTCCCCCACGATGACGCACTAGTTGTATCCCTTAATTTGAACAATTATGATGTAAGCCGAATCCTTGTTGATAGTGGAAGCTCGGTAAACGTTTTGTACCTCGGTGTGTTTGCCAGGATGAAATTGCTCATGGAAAACCTTCGAGCCGTGGATTCCGCCTTGATGGGATTCACCGGCGACGTCATCGTCCCGGAAGGAATCGTCACCCTGACGGTCCGCGCGGGAACCTGGCCCCTTGTAGCCATTGTTCAGACCGATTTCCTGGTGACCGACCTCAGGTCCCCATATAACGCCATATTCGGCAGGCCTGGTTTAATGTCCCTCAAGGCAGTGTCTCCATCCCGCATCTGTCTATGAAGTTCCCTACCGAGCAAGGAGTTGGAGTGGTTCGGGGAAGTCAAGCCATGGCTCGGCAATGTTTCGTTACGAGCCTTCAGTCTAGGATGCCCGAAGTTGACGGGCTAGACGCTCGCGAGGACTTCGCCGAACAGCGGGGAGAACCGGTAGAGGAATTGGAGGAAGTACCATTGGACGAAGCTCGGCCCGACCGAACCACAAGGATCGGGTCGCTACTCAAAGGAGAGTCTCGGCACAGGTTGATCAGGTTCCTCCAAAGCAACGCCGACATCTTCGCCTGGACCGCCTCCGACATGCCGGGAATCGACCCCGAGGTCCTCGTCCACCATCTCAATGTGGACGAGAGGCACAGGCCTGTTAAGCAGAAGAAAAGAAGCTTCGCCCCAGAGCGGCAAAAGCCATTGAAGAAGAGGTCGACAAACTCATAAAGGCCAACTTCGTCCGAGAGGTGAATTACCCGAACTGGCTGTCAAATGTCGTCATGGTGAAAAAGTCGAACGGCAAATGGAGGATCTGCATCGACTTCACCGACCTCAACAAAGCCTGCCCAAAGGACAGCTTTCCCCTCCCTCGGATCGATCAGCTCGTGGACGCCACCTCAGGCCACCAAATGCTGTCATTCATGGATGCCTATTCCGGCTACAATCAGATCCGAATGGCCCCTGAAGATGAAGAAAAGACCGCCTTCATAACCGACCGAGGTACCTACTGTTACCGAGTTATGCCTTTCGGTCTTAAAAATGCAGGGCGACCTACCAGCGGCTGGTCAACAAGGTGTTCAAGGAGCAAATCGGCCGGAACATGGAGGTGTATGTGGACGACATGCTGGTCAAAAGCAAGGAGGCGTCACAGCATGTCGAGGACCTCTCGGAGAGCTTTGCAACGTTGCGCAAATATGGGATGAAACTCAACCCGACCAAGTGCGCCTTCGGCGTCAACTCGGGGAAGTTCCTCGGCTTCATGGTCTCCCAGCGAGGTATCGAAGCTAACCCCCAGAAGATTCAAGCTCTCCAACAAATGGCGCCCCCAGCATCATTAAAGAGGTCCAGCGCCTAACCGGGAGGATAGCGGCCCTTAACCGCTTTGTGGCGCGGTCGGCCGAGAGATGCCTCCCCTTCTTCAAAACTCTCCGATCGGCCAAAAACTTCCAGTGGACTCCGAGTGCCAGAAATCATTTCAAGATCTCAAGAAGTACCTCGGCTCGCCTCCGCTTCTCAGTAGTCCGACCCCAGGAGAGACCCTATTCTTGTACCTGGCTGTTTCGGAGAGCGCAGTTTGTTCGGTGCTAGTCAAAGAAGAAGGCAAGATCCAGAAGCCGATCTACTATGTGAGCAGGCTGCTCCGCGATGCGGAGACGAGGTACAGCAGGATTGAAAAGATGGTGTTGGCCTTGATCACCTCAGTTCGAAAGCTGCGGCCGTACTTTCAAGCACATCTGTAACGGTCCTGACTGACCAACCCATCAAGGCGGTGTCCACCGTCCGGAAACATCGGGGAGAATGACCAAATGGGCCGTCGAGCTAAGCGAGCATGACATACATTTTCAGCCTCGCCCAGCCATCAAAGCTCAAGTACTGGCCGACTTCCTCCTCGAGTGTACCATCCCGGAGGACGGTTCTACCCCAAACTCTCTGGAAGAGCCAAAGTCTGGAGCCCGGTGGCTCCTCCACGTCGACGGGTCGTCCAATGCCCATCACTCCGGTGCGGGTCTAGTTCTCACCAGCCCTGAGGGGATGACCTTCGAGTATGGCGTCCGATTCTCCTTCCCGGCTTCCAACAACGAAGCCGAGTACGAAGCTCTGTTAGCTGGTCTCCGGATCGCCCGCAATCTGAAGGTGGAAAAGCTCAACGCCTTCACCGACTCTCAGCTGGTAGCCGGCCATGTTCGGGGAGAGTTTGAAGCTCGGGAACCGAATATGATTCGATATCTCCAGGAGGTGCGTAACTTGCTTCCCCATTTTTCGAATTTGAAATTATTCAGATTCCCAGATCCGAGAACGCCCGTGCCGACCTACTCTCCCGATTGGCAACCGCGGAGACAATGGATGCCGACAAAAATTCCACCTGGAGACTCTGGAAAAGCCGAGCATCGCGGAAGCCGACCGGTGATGCAAGTTGAGGCCGAACCATCCTGGTTCGACCCTATCCTCAAATATCTCAAAGAAGGGTCGCTTCCGTCCGACCGAAGAGAGGCTAGGAAGCTGAAGCTGCAGGCCATCCACTATGTGTTGATTGACAACCAACTTACAAGCGGTCATTTTCCATGCCGCTGCTTAGATGCCTCCGCCCATCAGAAGCGGACTACGCTCTGCGCGAGGTACATGAAGGGATTTGCGGCAACCATCTGGGGAGCCGGTCCCTCTGCCACAAAGTGCTGCGACAAGGCTATTACTGGCCGACCATGCAAAAGACGCGGACGATCTAGTCCGAGCCTGCGACCCCTGCCAAAGACATTCAAACATCCAAAGGCTCCCTTCCGCCGAGCTAGTTTCTATATCCTCCGCTTGGCCCTTTGCCAAATGGGGGATGGACATCCTCGGCCCATTCCCGCTTGCAACAGGACAGCGGAAATTCTTATTTGTCGCCATCGACTACTTCACCAAATGGGTCGAAGCGGAAGCGGTCGCACAAATTACCGAGGCACGGGCCCGAGACTTTGTGTGGAGGTCCATCATCTGCCGATTCGGCCTCCCCCACACTATAATCACCGATAACGGCAAGCAGTTCGACAACTCCAAATTTCGCCAGTTCTGCGAGGAGCACAGGATCCGTCACCACCTCACTTCGGTCGGGCACCCACAAGCCAACGGAGCGGCCGAGGTGACCAACAGAACCCTCCTCCAGGGAATTAAAGCTCGCCTCTCCAGAGCCCAAGGCAGGTGGGCAGATGAGCTACACCATGTCTTATGGGCCTACCGCACAACCCCGAGAATCCCAACAGGCGAGACCCCATTCCGAATGGCTTTCGGTACAGAGGCCGTTATCCCTGTGGAAGTCGGCCTCCCATCATTGCGGGTGGAGAGCTACTCAGAGGAAGCAGCAACGAACAACTCCGCACCAACCTCGACCTGATAGAGGAAATCAGAGAGAAGGCCCGGATCAGACGGCTGCCTATCAACAAAGGGTGGCCCGTACCATGCCTCCAGAGTCAAGGGAAAGACCTTCCTGCCCGGCGACCTTGTCCTCCGAAAGCCTCTGTTTCCAAACCGCTGGAGCAAGGAAAGCTGGCGCCAAACTGGGAGGGCCCGTACCAGGTAGCGGAGATTATTGGACCAGGAACCTACAAGCTGCAGGATCTGATGGGAAGTCCATTCCCCGGACTTGGAACGCGGACAACCTTCGCAAATATTATCAATAGGGTATGTCCTCCCTGAATTTCGCATGCCTCACTATGCATTCCTGCTTATCTGCTTCCTCAAAACCTGTGCATGAATCATTATGCACTATATTGCTATAAATTGCAAGAAGAAACAGATACTGCTTACCAATCCTCGGCAACCGAGCTCTCTGTTGAACAAAATCTCCGAACCTTGGCAGGGCCAAGTAAAAATTTCTCCGAACCTCGGCAGGGCCGAGCAACAAATCTCCGAACCTTGGCAGGGCCAAGTAAAATATTTCTCCGAACCTCGGCAGGGCCGAGCAACAAATCTCCGAACCTTGGCAGGGCCAAGTAAAAATTTCTCCGAACCTCGGCAGGGCCGAGCAACAAATCTCCGAACCTTGGCAGGGCCAAGTAAAATATTTCTCCGAACCTCGGCAGGGCCGAGCAACAAATCTCCGAACCTTGGCAGGGCCAAGTAAAATATTTCTCCGAACCTCGGCAGGGCCGAGCAACAAATCTCCGAACCTTGGCAGGGCCAAGTAAAATATTCTCCGAACCTCGGCAGGGCCGAGCAACGAATCTCCGAACCTTGGCAGGGCCAAGTAAAAGTCATTCGGGCTAAAACTCCAGCGAAAAAGCCTAAGCCTACAAGCCTCGACCAAAGCCGAACGGCCCCCAAATAGTCCCCGAAGGACTTCGTCCGGTTTAAAAACGAGCGCGTTAAATAAAAACCGTCGACGCGCAAGAAGAAGCCACCATTGGCAAACCCACTCTCGAGGCCATCGAGCCCCACGTAACGGCCAAAGGCCCCAGGCAGAGCTAGGAGATTTCCCTCTCTGCTACTGAAAACCTTTGGGTAACCCCCCTGTAACCCGTCGTTCAAAATATCTACGTTAATGCACAGGGCAACGGGGCCAAGCCGACCCTAGCCTGTCAACGCATCAGGCAATCATTCTCAAAGAGGAAAAAGATTCCTAAAAACGGATCCATTTTTCATTAAGAAGAAGGGTTACAAGAGACAGGAAAAACATAGAAAGAAAAACAAAAACAAGAGAAGAGAGGCCCTGGAATCAGTCGCCCCCAGAGGCCAGCAACTCCTCCAAGCGTCCCGTCAGGTCAGCCACCTGCTGACGGAGAGACCGATCTCCTCCTCTGCCGGTCCATTATCCGGCGTAGGGCCTCCGCCTCCCTGGAGTCACGTCCATAACTCCTCGGCAACCCTCGCGAGCTGCTCATTGCTCGCGAAGGCCGACGCGAGGCTCAGCCCGTCGACAGTGACGGAGACGCCCCTCTCCTCCGAACGTGCCGCCGAGCGAGGAACGCGAGCTCGCCTGACGATCGCCCTGGAGAGGCCATTTTTCCGAACTCAAACCGAGGGATGGCCAAACCAATCCCCCTCGGTCATATTTATACCCGCCAGGCAGGTATCTCGATCGGCCGCCGCGACTGCCGACCCATGAGAACTGCCACGTGTCACCATTTTAATGCGTGAGGAATCCGAAGAGTCACGCCCTATCCCGAGTAGAATCGGAAAGCGCGAGCAGATTGTCCGGAGTTCCCCAAGCAGAACATTTTCCGATCTGTCCCCCCCGCAATAAATGCCCTCGACGCTTCCCCAAGCCTCTTAAAACCGGCCTCTTCCTCGGGAAGAAGTCCAACATTCGGTCCGGCGACTCGTCCCCTCGGAAAGAGCAGCGTCACCAATAAAAAAAAACGTGACAATACCGCCCGTTCCGCTCTGACGCCCCTTATCAAGCGCCACGTGGACCTAACGATGTGGCCGCCGTGACAACTAAGTCGCTCCCTTGAGCCTAGGTCTCCGAACCTCGGCAGGGTCGAGCTACGAAATTCTCGAACCTCGGCAGGGCCGAGCTACAAAATTCTCCGAACCTCGGCAGGGCCGAGCTATGAAATTCTCCGAACCTCGGCAGGGCTGAGCTATAAAATTCTCCGAACCTCGGCAGGGCCGAGCTACAAAATTTTCCGAACCTTGGCAGAGCCAAGTAAAATATTCTCCGAAACTCGACTAACCCGAGTGACTGGTTCCCTGAACCATGATGGGAAGGGGTGCGAATTCCCTAACTTCGGCCAAGGCCGACCTACGATAAATCGGGCTCCGGTAAAAGCGGAGCACGAAAACACCAGGTTTCCGACCAGAGCAAGGGACATGTTTCGCCGAATGATCTATGAATCGCCGCATACGAACCTCGATTAGTTCGGACAGCGCGAGATCCTCGTCAAGGGACGAGCGGGACGCCTTTGTACCCCACAAACAACAATGACTACAAGTTCGGCACAAGAAAAGATAGAGATAAAAAAAAATAGAACATAACTCTCTTTATTGCCGATCAAGATCAGTTACAAATGCCTCACGGGCGTTACAAGGACATTGAAATGCATAAAATAAAGGCAAATACAAACTCGGGACAACTGCTCCAAAGCAAACCTAGGCAACTGATGTTCCGACGACCGGATCGACAAATCATGCAAACCACGAAACAATTAGTCCGCCTGGGCGGATGAATTAAAAGATCCAAAAGGAGGCATGGCCCGCGGATGCTGATTCTGAGGATCGGGCGATCCGGTCTGCTCCCCTAGGAGGGGGTGCTGGATCGCAGGTCGCCGTCCAGCCGAGGGAATCGGGGACCATCCGACCCCGGTTGCTCCCATTTTCCCTCCCGTGGCAAGGATTCCCCTCAGAGAAGGGACGGGAACCCAAGCCAGCGAAAGAGGGAGAATCTGTGCGTGCTACGGGGGTGTCGATACACTTCCTACCATAAGCCCCCCGAACCGGCCGCAAAGGCCACGGAAGAGTATATGTGCGCTCTCCGTGTGATCTCTGCCCCCTATGTGCGCTCTCCATATGATCTCCGAGGCTCATCCCCTAAGGGCAAGCCATCTTTGGCAGCTCCCCGGTCGCCCCAGCTGTCCGGCGGCAAGGAGCCCATGAGAGGAAAGCTCGGTCCTCCCACTCGTAGCAACAGAGAAGTGAGCATAATGGAAGCTCTGATGGAAAAGACACTTTGGGGATAACCAAACATGACCCCTTTTCTCCCCTTTTTATAGGCAGAAAAGACCGGGATGAGCTATCAGAGCTGAAGTCCCGAGATTCAAACACCTGGCCACGCCTCCACGTGGCCCCTCAGGATGCACACAGCACCCCACTGCGCGCCAAGCCCACCGCCTTAGTTGTGACGTGTACGGAGATCCCTTCCTGATCCCGAATCACGGTCATTAAATGCAGGAAATCGTCCACTGACGCTTCGAAAACTGGCGGCTCAGAATATCGTCCTTCGAAAGTGATGTCCCCCAATGGTGAGCGATTGCGTGCGCGGCGAGGTGATCCGCATGGGAAAAGAGCACCTTTCGGAAAGCTCTGATGCAGCTTTATGCCCCCCACTACGCCGTATCATCCATTCTGATGAAATAAAAACCGAATCACCTGCAGAACAGCAGGACGATTGACAGAATAGCAGAAAGCGCAAAGGCCTTTTTGCCCGTCGGCCCCAGCCGACCTATTTTGATCCGTCGGCCCCAGCCGACCCATTTCGCCGTCGGCCCCAGCCGACCTATTTCGATCCGTCGGCCCTGGCCGACCTATTTCGATCCGTCGGCCCCAGCCGACCTATTTCGCCCGTCGGCCCCAGCCGACCTATTTCGCCCGTTGGCCCCGGCCGACCCATTTCGCCCGTCGGCCCCGGCCGACCTATTTCGATCCGTTGGCCCCGGCCGACCTATTTTGCCCGTCGGCCCCAGCCGACCTATTTTGCCCGTCGGCCCCGGCCGACCTATTTTGATCCGTCGGCCCAAGCCGACCTGATTTGCCCATCGGCCTTAGCCGGTACGTTTTCCTTCAATTTCGAGATAAGGATGACCTAAGAGCCTCAGAGGGCCATAGGTCGTTCACAACCGAGGCTAAACGACAGCGAAATCACGCAAGAAAGACACTTAAATGGAAACAGGAAATTCTTTCAATATGAAATGTCAGACAAATGTCTAAAGAACGAAGATACAAGAACAGTTCTTAAGAACCGGGAGCTGCATCAGCTTTAGGAGGGCCCTCAGTTACATCTGCGAAAGTGTGACTAGACTCGCCCTTCTCCAATACTTTTGCCCCCTCGGCGGCAGCTTGCGACTGCCCCTCAGAAGCTGCAGCTTTGCTGGGACCGAGGGCGGCGCCAAGTTCGGCGTCAGAAACATCAACGTATTCATCTTCATCTTCTTCTTCGGACTCGCCATCTTCGAGATCTTCAGCACTCAGGAAAGAAAGGTCCCATTCCGGGTAACTCTATCTTTGGGTTCCGGCGCCCGTAGGACGATGTCCAAGGGCAAGCCATACCGCTGATGAATCCTCCCCAAGTCCTCGGCAACGATCTCGGAGGCCACATCGTTGGGCTCATCGCCATTGAAAGAGGTACCAAACGAAAACGATAAGCGTCGAAGAAGATGAAAGACCAGAACCCTTTTGAAAGCAAAACGAGAAGACGCCGAGCGCACGCGCACACATATATATAGCGACAATGCAGCCATCACTTCGCTTCCCCACCAAGGAAGCCTCCCTAAAAAGGTGGGGCGTCCCATCCCAGGCATCCAAATCGCCTCGACAAACGCCCGATCAATCGGGATTCATGGCGTGGCGCAATCCCAGCCGTCGTTCGCGAGGGAGCCTTAGCCCTGAAGGCAGAATGGCCCTGTCGCATTAATTAGGGAATCATTGCGCAAGCCAGTTAAACCAAGACGTCCCATCCAAGACGCGCCATTTGAACTCGTACTCCCTACGCCCGAACCTACGCTTCGAACTAGGGAGTGGAGGGCATGTGTTGGGGGGTAAAATCGTCATTGCATTAATATCCGTGCGAGACGGCTAAGGCTAACCTCCTCCCTTTGTCCCCTCCGGGCTTCCGTAGCTCGGCCTCTTCCGGGCTCCCGTAGCTCGGCCCCCTCCGGGCTTCCGTAGCTCGGCCTCTTCCGGGCTCCCGTTGCTCGGCCCCCTCCGGGCTCCCGTAGCTCGGCCCCCTCCGGGCTTCCGTAGCTCGGCCTCTTCCGGGCTCCCGTAGCTCGGCCCCCTCCGGGCTTCCGTAGCTCGGCCTCTTCCGGGCTCCCGTAGCTCGGCCTCTTCCGGGCTTCCGTAGCTCGGCCCCCTCCGGGCTTCCGTAGCTCGGCCCCCTCCGGGCTTCCGTAGCTCGGCCTCTTCCGGGCTCCCGTAGCTCGGCCTCCTCCGGGCTCCCGTAGCTCGGCCCCCTCCGGGCTCCGTAGCTCGGCCCCCTCCGGGCTCCCGTAGCTCGGCCCCTTCGGGCTTCCGTAGCTCGGCCCTTCCGGGCTTCCTTAGCTCGGCCTCTTCGAGCGATCCACAACCTGACATCTACCTCCGCGGAACCTGACGCGGGAGAGCCCGAGCCTACCAGAAGGCATCCTAGACGAGGAATCATATCGGGACGTGGCCTAAAGCCTATCGTAACCGCCCCAGGCCTACTCAACCCGATCTCGAGACACCAAGGAGCTCTCCTAGCCGTCGATACCAGAACAAACAGGGTACGGACTCTAACGGCCCCACAACGGCCTGATTCTGTCCGTCTCCGTATCATAACAACCTCCGGACCTTCCAGAAGGCGCTCACGACCCAGGTGACAGTCTATAAATATCATAATCGCAGATTCCCTCAGGTACGCAACTCTGTACGCACACTTGCGCGCTTACACCCCCGCTCTTACTCTTCTGCTCTCGCCGGTAGCTCGTCGGCGCTCCTGCCCTCTGGAGCTTCCGATTGGCCGCTCCCGGAGAGGTCTTCCGGAGAGATCCATCTCCCTACTGTCTGGTTGATCGCCGATTTCTTCTCCACTGACTTGAGCATCGGAGGGTCTTCCGCGGAGGACCATCCCCAGCGTCCCTTCGTGTGTGAACTTCTTTTGCAGGTCTGCCTTCCTCTTTCTGGAGATCGACCGTGCCCGAGTCGAAGAACGAATTTCAGCGGCAACACTAATAATAATTTATCTTATAAATAATTTATATTATCATTTAGAATCAGTTAGCGATGCACAAAACATTCCTTAGAGTAGAACCAGAGAGGCCGTGCGGGTCGAGTCGGTCTTACCGTTTATTGACGTTACCGTTTAACGTACTCAAAAAAATGGATCCAACGGCACTAATTCCAGCGACAGTGCTGACATCCCCTCCTCGGAATCCGAGACCGCTCTATATTTTTCACCCTCATCCCCGCATCGCAGAAAAAAGTCTACGTTTGATTTCTGTAAGAATATTTTCTTTTCTATTTTTCATTTTTGCTTTTGTTAAACAATTTTATTTTCTTTTTTTATCGCTATAAAATTTGTTTGATAAATAAAAATAAAAATCATTTTTATTTCTTATTTTCATTATAAATAATATCTTTTAAAAAGATAACTTTATTACATAATAATATTATAATATAAATATATTATTATAATAAACATATATATAACATATAAATAACATATTTATATATATAATAAATATAAAGAATATAATATAAACAATTCATAGTTATATTAATAATTTTAATTATTAATAATATCTTTTGTATATATAATATAATTAATAGTATTATAATAAATAGTAATATAATTATTAATATAATAAATATATATATATATGATAATAATTAATCTTTATTAATATATATGGAGAAGATTTGGCCAACAATCAAGATAAAAAATTTACTGTCAAATACAAAAGATCTTGCTGAAAAAATAGGGATAAAAATCTCTTCAAATTTCTTATATTCCTATTATATATTGGTATTCTTAAATTAGCTAGGTTTACCTTACATAGACACTTGTTTTGTTGTATATATTAAGGTCTGTAACCTTTGTACATGGAGATATATAATACAATTGATATTTTTCTTCCTTTCGATTATTTATATGGTATCAGAACTAAAGTTCAACTCTTTTGCACTCTGGCTTACGACTCTCTTGAAGAATTTCCTTTGAGAATTTCTTTCTTTTCTTTGTATTCATCCTTTAGAAGATCTATTCAAACTTAAACCTTGTGTTTCCAAAACTTTGATTATTCATCATGTTTACAAACAAATTCGAAGCTGTATCTATCAAATTCAATGGCAGAAATTTTGCACTTTAAAATTTTCATTTTCAAATTTTTGTTGATGGCAAGGGATTTTCTGGAATTCTTGATGGATCAAAGAGGGCAGAAGATGATGAGAAAAAGAAGATATATTGGAAAACAAAGAATGCACAGATTATTTCTTGGATTCTCAACTCAGTTGAACCTAATATTGCACTAAGCCTTTGGTCTTTTGATACTGTTGTTGATATATAGAATTATCTCAAAGAAATTTATTCTCAAAGTGAATCAATCAAGGCAATTCGAGCTTGAATACGAAATAGCCAACATCAGCCAAGAAGACAAGGATATTTTCAGCTTTTATATTGAAATGTTGAAGTTGTGGATAGAACAAGATATGATTTCCTCTTCTAATTCGGCTACCGCATATGTTGAAGTCAAGAAAGAAAGAGATCGTGGAAGAGTGATGCAGTTCCTCATGAAGCTTAAACCTGAATTTGAGATTACTAGGGGAACATTAATTAATCATGGAAATCTGACAATGGAATCTGTATTGGGAATCTCATTCGCGATGAAACACGCTTAAAGACACTGGCAAAGCTAGACACAAAAATTAATTCAGCTGATTCTATATATTTTGCTTCACGTGGAAGATATTCAAAACAAAGGCATGAAAACAAAGAAGATATTCGATGCAGGCACTATAATGAATTCGGGCATGTGCAATCTCATTGTCGGAAGAGGAATATATGCACTATTGTAAAAAATCATGCTATATCATTTTGGAGTGTAGGCTTTTGAAAAATAAACAATTAGCCTTTATTACTATGAGCAGTGATCATAAATCAGAAAACACATCTAAAATATCTCTCACACCGCATGCTATTCAAAAGATGATTCAAGACTCAATGCAATCAATTCTTCTAGGTGTCCTTTCCTCTATTTTTTCTATTGCAGGGTTATCATGTATGGATATTAAGCCTACTCCTTGGTTTATTGATTCAACTGCTTTTAACAACATGACAAATCAGAAACATGTATTTGTTGATTTGAAATTTTATTCCTTAAACCAATCTGTGACGACTGCCAGTGGTAAAAAAATTACCCATTCAAGGCATTGGTACAGTTTATTTGTCAAATAATTCTTCTTAATCTATTTGCCTTCTTAGTATTTTATATGTTCCTAGATTAATAACTAATTTGATATCAGTTGGATAACTTACTGATCAAAATCATTCAGTTAAATTTTCTCCTAATGGATGTGATGTGTGGGACCTTCACACGGGGCAAAGTGATCATGAAAGGGCATAAACATGGGCGTTTGTTTCATCTTTGATCTAAATCAGAAAAAGAATCCTCCCTTTTGTCTTACTATCACTTCATCATCTTCCACCTCATATGCGGAAAATACTTGGGATCTTTGGCATCGTAGGTTGGATCACCTACATGCTAGTCGGTTAGAGTCTATATTTGAATCTCAACTTCTTCCTGATAAGTTGATTGTCAAGAATAATGATTTTCAGCATTGTCAAACTTGTGTTCTTAGCAAATTTTCTAAATCACCTTTTGCTTCTAGTAATACTAAAGTTGATGCTTCTTTTGATCTTATTCATTGTGATTTGTGGGGACCTTCACCTATTTTGTCTAGACTTGGGTACAATTTTTGTTCTTTTTATTGATCATTTTACACGTTTTACTGGGGTGTATTTCTTGCGTGCTAAATCTAAACTAGCAAATATTGCCAAAAATTTTATCACTATGATAGAAACATAATTTGAAAAAGTAATCAAATTTTTTTGGTCAAATCCAGAAGGAGAGTTTTGTGCCTCATACCTTGCTCAATTCTTTAGTGAGAGAGGAATTTTAACTCAACAATCTTGTCCTGGTACTCCTGAACAAATGGTGTAGTTAAATGGAAAAATCGTCATATTGTAGAAATTGCTCGAACTCTCTTAAGTCTTCTATTCCACCTCACTTTGGGTCGAAGCTATTCATGCAGCTATCCATCCTATTAATAGGCAGACTACTCCTATACTTAGTAATCACTTTCCTTTCTTTTCCCTTTTTCATAAGTCACCAAATTACATGAATCTTTATATTTTTGGCTGTCTACTTTGTGTCGCTTCCACCACATGAACGGTATAAACTATCTACAAAGGCTACCAAATGTATTTTATTGGTTATAGTGATAAACAGAAAGGTTATATTGTTATGATCCTCAACATCACCGCATTCGCATATCTCGTAATGTTATTTTTTAAAAAAATTGGTATTTTTATGTTTCATCTTTGAGTACAACAACTCCCAATTCTTTCATTTCTATGTTATACATTTTTTGGATTCTTTAAATTCTTATTTGTCTACTGATACTCATGATGTGCCTATTATGCAACTTTCCGATCACGAGCGTGAAGGTCCTCTTACTGATGTTCCAAGTGATGCACCACCACCTCCTTTGCCTTCTTCGAAAAGATTCACCATGTCAATTTTGGTAAGCCACCTAACCGATTAACTCTCTTTACCAATCTAAATTATGTCCAAATTCCTAACACCTATAAGCAGGCAATGGAACAAGCATGCAAAAAAAGGGCAATGGATGAGGAAATTGAGGCATTGACTACGAATCATACTTGGGACTTAGTCTCATGGCCCTTTAATACTTTTGTTATCGATAGCAAATGGGTGTACACCATTTTAAAGTTAAGCTTGATGGTACTCTAGACCACTACAAAGTCCGTTTGGTAGCTCAAGGCTACAAGCAGGAATATGGGATTGATTACGAAGAAACATTTGCTCCTGTCGCTAAGTTGACCACAGTTCAAACTCTTCTTGCTATTGCATCATGCAAACAGTGGCCATTATATCAATTAGATATCAAGAATGCTTTTCTTCATGGACATTTGAAGGAAACTGATTATATGGGGTGTCCTCCTAGCTATTCTCTTGGTGATTCTAATGTGGTTTGCAAACTTAATAGGTCTCTTTATGGTCTTAAACAGGCACCACGGGCATGGTTTGAAAATTTTTATTTTACTATTTATTCAGTTGGTTTCCAATAGAGTTCTAAGGATCACCTCTGTTCACCCATCACTCTTCACATGGTATTATTATTTTACTTCTTTATGTAGATGATATGGTCATTACAGGAAGTGATAGAAAGGGCATTCTTGAATTTAAACATTTTCTTCATAATTCTTCTCATATGAAAGATCTTGGCACACTTATTTTTAGGCTTGGAAGTATCATACTTCCCTCATTGTCTCTTTCTCACACAGTGCAAGTATATTGAGAATTTGATTAAACTTGTTGATTTGACTGACAATAAAATTTGTTTAACTTCTATGGAACTCAATTTGAAACTACAACATGATGATGGTGCACTTATCTCTGATCCTACCGTGTATTGGTGACTAGTGGGCAATCTTATTTATCTTACCATCACACGACTTGATATATCTTTTGCTATTTAGGTTGTCAGTCAATTTGTTTCTCAACCTCGGCATCATCATCTTCGGCACTTCATCGAATTATTCGCTATCTCAAAGGCACTAGTGATCGTGGGCTCTTTTTTCCTTCTAACACAACTCTCACTCTCAAGGCATTTTCTGATGCTGATTATGCAAGGTGTATTGATACTCATGATCTACGATAGGTTGGTATATTTTTCTAGGCACCTCATCTATTTCTTGAAAATGTAAGAAGCAAGAAAGGGTATCTAAATCTTCCACTGAGGCTGAGTATCGATCTGTCTTCTATTAGTTATAAACTTGTATGGCTTCAACGACTTCTTCTTGAACTTGATGTGCCTTGTGATGACTCTATTCATCTTTTTGGCGATAATACAAGTGCTATTAGCATTGCCACTAATCCTGTCCATCATGAATGTACCAAACACATAGAAGTTGATTGTCATTACATCCGCGAATTGGTTCATGATCATAAAATTCTTCGTCTTATTCATGTCTCATCCCGTGATCAAGTTGCTGACTTGTTCACAAAGCCCATGCCGTTTGCTTGCCATGAATATCTCACTAGCAAATTGATGCTTTTTGACAACTACCATCAATTTGAGGGGGATGTCAAATGGAGAAGATTTGGCCAACAATCAAGGAAGAAAATTTGCTGTCAAACAGAGAATATCTTATAAAAAATAATGACAAAAATCTCTCCAATTTTCTTGTATTCCTATTGTATATTGATATTCCTAAATACCGAGAAGATCTTGTTGAAAAATAAGAACGGAAATCTCTCCAAATTTCTTGTATTCCTATTGTATATTGGTATTCCTAAATTAGCTAGGTTTACTTTACATAGACATTTATTTTGTAGTATATATTAAGGTCTATAATCTTTGTACATGGTGTATAGAATATAATTGATATTTTTCTTCCTTTTGATTGTTTATATATACTAATAATATATATTTTAATTTTCTAAAAAGTAATCTTAAGTTTTAAAATAGTTATTTTTAGATTAAAAAAATAAAAATAATATAACCAAACATATTTTTTAAATAAATTTTATGTTTTTATTTTTAAAAATAAAAAATAGAAAATAAAAATGATACAAATTAAGGCTTTTGTTTTTTTTTTTTACTTTCTTCTTTTTTCTAATGGAAAATAATGAAAACAATTTCAGGCCGTTTTCAATTTTCTCTTATTTTGAAGTTAGAAAATTATTTTTATTTTATTTCACCAAATGTGCTTTCACAACTATTTTCTATTTTTTAAAAAATTAAAATAAAAAATGAGACTATTCTTAGAAACTAGATGCATCCTAAGTCTCCATTTCCACTCCATTTTTGATTCATCCCATCTCTTTTCTAATAATATATTTAAGTTGTTAGTAAAAATTTTAATAAGAGCTTCACTTTAGTAATATAATAGATCGATTGTTGATTTTAATGTAAATAATAATTTTATTTAATTTTAAACTCTTACCCTCTCTCCAAACCATGGTGGTTAGCCAACAATTAGCAATCTCCTATCTTCATTTGTAGCTTTTGTCTCAATATAGTTACAATATTTAATAAATTTTAGGCCAAATTGATATTTGACCATTTGGACTCTAACATTTAGCCTCCTGGACTAGCTATATAACTTTCAATTTACCATACCAACTTTTTATTTCTAGCCTTTTCTCATTACAGTGAGATGATAACTATATCCAATAATATAGTTATTTTCTTGCCTCCCACAAGTATCTTCTCATTACATGTTATATTTCACTAGACACACAACAATCTATACATTGTACACAATTATCTACTTACTGCATACAATAAACAAAAGTGTGTATATATAGTTATTATGCAGTGAGAAGAATTAAAATTAAAGAAGCTTAGTATTGTGGACCATATATTAAGTGGCTGGTCAATATGGGCTAAACTCAAAATTCCTTCTACCGAAGGATCGATCATCAATTAAGTCTAAAATTTATAATAAAAATGTTAGACGGTTACAAATTTGCATGTATATAAGATGAATATAGCTCAAATAAAAATGTCAAAATAGATATATGATAATAAGAAATAAAATTATTCATACATAAATGGAAGTAGCACCGGTTGAGGATAAATGAAGAGAAGGATGATTTAAATGATTTGAATATATGCAATGTAAACTTAGAGATAGACTTGTGTGATGGAGCAATTTGATCAATGTATGAAGAAGAAGAAAAGGTAGAAGTAGACAAAAAAATTATATAAGACGAAGTGACAAAGAAAAATCTAAAATTTTTGCATCTTATAGAAAATATGACTTAAAGCTGAACAAAATGAAGAAAAAGGATTTATGTAGCCAATTCCAACTAGCTTGGGATTAAGGGTTTATTGTTGTTGTTGTTAATAATGATGATGCTATTATATATATATTATTGATAATGTAATGCTACTATAATATAAAAAATTATTAAAAAATACTAGTAATATGTTTTTTTTAGTTTCTTATATATTTATTGTGTTAATTATTTATATAAATAATTAATTAATAATATATTATTACATCACTTACTTAGATTAACTTGAATTGAACCAATGACCCATGACCCAATCCCTATTTCGCTTCGATAAAAATCAAGTTTTAAAAATATTGATCTTCTAACTAAAAGAGCCTTTGGTAGAGTTTGAATATATGTAAATGCTTATAACTAAACCTTAGACGTAGTAAATTGTGCATTTTATTATTTGGTTAGGTATGAAATGGATAGCCCATATATTTGGAGCTACAATAAAGGGTTGTTTGGGACTCCGTAGTTGAACTTGCATAGCAAGTTAACTTGCAGTGTTGTTCATTTCATTTATCTAGAGTTAAAAAATGGAATTACTTAGTGTAAGTCATGTTGCACTTAGGAACTTACAAAGCTCTCAAAGTTAAGGTCAATGAAGAATGTAACAACAACACACCTTGTTTATATCTCCTTACCTCTCGATAATAGATATGAAATATATGTCATTATTATTTCATGCCTCCCTCTGTACCTCTTTTGAGAGATGTTTTCCATTTGAAGCCTTCATTTATAGATATTCTTATCTTCCTCTCCTCTCCACATTCTATCTATCCATGATCATTTAGGATATGAGGCTGTCACGCCCCAGTTCTAAAATTCGAGCTAGGGTGACAACCCATCGCATGCCAGGCATGCAAGGCGTCTCGAACTTCATCACATAAATCAATATAAAGCAAAAATCCAAATCCATGATTTATTACAAACCATAATTATCAGTCTTGGGCTACCTGCCCTACACACAAGCAAACTGAACTAATTAATATAATGGAACTAAGTTTATTTAATAAAAGCTCCTTCTATCCCAATTATCCTTCTTCATTCCTGAGGCTCTGAAAAACATTGATGAGAATTCTATGAGCTCACACTCAATAAGTAAGCCTAATACAATTTCAAATTCATTTATTATACTATCAGCATATTCATGTCATCAGATCAAAATAATTTGAAAGCTTAATTAAATAATAAAACTAGAATATGCGATGTAAAAAAAATACTTTATACTGTCATTGTTTTCCTTTATGTGTCCCACGGCCCTACAATACTCATCTTGTGTATCACTCTTAAATGTCCCCTAAGAGGAAGGGTTGGTACCAGTATTATGTCATATCATAATCTGTCATATCATAATCTGTCATATCTGTCATATGAGAACCGCGGTGACACATAAATTTTTACTGTCATTATCATAATTGCATATTATCATCTCGATAGTAACAACATAATTTTGCAAATTAACATAATTACATTTAACTGTAAGTTTACAATTTACAAATTAAATAATTTATAAAATTATAATACTTGACTTACTTACCTCAGTATGCAAATTTCAATTGATAACCCAGCTAATTGGATACCTGGGTACCTACAGTATCATTTTCATTATTAAATTTCTAAAATCTGAATTAATAAAATAATTCTTAAAACTCTACCCAGACCACTTCACGGGCCCAACTTTGGGCTCGAATATCTCTCAATATATTTGTCCAAATAGGGATTTAAAAATATCCCAGAAACTAGAATCAATCCTGATTCGGGCCATATATTTACTTTGCCATTCTCGGCCCACTACAGGGCCCAAAAAGTGGCTCAAAATGGCTCAGAAATCGGCCCAACAAGGCCCAAAAAGGCAGCCCAACACAAGATGTACAGGGTAAACTATACCCCAACCTCTTTTTAATAACAATCCCAAGAAGAAGACAAGATGAATCTGTGCCGTAGCACTGCCAAGAAATCTCACACCGATCTCTCCCTCACCTTGCCTCAGGTTACAAGATCACTCACCGTAACCCGTAGATGGTCGCCCGGAAGCTCCTCAACGGCTCCGGCTCCGATCGTCTCTTCTCTTTCTCCTCCTTCTCGCCCAAGGTGGAGAATAGAAGATGCCTTCAATTTGATGGCCGGTTGGATTGGATTCTTCTTGATTCCTCTCCGTTCAATGCTCTTCCCGAAGACCTCTGCCCTCTTATTTATAGTGCAGCCGTTGCCTTATCCAAAGCTTCACCCGTTCTTATCTTATCCTCATGCACCGCCTCCTTTAATGCACGCCCAAACTCTTGTAAATCTTATCCTTTGATGGCGTTGGATAGGCTAATGAAGGACTCCTAGTTGCAGCTGGTTTGATGCCTGAAAACTTCATCCAAAAAGCTCCATCGGTAATTTTGGATAAAGGCCAACTTATCCATAACTAACTCCCCAAAGATCTTATCCAAATCTTCTTGTTTGTTGCTTGGATCCCGGGATTACATTCTCCCCTCCTTATAAAAATTTCGGCCTCGAAATTGATAACTTTCATTAGAGAAAATTAAAATTCCAATTTTGTCACACAATCAACTAAGTAATTCAGTTCAATCATTAACTATTTAAGATATAAATAGTTGTGGATACTTTTTTTCATTTCCTCCTCCAGTTCCCAAGTAGCCTCCCTCTCAGAATGATTACTCCATTGCACCTTGACATAGGGAATGTACGCCGTCTCAGAACCTGATCTTTGCGGTCCTAATACGCAAGGATGCTCCTCATATGATAAATCTTTCCTCAACTGTATAGGCTCATACGCTATGACATGGCTGGGGTCAGAGATATACTTCCTCAACATAGAGACATGAAAAACATTGTGTACCCCAGATAGAATCGGAGGCAGTGCCAGGCTGTAAGCAACCTCTCCGACTCTGCTCAAGATCTCAAAAGGTCCAATATAACGTGGACTCAGCTTTCCTTAATCCCAAATCTCATCACATCTTTGGTTGGTGATACCCTTAAGAAAACATGGTCCCCAACCTGGAATTCCAATTCCCTTCTTCTGACATCAGCATAGCTCTTTTGCCTGCTCTGAGCTGTACGAAGACGCTCCCTGATCAAATGCACCTTATCTACTGTTTGCTGAATCAGCTCAGGGCCTAGCAATTTCCTTTCCCCCACGTCATCCCAACATATAGGAGATCTGCACCTCCTACCATACAGAGCTTCAAATGGAGCCATCTGGATGCTGGCTTGGTAACTATTATTATATGCAAACTCCACCAAAGGTAAGTGGTTATCCCAAGCTCCACCCAAGTCCATCACACAGGCTCGCAACATGTCCTCCAGAATCTGTATGGTCCTCTCTGATTGTCCATCTGACTGGGGATGATAGGCAGTACTGAAGTTTAGTTTGGTTCCCATGGCCTTATGAAGACTCTTCCAAAACTGGGACACAAACCTGGTATCTCTATCTGATACAATAGATACCGGAACACCATGGAGTCTCACGATC
The DNA here is from genome assembly GCA_900491605.1 of Calamus simplicifolius. Taxonomy (NCBI): domain Eukaryota; kingdom Viridiplantae; phylum Streptophyta; class Magnoliopsida; order Arecales; family Arecaceae; genus Calamus; species Calamus simplicifolius. Next base: position 669,578 of record UESW01004120.1, on the reverse strand, counting down.
TGCTCAATATACAAATTAGCCAATCTTTCACTAGAGACCCCAACTCTGAAAGGTAGGAAATGAGCTGATTTTGTTAGTCTGTCCACAATAACCCAAACTGCATCGTTACTCTTAGGAGTTTTGGGCAGACCAGTCACAAAGTCCATTGTAATCTTTTCCCATTTCCACTGTGGAATCATCAGAGACTGAAGAGGTCCCGCAGGCCTTTGATGCTCGGCTTTCACTCGCTGACACACCAAGCACTTGGCCACATACTGAGCAATCTCCCTCTTCATGCCTTTCCACCAAAAATTTTCTTTAAGTCTCTGTACATCTTAGTGCCACCTGGATGCACAGTATAGGGAGAGTAGTGAGCCTCCTTCAAAATTTCAGCCTTTAGTTCTCAATGTTTGGCACACAAAGTCTTCCTTCAAATTTCAGGGATCCATCCTCCATTACATAAAATTCATTCTGAACTCCTGATTGCACAACTTCTTTAATCCTTTGTAGATCTGGATCTTCCATCTGGGAGGACTTGATTCTGTCAACTAAGGTCGGCTGGAGTACAAGTGCTGCAACAAGCCCATCAGACTGCTGTACTCTCAGACCAACCTCCCACTTCTCCAGATCTCTCAATACGTGAGGCTGGGAAGTAATCATAGCAGCTAACTCAGAAGAGGATTTTCTGCTCAAAGCATCAGCTACTACATTGGCCTTCCCAGGATGATACTGTAGATTCAGGTCATAATCCTTCAATAGTTCCAACCACCTCCTCTGCCTTAAATTCAGCTCCTTCTGTGTGAAGATGTATTTTAGACTCTTATGATCTGTATACACATCACACGACACTCCATATAGATAATGCCGCCAAATCTTCAGAGCAAAAACCACAGCAGCCAATTCCAGATCATGAGTAGGATAATTCTGCTCATAAGGTTTCAGTTGTCTGGAGGCATAAGCTATCACTCTTTCATTCTGCATCAAAACACATCCCAATCCTTTTCGAGAGGCATCAGTGTATATAGTAAAACCTTCAGATCCGTTGGAAGAACAAGAATGGGAGCTGACACCAGGCGCTGCTTTAACTCCTGGAAACTTTTCTCACACTCCACTGTCCAGTCAAACTTCACTCGCTTTTGGGTTAAGCGAGTTAGGGGTAGAGCAATGCGAGAAAATTCTCCACAAATTTACGGTAATACCCGGCTAACCCCAAGAAGCTTCTGACTTCTGCCACATTGGAAGGTCGGCTCCAGCTAATGATAGCTTCAATCTTTTTCGGGTCCACAGATACACCATCTTTAGAGATTATATGACCCAAGAAAGATACTTGGTCCAACCAAAACTCACACTTCTGCAGCTTGGCATAAAGCTTCTTCTCTCGAAGAATCTGTAGCACAATCCTCAGGTGGTCCTCATGCTCCTTATGGCTCTTGGAATATATCAGAATATCATCAATGAAAACCACCACAAACTGATCCAGATATGGCTTAAAAATTCTGTTCATTAAGTCCATGAATGCTGCTGGGGCATTAGTTAACCCAAACGGCATCACCAAGAACTCATAGTGGCCATATCTGGTTCTGAATGCTGTCTTTGGCACATCCCCCTCCTTGACTTTGAGTTGATGGTACCCTGACCTGAGATCAATCTTTGAGAATATCCGGGCTCCTTGGAGTTGATCAAACAAGTCGTCAATCCTTGGCAGAGGGTACTTATTCGCACTGTTACCTTATTGATTTCCGGTAATCAATGCAAAGTCGAAGACTGCCATCCTTCTTCTTGACAAATAGAACTGGAGCACCCCAAGGAGAAACACTGGGTCTAATAAATCCCGATCTAGGAGCTCCTGCAACTGATCCTTCAGTTCCTTTAACTCAGCCGGGGCCATACGATAAGGGGCCTTGGATATAGGTCCAGTCCAGGAACTAGATCAATGGAGAACTCGACTTTCCGATCTGGGGGTAAATCAGACAATTCATCCGGAAAGACATCTGGAATTCTCGAGCTATAGGAATATCCTCCAACTTGGTCTCTTCCTGCTGAAGGTCCTTGACTACAGCAAGAAATCCTTGACCACCACTCATCAGATACTTTCCAGCCTGCATCGCTGATATGAACACTGAGGCTAGGTGTTTCTGACCACCAATAAAACTGAATTCAGGCTGCTTGGAGTTTTGAAGTTGACAATCTTCCTGAAGCAGTCTACTGAAGCATGATAGGAGGCCAACCAATCCATTCCAAGGATAACATCGAAAAACTTCAGTGGAAGGACAATGAGATCAGCATTCAACCTCCTATTCTCCAAGACAATTGGGCAAGATTTGCATACTGTGTCAACTTTCATAACATCTCCATTTGGAAGCGCAATATGCAACTCTTGCTCCAGAGGAATAGGTGTCAATGATGCATTCTTGTCAAGATAGATGTCAGATATGAAAGAATGCGTGGCACCCGGGTCAATTAAAGTTTGAGCATAAGCAGTACCTACTTTAATCATTCCTGGACATAAGTGTAATTTGTTTTAACATTAAGGATTGAACCTAACTTTTAATTAACTATCAATGCATTGCACTAGATAAGAATGTAATACTAGATATAACATTAAAGGGTATACCTGTCACCACAGAATTAGAGGCGGCAGCGTCCTGCTGAGTGAGGTTGAAGACCCGTCCTGGGTCCTCGGTGGCTGCTGCTGCTGTTGCTGGCTCATCCCTTGACTTGAAGAAGGCTGCTGATCCTTCCGAAAGGGACAGGTGGCAATCTTGTGATCAGTTTTCCACAGACAAAGCAGGCACCAGTCAATCTGCGGCAAGGCTTTCCAGGGTGGGAGTTACCACAATGAATGCAACGAGTCTCCTTATTCTGTGGTTCGACTGGGGCCTGTTGTGCACCCTTCTTCTTGGCCTGAGCAGAGGATTGGCCAGAAGTAGGCCCTTTTCTCTTCTTCCGCTGCCCAATCCTTTTGAACAACATTCATATCCCTCTCAATCACCAAGGCCTTATTCACCAGCACTGTAAGTGAGAAGCTCAAATGCATTGACTGCTTGCCTCAGTCGGGGTCGCAGTCCCTCAGTGAATCTGGTGACCTTGGCCATTTCATTGGTCACAATATTTGGAGCAAAACGAGCCAACCTGGTGAATTCAGCTTCATACTGGGCCACAGAAAGATCCTTTTGCTCCAATTTGATAAACTCTGATTCCATCTGTCTCTGTACACTCCTGGGGAAGTATTTGTCGAAGAATATCTCTCTAAACTCTCCCCAAGAAATAATCTGTCCATCCGACGCTGCTCCTTAACTAACCACCAATCATAAGCTTCTCCCTGGAGAAGGTAGGTGGCAAATCTGATCCGCTCCATCTCCTGACTACCATGAGCATAAAAGCCTTCTCCATATCTCGCATCCACCGCTCAGCATCAACAGGGTTGGTGGATCCAGAGAAAGGGGCAGGGGCAAACTTCTTGAAATCTGCAAAGCTGCGCCAACCCCTATCAGGATTGAGATGGAGCAGGCTGGGTCTGTGGAGCAGTAGAGTCAGCTGAGTCTGTGGAACAGGAGGGGCAGGCTGAGTGGACAAAGCCTGCAGAATCTGATGCTGCATGTCCCGCATCGACTGCGCCATAACCGAGAGAACCTGAAGCATCTCGGTCTGGAGTCGCTGCTGATCAGTCCCAACTGAATTGGCAGGGGCAGCACCTCGGTGGCTTCCAAACCTCCCGGTTGGCCAGCATTACCAACTTGGGAACCCTCATCATTTTGTTGACTTCTAGTGCGACGTGCCATTCCTATCTCCTGATAAATTAGTTGTAATCAATATCATGGTAAACTTTAAATGTCAGGCTTTCATAATATCTGAAATTTATAATTGTCTCAATGTCATTTTAGTATTTTGCCTAAAGTGTCATCATGTATGTGTCCCTAATGTCGTAACCAGGCTCTGATACCACTAAAGCTGTCACGCCCCAGTTCCAAAATTTGAGCTAGGTGACAACCCGCCGCATGCCAGGCATGCAAGGCATCTCGAACTTTATCACATAAATCAATATAAAACAAAAATCAAATTCATGATTTATTACAAACCATAATTATCAGTCTTGGGCTACCAGCCCTACACACAAGCAACACTAAATATATCAATATAATGGAACTAAATTTATTTAATAAAAGCTTCGTCTATCCCAAATATCCTTCTTCATTCTTGAGGCTCTGAAAAACATTGAGAGAATTCTATGAGCTCACACTCAATAAGTAAGCCTAATACAATTTCAAATTACATTTATTATACTATCAGCATATTCATGTCATCATATCAAAATAATTTGGAGCTTAATTAAATAATAAATACTAGAATATGCGATGTAAACAAAACACTGTTTATATTGTCATTGTTTTCCTTTATGTGTCCCACGGCCCTACGACACTCATCTTGTGTATCACTCTTAAATGTCCCCTAAGAGGAAGGGTCCTGGTACCAGTATTATACCATATCATAATCTGTCATATCATAATCTGTCATATGAGAACCGCGGCGACACATAAATTTTTACTGTCATTATCATAATTGCATATTATCATCTCGATAGTAACAATATAATTTTGCAAGATTAACATAATTACATTTAACGGTAAGTTCACAATTTACAAATTAAATAATTTATAAAATTATAATACTTGGCTTACTTACCTCAGTATGCAAATTTCAATTGATAACCCAGCTATTTGGATACCTGGGTACCTACAGTATCATTTTACATTATTAAATTCCTAAAATCTGAATAATAAAATGATTCTTAAAACTCTACCAGACCACTTCACGGGCCCAACTTTGGGCTCGAATATCTCTCAAATATTTATCCAAATAGAGATTTAAAAATATCCCAAGAAACTAGATTCAATCATGATTCGGGCCATATATTTACTTTGTCATTCTCGGCCCACTACAGGGCCCAAAAAAGTGGCTCAAAAATGGCTCACAGATCGGCCCAACAAGGCCCAAATCAAGGCAGCCCAACACAAGATGTATAGGGTAAACTATACCCCAACCTCTTTGATTAATAACAATCCCAAGAAGAAAACAAGATGAATCTGTGCCGTAGCACTGCAAGAAATCTCACACCGACACCTCAGGTTCCTCTCCCTTACCTTGCCTCAGGTTACAAGATCACTCACCGTAACCCGTAGATGATCGCCCGTAGGAAGCTCCTCAACGGCTCCGGCTTCCGATCGTCTCTTCTCTTTCTCCTCCTTCTCGCCCAAGGTGAGAATAGAAAATGCCTTCAATTTGTTGGCCGGTTGGATTGGATTCTCCTTGATTCCTCTCCGTTAAATGCTCTTTCCGAAGACCTCTGCCCTCTTATTTATAGTGCAGTCGTTGCCTTATCCAAAGCTTCACCCGTTCTTATCTTATCCTCATGCACCGCCTCCTTTAATGCACCGCCCAAACTCTTGTAAATCTTACTCTTGTAAATCTTATCCTTTGATGGGCGTTGGATAGGCTAATGAAGGACTCCTAGTTGCAGTGGTTTGACGTCCTAGAGACCAACTTATCCATAACTAATTCCCCAAAAATTTTATCCAAATCTTCTTGTTTGTTGCTTGCGGATCCCGGAGATTATAGAGGCACTGCACATGGAGCAAGGCTAAAATAATAGATTGTATGCAAATGAGAAATTTTATCTATTTTTTTCTTCCAAAGTATATCATGCATATATGCTATTTCTATTTTTTATTTTAATTTTGTTAACCCCATATTGATTTTAATGAAATGCAAAATAATTAAGAGACCAAGGATCGCTGACCCAAAAGCCACATTCTTCCAAAATCATTTGACTCACGTCATGCTATAGATCTGCATGATGATGCAGCAGGTGGAATTTGTCCTCTGTTAGTGCTCCTGCTGCTCCTGCCTACCAGAGAGAGACAGCATTAACAAAGTCTCTATTGCTGAGTTATTACTCAGTTATATAATTATGTAGATGCATGCATAACAATATGGGAATCATTGGTTAAGAGAACCATTGCAAAGCAATCCACTTAGGGGAAATTGGGTGAAAAAAAGACAAGTTTGTTGTACTAGGACAAAATGCTACAAAAGAAACACCTTCCACAACATTAGGTAAAACCATCAGGGTCGAGTACAAGCAGAACTTCCACATATGTACATCGTCCAGTATAACATGCCTTGCGCTATATTGTTGGTCTCAAATCATGTGGTTTCTCAGGTTGTTAGGCTGGCCGGTAGCACTTTGAATTGACAGTTGAGGCAAGACAAGTGCGGGGATTTTGCGTGGAGCATATATCCGGCACAAAGGCAGCGTGCTCAGAGGCAGGATAGTGCAAGTTTCTCTGCCAGTGGAGCCCTGAAGCTGTGGGTGGAGAAGGAATCTCTGGCACTGTCCATGGAATCTCAGGCACTTGGCCCAACCATTCATAATCATCCAGCCCTTCGTCAGCTAAACAATAAACTGGCGACCCTTCAGAGCTTCCAAGCTTAGCACTGTCAGCCTGTGAAAAAATATTAAAGCAATAAAAGAAATTTATCTATTTCAAATGACAAAGAATATTGTAAAGCAGCAGGTGCTAATCTTCTCTTTTAAGGACCTCATTTTATGTTCTGGGCAGAGACGACTTTCATCCCTTACGTCTTGATATATGGGTTCCAAAGCAACAGGCAATTTAATATGCAACTGCAAATCTAACCTTGACACACTACAAACCAAAACCAATGACTGGCATGGAAGGTATTGTTGCACTCTGGCATTTTCAGTTGAGTCTGATGTCCTGGGTAGAACACCACTGAGTGATAATGGAGGTTATCAGCAAAAGTTTTGGAAATATTTGCCCGGGCTAAGGAGCTAGTTCTTAAAAGAAGATAATTAATTAGAGTGAATGGTTCATAACAAGCTAAGCCTAGAAGAAGACTGATTGTTCATGAAGAGTGGACGCATAATGCAAGAAGATGATACTCTAGATGTAAGCAAATACTATACCAAAATTCCTTATTGTTTCACTTAAAAAGTCATATTTATGGAGACTTACCTTAGAAGAACCATGATCCATGAACCCAAAGTTTTGGCTAAAATCTGTAAATTCAAAAAACTCATCCGAAGGCCAGTCAGGTATGCTTCCAGGCATAGTGACACCAGAGAATGACATCTTGCTTGCTACCAAACTTTCATCCTTGCCTACTTGACTGTAAAGAACTTCGTTAGTTTCACTGGACAGTGACTTTGAATCATTCCTTTTTGGCAATGATTTAGAGGGAGATGCTGCAGGTTTTCCCACAGAATTCAACTGCAAATAGTAAATGAGGCAACTGGCTCAGTGGATTCTAGGCCTACTTGCACCCCTGTTACCAGAAATCTTTGATGGGCCGAAACATAAGGATTTGCAGTGTGTATAGCAACATCACATTTCCGACAAAGTAAGGCACGGTCTTCTAAGCAGAAGAAATAACCAGAAGCTTCCTGAAATGAGAAACAATTCAGACATCAATAACTAGAGAATGAAAATAAAAAAGGGGGGCTGGGTAGGACATTTAGCACCCATCCCCACATTGACAATAAGAAAACAAATAACTTTCATGAAATCCCTTAATCATGCAGATAAAAAGGTTTACACACTGTCAAAGTGATACCCAATTGTTTTTGAAGGAAAATTGTGACTGATCAGTATAAGAGGTGTGAATATCATGTTTATGTAACTTGCTTCATGCAAAGCAGCATAATTAAATTCATAGAAATTAAGATTCGAGCAAGAAATTGTTGGCTAGAGCTGGACATCACCGGTAACACAAGGCAATAGTAACAAAAAAAGCCGACAAAGTTAAACTGGAATTTAAGGAAAACCAAAACCATACATGATAATTCATACATGAGACAATATGGGTAATATAATAAAAACAACTAGCAAAAGACAAACAATAAAAAAATGCAGCATAATAAGTCACACTTATAGGAGGGTCTCAAGTTAAGACATTTAGTTTACATGAATGATTATTAGGTGGTCCGTACAAAGAATGTGGAGTTTGAAGAAAACAATATAAGGCATAGGTTAACAACAGAGAATGATCAACAATTGTCCCAAATGAAACATTGCTATTTCCTAATAGGGATTGCCATTATTACATAGCATCCAGCAAACAAGAATACTGCAATTATAACCTTCCATAATTTTGGTCACACAACCAATAAGCTGGTTTGGTTTTATTCAATGGTGTCATTTTTCATAGACATTAATTAGATTTAATATCAAATGTAGGCATGGCCCTTCTTAACCCCATCTGATTCAGTTCACTACCTCCTTTCTTTCTTTCCTTTATTGTTTGGTCTTCTCTCTCCAACTTTTCTGTGTTCTTGATCTTCTTCCTCTGCTTTTATCTTCATTTGATTCAATGTAACAGAGCATATTTTTGAAAGATTCTTCTTTATGGTTCTCTTTAAATTTTAACATACTCAAATTTAGAGTTGTAATTGAATTGGTTGTTGATTTTAGCCTACAGTTTCATCACCTATTAATAAGTTGTGCGGGAACAAATAATGCTGGCAAGGTTATGGCTTCTTGTCAAAGGCTCTCTTATTTCATAGAGTGAATGATTTAAGGACAAAAGAATAGATGCAATTTCAAGGTCTTTCGTGTGTCAGCTGGACCAGGATCAAGTTAAAGTCACAATAGAATGATATGTTTGAATGAAAAACAATGTAAATCGAAAGTACATGGGGCAGAGGGTATTTGCTGATAGAATGCAGGTTCAGAATTTCATGTTATCAAGTGTCGTCCCACTTCAACATTTGAAATCTCCTGTTAATCAGTTTTTTTTTTTTTTTTTTTTGCAGTACATCACTTGGAACACAGTTAACAGCAGATCCTCTGATTACACTAGTACCTATTATGTTACAAGAGGAAAAAAATCAGAAAATCGAGTTGCATGACATAACCAAATGGTAGATTTTCAAAGGATCAGAGATAAGTTGGAGCTTTTGAACTGTACCAGCCAAGTGAAGAGTAAAATGAAGTACAATATTTGAAGCTAAGCCGATGCAAAGACTCTAACATGCTGCTAGAATAATATTCTTTAGATCTTTGATAATAATTTAGAAACTATAAAAAAGTGATTTTTTGCTAATAACATGGTTCAACATTAAGATGAAAGATCCAAATATCAGCCATGATTTGTGTGTGTGTGTGTTGCCAGCAACTTTAGGATAGCTCAGCCTCTTTAAAGCTGGTGGACATCCTATGCCAGGAGTAAATCACTGTGAGGGAAGACCAAAGACGGACTGGAATATCACTGCCAGTTCTTGCAGGGGTCATCACAGAAAAATGTAACAGAAATACCTGACAGATGTTTCAGAAGACAGTTGCCTCTGGCCCTCTGTGTTAGCTTGGATAACCGCAACTTGACCAACATAATATTATCCATGATGCAAACATCCTTAAGTAGAGAATGCTACAATTTTGAGCTTCTGAACAACCATATTCTAGTGTTGTTTCTTCAATCTTGTCAAGCAAACCTATGATCAACCAGCGTATCATAGGTATTATATTTGTAGTTTGACTCTTCAAGATGGTTCAGGAGCATTTAAACAGATGTACTGCACAGAATTCCTTTTTTTCTTGTTTCTGTTTTTGTGTGTGCATGGGTGTGTCTTTTTTTCCCTTGGTGGATAGACAGGTGGAGATTAACAGAACAGCCATGAGGTTAATTACAACTATCCTCATAACAAATGCACTAACAGACAGATTGTACAACCTCAGCAGTTGTGGTAGAATATTTATCAGTTCACTTATCTAATTAGAAGATACCTTGTTCTCATCACTGCCAACCAGTCAGCAAGGTGATTGACCACACAAAAGTTTTAAAAGACATGGAAGCTAAGGAAAGATGTAGAAGCAAGGTTATGCCACAGACAGTAGGTTCATGATCTCATTCCCGTGCTCCTCTTAGCTTCATTGGAGGTGACCCATCACATGTCAATCCCAGCAAAACCAGTGAGGAAAATCCTGCTCATGTAATTTATCTAACACGTTCCCTTGTACTGGCTGCATCATAGATCTGTCAAATTTCAATTTGACCAGCTGGCTGTCACCGTTGCCACATAATATTTGTCAAAAAGGATATATTCAGCTGATTGGATGAAGCATTGAGAACTATGTCATATACTTCATGAAACTCTTCCTCATAGAAGTCAACATAACCAAAATGGCTGGGACCCACATTTTATAAGGCAATCAAACTTGTAGACTTCCAGAGTTCTCATGGTATATATACCACAGACATATTTGCTTACAGATCTTTGTCCTCTCTTTTCCCAATGGAGTTCCCAAATTACTTTGCAACTGATTAACACCACAAAAAACATTAGTTTCCATAATGTTCTTTCAATTTCACTGGGTTTTCTAGGATCTATACATGAAGACCAATTGCAGACGTGATGTTGGACCTACGGAGAGGCACTACTATGGTTTTGCTGCACCAGTATCCCAAACACACCAGTAGCAAATCTCCATGTCCAAGTGTCCTTCTTGTCATGTATTATGAGTTGTACCCTAAACTATGATTATCGAAAGTTTTGTTTTGTCAAAATAACTAAACAAATAAATACTGCAATTTTCCTCTTATGTTATTCTAGCATCTACGATCTGTATTAGCAAACCAATAACGATGGTCACAGTACTATAGCTTTTGGTATAAGTCAAGGTTTAATACTGCAGTATGGGGATGTATGAGTATGGTATGTAACACAGCACACCCTGACATCTACTCATATGTTATGCATGGTGGTATGACATGATATTTAATGCAGCATGATCAGTTTTTAAACCTTAGTGGTGGCTGCCCAGCACTTCCCCTTTTGTTATCTCCTCTCTCCTGTCAATCACTCCTCTTCCACAATATCTCGAGCATCTGAGCCCCATCATTTTTACGCTCCCAATTACCCAGGGCGATTACAGCCGATTGATTCAGTTCAAAGTCTAATATCTTTCTTCCCACCAAAGCACATGGAAACAGGAAAAGGAAACCAGCAAAAAGAGATTAAAGAGAGAGAGAGAGAGAGGTATGGGACTACGGAAGTGAGATGAAACCTGGCAGATGTCACACTTGGGGACGCGAGGAGACGAGCTGCCGGAGAGAAGGGGCACCCTCTGGTGCTTGCCGGCGAGCTTGTTGGCCGCGTGCACCTTCTCGTCACACGCCCAGCACAGCGCCGCCTCGTCCGCGCAGCACAGCACGCTCGCCTCCGCCGCCTCGCACGCATTACACTGTATCTTCATCCTTCCCTCCCCTTCGATTCCAATCGGTCGATCAATAATCTGTATCCTTCCTCTTCCTTTGCTTCGAGAGATCGGACCCTAATTTCGCCTCTTGAAGCACCACTTGCTCCGACCTAGGGCTTTAGCAGCAGAAAGAGAGAAGGGGGAATTGTTCCGCCGTAGGAGTGGGAGCTGGCTTTAGCTTTAGCCTTTGTTCTGGCTTTTCGCTATGCCTTTTAACTTTTGAAGGCGGGTGACGAGGGCGAGAGCAATGGTAATTTCGTTATCACGCGGGAAGGCCATAAGGTGGTTTTGCCGGCAAGTGGCGCTCTGTTCGTCACGTGACCCACGGCGCCCGACGTAGGATTGGAAATATCCGAAGAACCGTTGTTCCGGTTCTTTTCCGCCAAGCCAGGATGCCTCAAATGATCCAACGGGAGATTTTAGCGTCCAAGTCTCATGGACGGTCCAGGTTCACGAGCTGACGTTCGCTTACACGAGCTGACGTTCGCTTACGTTGTTTCCAGGGGTCGCGCGCCAGCGACGGTAGTCGTGTGCAAGCCGCGCGCTTTCGACGTGTCGCTCGTATATCACGAAGCAGCGGAGGCGGAACTGGTGTTGCCTGTTTAGGGGGCGCAGCTTGGGCAGAGAACGTACCAGTGGGCGGGGCGTCAACAACGTGGCCCGACGAGATATGAGCACGTGTCTAGTATCGAAGGATCTTCTCAAGGGTCCGCAGGGTCGAGTGATTGCGGGTAACTGAAATATCTGGATTGATATAAGCTAGATTTTTTTTAATTAATTATTATTTACATTTTATAACTTGGTGTCGTTATTGTTGTTAATTGCACCGTCAGCTAAATGAAATCTGACGTCACTCCTGACGCTTTTCTCGTGGCGACGTCTTCTGGATCTTTCCGAGCTGGCGGAGCGGGAGACGTCGCACGTTGGGGGAATCAAGTGCGAGCCGCACATATTTTGCGACCTAAGACGGGATTAGTTAGGCGTATAATTGTCAAAATCGAACCAGGCTGACCGGTTGAATCGATTAAATTAAAATTTAAAAATTAAATCAATTCAATTTTAACATAAAATTAAAAGTATAAAAAATTTAAAATAATTTAATTAATTCATTCGATTCATTTATAAATCGATCAATTCAATCGAATAAAATTATAAATTTTATTATTATATTAATTTTAATTTTTTATTAAAAATTAAGTTTTATTAATATAAAAAAAATATTAAAATAATTAATTGATAATTTAATTAATAATTCGATAGTTAAATCAATGATCCGATGAATGTCCAGGGTCAAATCTGACAGCTATGTTACGAGACGAATTGAATGGCCGCCACTGTTTTCTCCGTATATTTTCTAAAGTTTCTTGGCCCGTTTTACGCTGATTTATTTAAGAACAAGAAAAATGCTTCCGGCCCGGACGTGGAAGCAAAAGTAACGCATGTTTCTGATGTGTCATGTGGTCAAGAAAGGGCACAAATTATGCTTTGATTTAAAATTAAATAAATCAGGCTTGAACTATCAAAACAAGATTGAACTTGTTTTCGAGCTGAGCCAAAACTAGCTAGGCATTAAAGTTGTTAAGACATATTTAAATTATATAAAATATTTTACATAATAAATCATTGGATCAAAATTTTAATTGATATTTTTATTCTTTAAACTTATTAAATATTAATTTATGTATGAATGAAATCTTAAATCAAGTTGAAAATTGAGAATCAAGTTTTCATTTGAACTTTATTTAATCTCAAGTTGATTTTAGCTTAATATAGAATTATCAGATTAACTTTGCCTATGAGTTTTTTATTATCCTAAACATGGATAAAATAGAAAGATTATGATAGGTTGATGACCGTAAACTATAATCACATCTTTTGAACATGAATTTAATGAAAAATTAAAAATTAAAAAAAATACACATATATAAGATGAATCCGACGAAAATGAGAATGTTAAGATAAATGTATGATAATATAAGAAAAATAAAAAATAAAATCAATAGAGATGGCTCCAATTGAGAATAAATCAAGCAAATAACGACTTATATGATTTAAACATGTATAATATAAAATTATAATATATCTATGTATAAGAGTGATTTGATATATGTAGACCAAAAAAGAGGTAGCGATAGACTAAAAATCATATGGAAGAAAGTGGTAAAAAAATGCTTAGAATTTTTGTATTTTAAAAAAAATGACTTATAATAGAATTGAATAAAGAAAAAGAATTCATATAACTGGCTCTAACTAGTTTTGAATTAAAGCTTTGTTGTTGTTGTATGGTATTATCAAGTTGATCAATTAAGCTCATACTCGGCTCAATTTGAAACTATGCTAAGAGCAAGTTTAAAAAACTGACAAAATTGCAGCAACAGCTGATAGTACTGCATGGCATGTAGCTTGTTATTCATGCCATGTTTGGGCTTATGACATAAAATTAAAAAAAGAAAAAGAAAGATGTTGGCAAAATTAACATGCACTGTTATCTATAACAAATCAGGGAAAAAATTCAAAATTGACAATATGATGACTTATTGGGCACTTGACATGATTATGTTGGGTCATTGTTACGCTCCAGTTTCAAAATTCGAGTTATGATGACAACCCGCCGTATGCCAGGTATGCAAGGCGTCTCAAACTTCATCACATAAATCAATATAAAATAAAAATCCAAATTCATGATTTATTACAAACCATAATTATCAGTCTTGGGCTACTAGCCCTACACACCAGCAGTACTGAACTATATCAATATATATAACTAAATTTATTTAATAAAAGCTCCGTCTATCCCAAATATCCTTCTTCATTCCTGAGGCTCTGAAAAACATTGAGAGAATTCTATGAGCTCACACTCAATAAGTAAGCCTAATACAATTTCAAATTACATTTATTATACTATCAGCATATTCATGTCATCAGATCAAAATAATTTGGAAGCTTAATTAAATAATAAATACTAGAATATGTGATGTAAACAAAATACCGTTTATACTATCATTATTTTCCTTTATGTGTCCCATGGTCATACGACACTCATCTTGTGTATCACTCTTAAATGTCCCCTAAGAGGAAGGGTTCTGGTACTAGTATTATACCATATCATAATCTGTCATATCATAATCTATCATATCATAATCTGTCATATGAGAACCGCGGCGACACATAAATTTTTACTATTATTATCATAATTGCATATTATCACCTCGATAGTAACAACATAATTTTGCAAGATTAACATAATTACATTTAACTATAAGAGCATAATTTATAAATTAAATAATTTATAAAATTATAATACTTGGCTTACTTACCTCAATATGCAAATTTCAATTGATAACCCAGCTATTTGGACACCTGGGTACCTACAGTATCATTTTACATTATTAAATTTTAAAATCTAAATAATAAAATGATTCTTAAAACTCTACCCAGACCACTTCACGGGCCCGAATATCTCTAAAACATATTTGTCCAAATGGGGATTTAAAAATGTCCCAAGAAACTAGATTCAATCATGATTCGGGCCATATATTTACTTTGCCATTCTCGGCCCACTACAGGGCCCAAAAAGTGGCTCAAAAATGGCTTACAGATCGGCCCAACAAGGCCCAAATCAAGGTAGCCCAATACAAGATGTACAGGGTAAACTATACCCCAACCTCTTTGATTAATAACAATCCCAAGAAGAAGACAAGATGAATCTGTGCCGTAGCACTGCAAGAAATCTCATACTGATTTCTCCCTCACATTGCCTCTGGTTACAAGATCACTCATCGTAACCCATAGATGATCGTCCGTAGGAAGCTCCTCAACGGCTTCGGCTCCGATCGTTTCTTCTCTTTTTCCTCCTTCTCGCCCAAGGTGGAGAATAGAAGATGCCTTCAATTTGATGGCCGGCTGGATTGGATTCTCCTTGATTCCTTTCCGTTTAATGCTCTTCCCGAAGACCTCTGCCCTCTTATTTATAGTGCAGACGTTGCCTTATCCAAAGCTTCACCCGTTCTTATCTTATCCTCATGCACTGCCTCCTTTAATGCACAGCTCAAACTCTTGTAAATATTATCCTTTGATGGGCGTTGGATAGGCTAATGAAGGACTCCTAGTTGCAGCTGGTTTGGCGCCTGAAAACTTCATCCAAAAAGCTCCATCGGTAATTTTGGATAAAGGCCAACTTATCCATAACTAACTCCCCCAAAGATCTTATCCAAATCTTCTTGTTTGTTGCTTGTGGATCCCGGGGATTACATTCTCCATCATTATAAAAATTTTGGCCTTGAAATTGATAACTTTCATTAGAGAAAATTAAAATTCCAATTTTGTCACACAATCAACTAAGTCTTTATTCAAAAGTCAACAGTCGTAGCTATATCATTAACTATATTAGGATATAAATAGTTGCGATACTTCTTTTTCATTTCCTCCTCAAGTTCCCAAGTAGCCTCCCTCTTAGAATGATTACTCCATTGTACCTTGACATATGGAATGATACGCCGTCTAACCTAATCTTTGCGGTCCACAATATGCACAGGATAATCCTTATATGATAAATCTTTCATCAACTGTATAGGCTCATACGCTATGACATGGCTGGGGTCAGAGATATACTTCCTCAACATAGAGACATGAAAAACATTGTGTACCCTAGATAGAATCGGAGGCAGTGCCAGGCTGTAAGCAACCTCCCGACTCTGCTCAAGATCTCAAAAGATCCAATATAACGTGGACTCAGCTTTCCTCTAATCCCAAATCTCATCACATCTTTGGTTGGTGATACCCTTAAGAAAACATGGTCCCCAACCTGGAATTCCAATTCCCTTCTTCTAATATCAGCATAGCTCTTTTGTCTGCTCTGAGCTGTACGAAGACGCTCCCTGATCAAATGCACCTTATCTACTGTCTGCTGAATCAGCTCAGGGCCTAGCAATTTTCTTTCTCCCACATCATCCCAATATAAAGGAGATCTGCACCTCCTGCCATACAGAGCTTCAAATGGAGCCATCTGGATACTGGCCTGGTAACTGTTATTATATGCAAACTCCACCAAAGGTAAATGGTTATCCCAAGCTCCACCCAAGTCCATCACATAGGCTCACAATATATCTTTCAGAATCTGTATGGTCCTCTCTGATTGCCCATCTGACTGAGGATGATAGGCAGTACTGAAGTTTAATTTGGTTCCCATGGCCTTATGAAGACTCTGCCAAAACTGGGACACAAACCTGGTATCCCTATCTGATACAATAGATACAGGAACACCATGGAGTCTCACGATCTGCTCAATATACAAATTAGCCAATCTTTCACTAGAAACCCCAACTTTGAAAGGTAGAAAATAAGCTGATTTTGTTAGTCTGTCCACAATAACCCAAACTGCATCGTTACTCCTAGGAGTTTTGGGCAGACCAGTCACAAAGTCCATTGTAATCTTTTCCCATTTCCACTGTGGAATCATTAGAGACTAAAGAGGTCCCGCAGGCCTTTGATGCTCGGCCTTCACTCGCTGACACACCAAGCACTTAACCACATACTGAGCAATCTCCCTCTTCATACCTTTCCACCAAAAATTTTCTTTTAAGTCTCTGTACATCTTAGTGCCACATGGATGCACAGTATAAGGAGAGTAGTGAGCCTCCTTCAAAATTTCAGCCTTCAGTTCCTCAATGTTTGGCACACAAAGTCTTCCTTCAAATTTCAGGGATCCATCCTCCATTACATAAATTTCATTCTGAACTCCTGACTGCACAACTTTTTTAATCCTTTATAGATCGGAATCTTCTATATGGAAGGACTTGATTCTGTCAACTAGGGTCGGCTGGAGTACAAGTGCTGCAACAAGCCCATCAGACTGCTGTACTCTCAGACCAACCTCTCACTTCTCCAGATCTCTCAATATGTGAGGCTGGAAAGTAATCATAGCAGCTAACTCAGAAGAGGATTTCCTGCTCAAAGCATCAACCACTACATTGGCCTTCCCAGGATGATACTGTAGATTCATGTTATAATCCTTCAATAGTTCCAACCACCTCCTCTGCCTTAAATTCAGCTCCTTCTATGTGAAGATATATTTTAGACTCTTATGATATGTATACACATCACACGACACTCCATATAGATAATGCCGCCAAATCTTTAGAGCAAAAACCATAGCAGCCAATTCCAGATCATGAGTAGGATAATTCTGCTCATAAGGTTTCAGTTGTCTGGAGGCATAAGCTATCACCCTTTCATTCTGCATCAAAACACATCCCAATCCTTTCCGAGAGGCATCAGTATATATAGTAAAACCTTCAGATCCGGTCGGAAGAACAAGAATAGGAGCTGATACCAGGCGCTGCTTTAACTCCTAGAAACTTTTCTCACACTCTACTGTCCAGTCAAACTTCACTCGCTTTTGGGTTAAGCGAGTTAGGGGTAGAGCAATGCGAGAGAAATTCTCCATATATTTATGGTAATACCCGGCTAACCCCAAGAAGCTTCCGACTTCTGCCACATTGGAAGGTCGGCTCCAGCTAATGATAGCTTCAATCTTTTTCGGGTCCACTGATACACCATCTTTAGAGATTATATGACCCAAGAAAGATACTTGGTCCAACCAAAACTCACACTTTTGCAGCTTGGCATAAAGCTTCTTCTCTCGAAGAATCTGCAACACAATCCTCAGGTGGTCCTCATGATCCTTATGGCTCTTGGAATATATCAGAATATCATCAATGAAAACCACCACAAACTGATCCAGATATGGCTTAAAAATTCTGTTCATTAAGTCCATGAATGCTGCTGGGGCATTAGTTAACCCAAACGGCATCACCAAGAACTTATAGTGGCAATATCTGGTTCTGAATGTTGTCTTTGGCACATCCCTCTCCTTGATTTTGAGTTGATGGTACCCTGACCTGAGATCAATTTTTGAGAATATCCGGGCTCCTTGGAGTTGATCAAACAAGTCATCAATCCTCGGCAGAGGGTACTTATTCCGCACTGTTACCTTATTGATTTCCCGGTAATCAATGCAAAGTTGAAGACTGCCATCCTTCTTCTTGACAAATAGAACTGGAGCACCCCAAGGAGAAACACTGGGTCTAATAAATCCCCGATCTAGGAGCTCCTGCAACTGATCCTTCAGTTCCTTTAACTCAGCCGAGGCCATGTGATAAGGGGCCTTGGATATAGGTCCAATCCCAGGAACTAGATCAATGGAGAACTCGACTTCCCGATCTGGGGGTAAATCAGACAATTCATCCGGAAAGACGTCAGGGAATTCTCGAGCTATAGGAATATCCTTCAACTTGGTCTCTTCCTGCTGAATGTCCTTGACTACAGCAAGAAATCCTTGACCACCACTCATCAGATACTTTCAGCCTGCATCGTTGATATGAACACTGAGGCTAGGTGTTTCTGACCACCAATAAAACTAAATTCAGGCTGACTTGGAGTTTTGAAGTTGACAATCTTCCTGAAGCAGTCTACTAAAGCATGATAGGAGGCCAACTAATCCATTCCAAGGATAACATCGAAAAACTTCAGTGGAAGGACAATGAGATCAGCATTCAACCTCCTATTTTCCAAGACAATTGGGCAAGATTTGCATACTGTGTCAACTTTCATAACATCTCCATTTGAAAGTGCAATATGCAACTCTTGCTCCAGAGGAATAGGTGTCAATAATGCATTCTTGTCAAGATAGATGTCAGATATGAAAGAATGTGTGGCACCCAAGTCAATTAAAGTTTGAGCATAAGCAGTACCTACTTTAATCATTCTTGTCACCACAGAATTAGAGGCGACAGCGTCCTGCCGAGTGAGGTTGAAGACCCGTCCCTGGGTCATCGGTGGCTGCTGCTGCTATTGCTGGCTCATCCCTTGACTTGAAGAAGGCTACTGATCCTTCCGAAAGGGACAGGTGGCAATCTTGTGATCAGTTTTCCTACAGACAAAGCAGGCACCAGTCAATCTGCGGCAAGGCTTTCCAGGGTGGGAGTTACCACAATGAATGCAACGAGTCTCCTTATTCTGTGGTTTGACTGGGGCCTGTTGTGCACCCTTCTTCTTGGCCTGAGCAGAGGATTGGCCAGAAGTAGGCCCTTTTCTCTTCTTCCGCTGCTCCCAATCCTTTTGAACAGCATTCATATCCTCTTAATCACCAAGGCCTTATTCACCACCGCACTGTAAGTGAGAAGCTCAAATGCATTGACTACTTGCCTCAGTCGGGGTCGCAGTCCCTCACTGAATCTGGTGACCTTGGCCATTTCATTGGTCATAATATTTAGAGCAAAACGAGCCAACTTGGTGAATTCAGCTTCATATTGGGCCACAGAAAGATCATTTTGCTCTAATTTGATAAACTCTGATTCCATCTGTCTCTGTACACTCCTGGGAAAGTATTTGTTGAAGAATATCTCTCTAAACTCTCCCCAAGAAATAATCGGTCTATCCCGACGCTGCTCCTCAACTAACCACCAATCATAAGCTTCTCCCTGGAGAAGGTAGGTGGCAAATCTGATCCGCTCCATCTCCTGACTACCATGAGCTGTAAAAGCCTTCTCCATATCTTGCATCCACCGCTCAACATCAACAAGGTTGGTGGATCCAGAGAAAGGGGCAGGGGCAAACTTCTTGAAATATGCAAAGCTGCGGCCAACCCCTATCCAGGATTGAGTTGGAGCAGGCTGGGTCTGTGGAGCAGTAGAGTCAGGCTGAGTTTGTGGAACAGGAGGGGCAGACTGAGTGGACAAAGCCTGCAGAATCTGATGCTGCATGTCCCGCATCGACTGCGCCATAACTGAGAGAACCTGAAGCATCTCGGTTTGGAGTCACTGCTGATCAGTCCTAACTAAATTGGCGGAGGCAGTACCTTCGGTGGCTTCCAAACCTCCTGGTTGGCCAGCATTACCAACTTGGGAACCCTCATCATTTTGTTGACTTCTAGTGCGACGTGCCATTCCTATCTCCTGATAAATTAGTTGTAATCAACATCATGGTAAACTTTAAATGTCAGGCTTTCATAATATCTAAAATTTATAATTGTCTCAATGTCATCTTAGTATTTTTCCTAAAGTGTCATCATGTATGTGTCCCTAATATCGTAACCAGGCTCTGATACCATTGAAGCTGTCACGCCCCAGTTTCAAAATTCGAGCTAGGGTGACAACCCGCTACATGCTAGACATGCAAGGCGTCTCGAACTTTATCACATAAATCAATATAAAATAAAAATCCAAATTCATGATTTATTACAAACCATAATTATCAGTCTTGGACTACCAGCCCTACACACAAGCAACACTGAACTATATCAATATAATGGAACTAAATTTATTTAATAAAAACTCTGTCTATCCCAAATATCCTTCTTCATTTGAGGCTCTGAAAAACATTGAGAGAATTCTATGAGCTCACACTCAATAAGTAAGCCTAATACAATTTCAAATTACATTTATTATACTATCAGCATATTCATGTCATCATATCAAAATAATTTGGAAGCTTAATTAAATAATAAATACTAGAATATGCGATGTAAACAAAACACTGTTTATAATGTCATTGTTTTCCTTTATGTGTCCCACGGTCCTTCGACACTCATCTTGTGTATCACTCTTAATGTCCTCTAAGAGGAAGGGTCCTGGTACCAATATTATGCCATATCATAATCTATCATATCATAATCTGTCATATGAGAACCGCGGCGACACATAAATTTTATTATCATTATCATAATTGTATATTATCATCTCGATAGTAACAACATAATTTTGCAAGATTAACATAATTACATTTAACTGTAAGTTCATAATTTACAAATTAAATAATTTATAAAATTATAATACTTGGCTTACTTACCTCAGTATATAAATTTCAATTGATAACCCAGCTATTTGGACACCTGGATACCTACAGTATCATTTTACATTATTAAATTTTTAAAATCTGAATAATAAAATGATTCTTAAAACTCTACCCATACCACTTCATGGGCCCGACTTTGGGCTCGAATATCTCTCAATATATTTGTCCAAATGGGGATTTAAAAATATCCCAAGAAACTAGATTCAATCATGATTCGGACCATATATTTACTTTGCCATTCTCGGTCCACTACAGGGCCCAAAAAGTGGCTCAAAAATAGCTCACAGATCGGCCCAACAAGGCCCAAATCAAGGCAGCCCAACACAAGATGTACAGGATAAACTATACCCCAAACCTCTTTGATTAATAACAATCCCAAGAAGAAGACAAGATGAATCTGTGCCGTAGCACTGCAAGAAATCTCACACCGATTTCTCCCTCACCTTGTCTCAGGTTACAAGATCACTCATCGTAACCCGTAGATGATCGCCCGTAGGAAGCTCCTCAACGGCTCCGGCTCCGATCGTCTCTTTTTTTTCTCCTCCTTCTCGCCCAAGGTGAAGAATAGAAGATGCCTTCAATTAGATGGCCGGTTGGATTGGATTCTCCTTGATTCCTCTCTCCGTTCAATGCTCTTCCCGAAGACCTCTGCCCTCTTTTTATAGTGCAGTCGTTGCCTTATCCAAAGCTTCACCCGTTCTTATCTTATCCTCATGCACTGCCTCCTTTAATGCACCGCCCAAACTCTTGTAAATCTTATCCTTTGATGGGCGTTGGATAGGCTAATGAAGGACTCCTAGTTGCAGCTGGTTTGACACCTAAAAACTTCATCCAAAAAGCTCCATCGGTAATTTTGGATAAAGGCCAACTTATCCATAACTAACTCCCTCAAAGATCTTATCCAAATCTTCTTGTTTGTTGCTTGTGGATTGTAACGACCCAGGCCCACGGGCCCGTTTTGTTACAAGAAAGCAAGACGGACAAGGTCCACACCAACTTGGGCCACTACAGCCTAAAAAGGGATCCAATTGGTGTCTTGTCCTTCTTGCTTAACCGGTTATAAACCACTCAACCAATTCCTAATTTCCCAATGTGGGACTATTAGGAGGGGCATCACAATCTACCCCCCTTACAGAGGCGATGTCCTCGTCGCCATGGGCAATTGATCACAACCACCAGACAGGTAGGATTCTAGATGTGGCCCCCACAGGTTCAAGAGGTGGCTACCATCCCCCATGGATGTAGCACTTTGCCCTGTGTGGCACTTAGCTCCTGCACTTCCGACTGGTGCATAGCTCTGATACCATATTGTAACGACTCGGGCCCATGGACCCATTTCGTTACAAGAAAGTAAGACGGACAAGGTCCACACCAACTTGGGCCACCACAGCCCAAAAAGGGATCCAATTGGTGCCTTGTCCTTCTTGCTTAACCAGTTATAAACCACTCAACCAATTCCTAATTTCTCAATGTGAAACTATTAGGAGGGGCATCACATGGATCCCGGGGATTACAATCATGCTACCGTACGTATTTAGATATCTGATTTTATTTAAATGGATGGCAAAAAAATGAGTAATTGTGAATATCTTTTGTGACCATTACAAGAAAATACAATTGCGTATGTGTATGTGTGTTGTAGTAGGGAGCATCCATAATTGCATGGTCACCATTCCAAAGATTGAATGGCCATTCTTATATATAGAACTAAAGAATGATTCACTAGATTAAAGGATATATATGGTCCCCTCAATTCTTTATTCTTA
Source organism: Calamus simplicifolius (assembly GCA_900491605.1). NCBI lineage: Eukaryota > Viridiplantae > Streptophyta > Magnoliopsida > Arecales > Arecaceae > Calamus > Calamus simplicifolius. Next base: position 646,705 of record UESW01004120.1, on the reverse strand, counting down.
TAAATGGTCTTCCTAATTCACAGATGGGTCTTCATCAGGCTTGTGCCATGCCGCTATATTAATTCATTCGGCACAGTGCTAAAATGTTAGCAAGAGAATTGGTGAATAAGGTGGTAACGAGGGAGAACTAAGTGGTTTTTTAGCTACTAGAGATAGTCCTAAAGTCTGCCGCCTACTATTTATCATAATTTCAATATACAAAAGAAGACAAGATAAACTTTGAAGGAACTATAAGAATGTAATGCATAAGTCATGGTGTCTATGTGACTATGAACCAGGCATGGAAAAAATAAGTGTAATCCATAAAAGGTTGGTAAAACTAAGTTTCTATAAATCAATCCTTTTTTTATTGGATCATTGACTTATAACTCACATTCCATCTTCCAAATTTTGGTTGTTCAAGCAGGTTAACGTGTTTCGGCCATGCGTCTACCTGGATATTCATGAGTGCTCTAAAGATCCCACTCAAGTCTCATAGAAAGCGGCCACCACCTTCATACTCATATAGGTGGATTGTCATCAAGTATACACTGCAGTTTTGTATACCACCCAAATTAGGCTATGACATCCATTAAGAACTTCACATATTAGTTCAACCTAAATACTACAGAATACTATCTAACACCATAGAAAGGGATTTCACAATCTAAATATTTATGATAGTATACTCCAAGTTGTCTAGTGAATTATTTTTTCATATGAACCTTCTTTCCGGGATCTTCGTTCATGAAGGTTGGGTCACCATCACTTCAACTTTTGATCTGGGTATAATCTCATTTTTCTCGATGTATTGCTCACAAGCTTTCTGCTTAGAGGCTTAGTCAGAGGATCGGCCAAATTCAACTCTGACCTTACATAATCAAAAGATATTACTCCATCATTAATAAGTTGCCTCATAATATTATGTCTTAGACGTATATGTCTACTCTTTCCATTATAAATTTTGTTTTTAGCTTTAGCTATGATAGCCTGATAATCACAATGTATAGACACAGATGGAGCTGGTCTCATCTAAATAGAAAGATCTATCAAAAGATTCCTGAGCTATTTGGCCTCAGTACCAGCCTTTTCCAAGACAATAAACTCGGATTCCATTGTAGACCGAGCTATATATGTTTGCTTAGATGATTTTTATGACACTGCTCCTCCAAGGGTAAACACATATCCGCTAGTGGATTTCATCTCATCAGAGTCTGAAATCCAGTTAGCATCATAATACCTTTCTAATACTGTAGGAGTCCTACAATACATTAAATAATAGTTCATGGTTCCTTTCAAATATCTAAGCACTATTTGTAATGCAATCCAATGATCTTGTTAGGACATTGGGTATATCTACTTAGTCTTCCTACAGCATAAGCAATGTCAGGTCGAGTGCAGTTCATCAAATACATAAGACTATCAATAATTTGAGCATATTTGGATTGCAAGATACCATTGATTTTATTTTTCTTAAGCTGTGAATTAGCATTATAAGGAGTGCTCACAGGTTTACAATCAAAATATAAAAACTTTTTCAAGATTTTCTCAATATAATGTTCTTGTGAAAGTATGATACTATTTGACTTCTTTACAAGTCTAATTCATAAAATCATATCTACTTCTTCCATATCTTTCATATCAAAATTCAAAGTTAAGAACATTTTAATGCTAGTAACAATATCAAAATCAGTGCCTAATATGAGTATATCGTCCACATACAAACAAATTATAACACATTCATGATTAACAACTTTAGAATAAATGCATTTATTAGCACTATTAATTTGATATCCATTTGAATCTAGCACTTTATCAAACTTATCATGCCATTATTTTGGTGCTTGTGTCAAGCCATACAAAGATTTAATTAATTTATAAACTTTATGCTTATTATCAGGAAGAACACAACCCTCAGGTTGATCCATATATATCTCTTCTTCTAGGTCTCTATTAAGAAATACAGTTTTAACATGCATTTGATAAATTATCAATTTATGAATAGATTCAAGAGCAATCAAGACTCTAATAGAAGTTATTCTTATCATAGGTGCAAAAGTATCAAAGTAGTCAATATCTTTTTTTTGAGAAAAATCTTTTGCAACCAACCTTGCTTTAAATTTTTCAATAGAACCATCAGGTTTTAACTTTTTCTTAAAGATCCATTTACACCCAATAGTTTTAGCTTCAGGGGGTAAACTTACTAATTCCCATGTATAATTGCTCATGATGAATTCTATCTCATTATTTATAGCCTCTCTCCAAAATATAGCATCAGAAGATGAAATTGCTTCAGAATTGGTTTGAGGATCATTATCAGCAAGAAAAGTATAAAAATCATCTCCTATATTGGTTTCCTTTCTGATTCTCTTGGATCTCCTTAGCTCTTGAATGTCATCAGGCTTTAAATTAGGTTCAACCACTGTGTGGTCTAGAAGGTCTTTCTAAGGAGGTTCTCATATGAAAGATATGTTCAAAAAATTCTACATCTTTGGTCTCAACTATAGTATTAGATTCCATGATATTATTTTCACTTTTAATCACTAAGAATCTATAGGCTGCACTATATTTATTTGCAGGATTATTTTGAATATAACCTATGAACATACAATCAAAGGTTTTAGATCATAACTTTCTCTTTTTAGGTTCAGGAAGCAAGACCTTAGCTAAACAATCCTATACTTTTAAATATTTAAAACTTGGAAAATGACCATTCCATAACTCACAGGGTGTTTTATTGGTTTTCTTATAAGGAATTCTATTTTGAATAAAACAAGCAGAAAGAAGGGCTTCCTTCCACAAGTTCATGGGTGCACCAGAACTAAGGGGCAATGCATTTATTATTTCTTTAAGTGTTATATTATTTCTCTCAACTACTCCATTAGATTTGAATGAATAAGAAGGAGTAAATTCATGAATTATACCGTGTTGTGCATAAAAATTATTAAAAGGAGTAGAATCATATTCTTCTCCTCTATCAGATCTAAGTCTTTTTATTTTTTTTATTAATTGAATTTTTAACTTATGTCTTATATTTTAGAAACATTTCGAAGGTTTCATCATTTGATTTTAAAAGATAAACCATTGCATAATAAGAAAAATCATCGATAAAAGTAATATAATATTTCTTTTTACTTCTAGTCATATTACCTTTTAAATCACCTAAGTCAGAATGAATTAAATCTAACAATTCAGTTTTCTTGTATAAATAGATTTATAACTACTTTTGGTTAATTTAGATTTTACACATGTTTGACATTTTTCATGATCATAAGAAGTAGATATATTATTTAGTAAACCTAATTGTTTCATTCTTTTAATATAAGAGTAATTAACATGTTCTAATCTACTATGCCAAAGATTAACAGAGTCAAGCAAGTAAGCAGAAGAAGATGATGTATTTCTATTAATAACTTCGAGTACATTTAATACAAATAGACCTTGGTTACAATATCCTTTCCCAATAAAATTTTAGATTTGGTCATAACAACTTTGTCAGACTCAAATGACACTTTTACATCATTTTTCGCAAGCAAGGCCACAGAAATCAGGTTCACATGGATGTCCGGCATATGTAGTACATCTCCAAATGAAAGGACTTCTCTAGAAGTCAGTTTTAGATTAACTTTTTCTTTGCCAATCACTGAACAAGACTTTGAGTTGCCCATGAAGACTTGCTCCTCTCCTTTGGCAATGGGATATAGGAGGCAAATGCATTTCTATCGCCACATATATGACGAATGGCTCCAGAATCCATCATCCAATCATTTGTATGTGCAGCAATATTGGTCTTGCTAACAACCGCAGCAATCACATCTTCTCTAACCATCAAGTTAGCCTTTGGTTTGGCTGGAGCATTATTATTTTTTCTGAACCTGCATTGGGCAGCATGGTGTCCTGGTTTCCCACAAACATAGCAAGATCTCTTTTTCTTCTTAAAATTTTGACTTCTTTGAACATGTGGCTTCTTATCATACTTTTTGTAATGGTTTTTATGTTTGGGCTTATAGGACTTATGTTTATCCTTACTAGATCTATCCTCTATTAGATTAGCCGTACCAGTCATATCCTTAGCCTTTTCTATCTTTTCTCGGGCTCTATTTTGCTCTTCAATCCTAATATGCACAATGACGTCTTCAAGGGACATAGACTTTCTTTTATGCTTTAGATTATTCTTATAATCTTTTTAAGATTCAGGTAATTTTTCAATTAGGGATCCAGTAATAAAAGCATCAGGAAGAATAATATTTTCATTTTTAATATCATCTATGAGAACATGGAAAGCATGGATATAAGATGACACATTTTTATCTTCTGACATAGTAAAGTTAAAAAGGTTTTCTATTGCAAATTTTTGAGAACCAGCATCTTCAAGAATATATTTTCTTTTAAAGCTTTCCCAAATCTCAGAGGCTGATTTAATAGGATAATAAATATTAAATAGTTCATTGGATAGAGTACTAAGAATAATATGCCTACATATCCTATTAGCCTTTTTTTAATTTAGAAGATTCTTCTCTTTCTCAGGTTTAGGATCAGTTAAAATATATGCAATATTATAAACATCTAATATTGAAAATATTTTCTCTTGCCAACGTTTATAATGGAAACCAGTAAATTGCTCAATCTTGGATGTATCGGAAAAGGACTTAGTAGCAGCAACCATAATAGAGTCCATAATCTACTTTTAAGATTGTTGGATAAGGGTGAGGAAAAGATAGTATCCGGGATGATATTATCTATTTGAATCTATTTGAAAAGATGATGTAGCTGCATGACACTGTCCTTAAGAGTAGATTTGCATCTCTCAGAGATAATATCTCGGTGCAGAATATCAGAGCATGACTACCCTCCAGGATACAACAGCAGAGTCTTCTAACAGGCGTGCACACATCAATGTCAGAAGAGTATGAACAATAGAGATGATTTCCTTCTCTTTGGATAAGAACGGAAGCAAAAGAATGAATCTCTGGACTGGATAAGGATGAAGGAATGAATCTCTAGATAAGGATGGAATAAAAAGCATAAAATTTGAATGGGGTGAATTAAACATCAGCATTGCTTCGAATATTTATAAGAAAGCACGCACCGGTTGAGAGCGACGAATCAATCTAATCCAACGGATTGAATTAGTCCAACAATCGGTCAACGAAAGACTTATCACGTACATAGAGACGTATAAGTCAAAAGACTAATCAACGAATCAAAAATACTTATCCCTACCGATTGATAATGACGTATCAGATAAACATACTTATCAAATCAAAAAGGTTTTTTAAAATATTGAAATACACTAGATTTTCAACATTGTTTACTAATAACTGTTTGTTGATCTCTAGAGTTATGCTAAAGGCTAGCATTGTTGCCAAAGAAACTGTAAGTAAAATTGTGCTCTTTCGAGCTAGATGGTTAACCTTGATAAATCCATGATGATGTTCAACCTGAAAATTGTGCTGGATCTTGCAAACCAATTGGCTATCTATCTTGAGGGTTAAAAGTTGATGAGTTAGGAAGGCATCTTGGTGTTCCTATTTAGCCTAATTATTTGAAGAATTCTGGTCTTCAAGCTATTAAAGGTAAAGTTATGTCAAAATTGGATTCATGAAAAAGGAATTATTTATTTTTCTAGAGAGATGTACTATGATCAAGTTACTATATGTTCCATACCAATTCATATAGTATCAAATGTTGCCTTTCTTACCTAATATTATTAAATGCACTATGTGCACTTGGTGTAACGGGATTTTGAGGCTTAGGTGCAAGGTGTAAGGCGTAGGCATGCACCTGAGCAAAGTGAGACACATATACATAATTAAATCAAATAAACAAAGTAACCATCAAATTATATAAAATTGAAGCATAAAATTTTGTACTATTTACTTGTACTTACAAAATATATTCAATCGAATTACCAGCGGTTATGGTTTTGTCAAACCATACTCCACTATAATATATCAAAAACATCAAAATGTTTAAAATAGTTATTTCATTCCTAACATAGTATATCTAATGGATACAATCATCTTCATCAAGCATAGGGCTGACATCATCATCACCATCATAAGAATTATAACTCTCATCATCTTCCTTATCTATGTCAACTCTCTCTCTCTCTCTCTCTCTCTCTCTCTCTTTTGTTAGAAAAGTAATGTGCACTGAAACTTGAACATGCTGCCCTCCGTATTGGCTTGCTCACTCTTGATCTCATGTTGAATCTTTTTTCCTATACAACTCTAGCAACATTGCTTCATGATAGTATCATCTTCATCAAATACAAGATCATGCTCAACACATTCTTCTTCAATCCTTTCAATCAACTATTCATTGTTATCATTTATAACTTTTAAGAAATAGGGATCAAGTGTATTGAACAATATTGAAACAACATATGAATAAATTAAGTGTAACAGAAATGCGTATGTTAAGATGGATATGTGGTAAAACTTTAAAAGATAGAATTAAAAATAAATATATAAGAGAAATGATAGGAGTAGTCCCAATTGAAGATAAAATAAGAGAAAATCGATTACGGCGATTTGTACATATAAAACGAAGATCTTTAGATGCTCTAGTTAGAAAGAGTGATCTTTTAACAATCCATGGTAAGGATAGAGGTAGGGGTAGACCTAAACTAACATGGATAAAAATAATTAAAAAAGATATAATTATTTATAATTTGAATATCGACTTAGTCCTAAATACAGCAGAGTGGAGGAAGTAGATTTATGTAGCTGACCCCATGTAGTTGGAAAAAGGCTTAGATTAGTTGATTTGAGTTGAGTTTATATGCAAATTTCATATATTTTGGTTATAAACAACATGAGGTCCTCGGGACATCATAAATCATTGAAATAAAGTTTTAAATTCACATTTTCTCAACTCATCTAAGCATTTTTCCAACTACATGGAATCGGCTACATGAATATGCTTCCTCCACTCTGCTTTATTCAGGACTAAGTCGATACACAAATTACAAATAATTATATCTCTCTTAATTATTTTTGTCTATATTAGTTTATGTCTACCTCTATCTTTATCATTAATTATCATGGACTGTTAAAAGATCACTCTTTCTAACTAGAGCATCTAAAGGTCTTCTTTGTATATATCTAAACCATCATAATCGGTTTTCTCTTGTTTTATCTTCAATTGGGGCTACTCCTATCATTTTTTATATATGTTTATTTTTAATTCTATCTTTTAAAATTTTACCATATATCCATCTTAATATATGCATTTCTATTACACTTAATTTATTTACATATTTCAGTATTTCCCAACATTCTATTCCATATAGCATAGCTAGCTTAATAACGATTTTATAAAATTTTTCTTTCAATTTTAAAGAATGCATCGATCATACAATACTCCTGAAGTACTCCTCTATTTAATCCTTTTTGCTTTAACTATATGATTCACATCTTCACCTATTTCACCTTCTTGCAGGATAATTGATCCTAAATACCTAAGTTTTTTACTCTTTGGTATTTCTTGGCTTGTAATTTTCACTATTTTTTTATTTGTATTTCTATTTCCACTAAAATTATATTTTAGCTATTTAGTTTTAGTTCTACTAATCTTGAAACCTTAGATTTTAAAGCCTCTCTCCAAATCTCTAACTTAGCATTACTTCATATTTAGTTTCATCAATCAATACTATATTATTTGCAAATAAGATACATGGGATATCATCTTGAATATGTTTAGTTAATTCCTCCATAACTAGTACAAAAAGATACGGACTTAAGGTAGATCCTTGATAATTGGATACTCATTGTTCTTCTATTATTATTTTAACAATAGTTATTGCTCTATCATACATATCTTTTATTAATTTTATATACCTTTTAATAATTTTTTAAAAAAATTATTTTTTATTCAATAAAAATATTTTAGATACTTATATATTCAAAAATACTCTAATTTTGCTCATATCTGATGAGTTACATGTTAAGCTAATAACTTTTATAGTAAATTGCTATAGATTTGGAGTTGAAAATCTACATGCACACCATCGTTCTTCTATTTATCATAATAAGTATATATACCCTATGGCAGGTTTTTTCTCACCATCAATCAAACTAAGGACTCCAATTAGAGGACCTATTACCTTAAGGGCATAAACAATGCTATTCCAAAATGAAAGCAATAAATATTTTGAGCTATTCTTTTTCCTACTTACTCTTTTTTATTTTTTGGTACAAAAAAAGAAAAGGAAGGGATTAATCCGGTGTAGCTCTTCTGAAGGCCTCCTTCCCGTCAGGTAGCTATAAAAGAGGCCTCTTGACATCTCACCCATCCACAGTAGTGCTGGCCTCATAGTAAACTATGAAATTACTCGAGTCACCCATGGGATCACGCCTCGCTGTGGGGAGGAGTAATGCCCAACCAACTGGGCTACCGCTTGGGCGATCCTACTTACTCTTTTGCCCCTTTGCTATTTGTCCATTCTTTAGATATAAATATCTTTCTCAAATTATCATATCGCTTATGTATACTTGATAGCGTGAGAAAGGAAGCAGCAAATCTTGTTCTGGCATGCCTAAGCAAATTTTTGTCCCGTAGAGTGCTTCATCATATTCATTGTATTACAATGGTTATAAATATAATTATTCAGCTTGCTCTTTTGATTGTTCTCATCGTGGTGAGAAACTTTCGAATGTTTTTTTAACATTAGATCCACACAATGGGTAGCACATGGTGTCCAATATAAATTTAAAAACTTTGCCTTCAAAAGCTGTCCAGTAATCATACAAAGTTTTGACTAATTATAATATTTTAAGTAGAAATAAATATATAAAAAATATAAACTTTTAAATAAAGGAACAATATAAATAAAATATATTAGGTAGGAAATTATAAAATTCATTTCTAACTAGCCAGCATGTAACTAGAGTCATTGCCTGTTAATACAACATTAGCTACCCCAACTTTTTCTATAATTTTCTGTAGTAATTGAAATAACTTGCCTCCGATCTTCACATAAAAAGATTCATCAATGGATTCCAAAAAAGTTGTTGCAGTAGCACAAAATATGGTATCAAATTTAAAAGGTTCATCACATTTTAAGATTTTAAGTTTGGCTTGAACTATATTTGATCCTGTCCAAAGACCAATGCTTCCGAGTTTTCCTTGAGCTTAAGCCTCTCAGGACAGGTCTAGGCCAAGCTAAGTAATGGTCCGGGCTCGATCCTACACGTTTGAGCTCTAATTTTAAGCTCATATGTGACTTAAAAAAAAGCCTTTTGTACATCGTTTTTGATGCAGCATGGCCTGCATTATATACGATGATTCACTTGCGCATCACTGATGTGAGACTCATGAGTGAGTCCTACAGTGCAAGCTCGCGTATGGATGAATCATTATATCCTGTGTGTTGGGAATATACCCTCAATCACCCTCAGAATAAATATGCGGAACGTGTTTTAATGAAAAAACTATGCGTGCACAATCACAGAAAAATATACCGATCTACCATAATCACAGAATATGCGGAATAAAAACAAACACCACACAAAACACCAAATTTACGTGAAAAACCCCTCCAATGTGAAAGGGAAAAACCACGGGGCAAATTCCGAGAGCACTTCACTAATCTTAATAAAAGATTACAACTTTTCTCCTAATTTCTTTTTTGCCCAAAAATCAGGAAACACTTCGAACTTAAAATAATAGTTGATGTGGGTACAAGAAGGATCTCACCAACGTGTGGTTGCTCTTCTGTGCCCCCAAATCTGCTCTCAGACTCGTCCGTATCGACCTCCTGAGGTTGCACAGGATTTCTTCCAAGCCTGGGCTTCTCTGGATCTCTCTCAGGCCGCACGCAGCTCTCTCCTCCCAATCTGGGATTTTTCTTCTCTCGTATCTACCACATACGGATCTCTCTCCCCCTCATCCGGGATTTCTGGGTTTCTTTTCCCTTTTTGAAAACACTCTGTAACAAACTGTGATGCAGTTTGTTATCATGGGCCGGTTCCCTCCCCACATGGAGGGAGCACCCAACAATATCTCCCCCTTCCGACTACGTGGGGAAATCCACCAAGCCTGCTTTCTTTCTACAAGCTTCAACCTTCTTGATAGGTAATGACTTTGTCATTATATCTGACCCATTATCATCTGTATGGATCTTCTCCAACAGCAACTGCTTCTCTTCCAGGACCTATCTGATCCAGTGACAACGCATATCAATGTGCTTCGACTTGGAGTGAAAAGTCGGATTCTTGCTCAGGTGAATAGTGCTCTGATTGTCACAGTAGACCACATAAGTATCATGTCTAATACCCAGCTCCTGAAGAAATCTCTTCAGCCACAATATCTCCTTGCATCCTTCTGTCACTGCTATGTACTCGACCTCTGTGGACGATAATGCAACACACTTCTGTAACTTGGACTGCCATGAAATTGCACCTCCTGCAAATTTAACCAAGTAACCGGATGTGGACTTCCTGGAGTCAACATCTCCTGCCATATCTGCATATGTATATGTCTGTAACATAGGTTCTCCCTGTCCATAACAAAGACTCAAGCTAGTTGTACCTCTCAAGTACCTCATGATCCACTTGACTGCTGCCCAATGCTCCTTTCCTGGATTCGCTAGGAACCTGCTCACTAAGCCAACTGCATATGCTAAGTCTGGTCGGGTACAGACCATAGCATATATAAGACTACCCACCGCTGAGGCATAAGGGACTCTCTTCATCTCCTGCTTCTCTTCCTCTGAGGCTGGGCTCTGCTCTGAACTCAGCTTGAAGTGTCCAGCTAGTGGACATGCCACTGACTTGGCATTGCTCATGCTGAATCTCTGAAGCACCTTCTCTATGTATTTCTTCTGGGATAACCATAACCTGCATGCTTGTCTATCCCTGAATACATGCATCCCCAATATTTGTTTCACTGGCCCCATATCCTTCATATCAAAAGCTTTCCCTAACTCCTTCTTCAGTGTGGCAATCTTGCTGGAGTCCTGCCCAACAATCAACATATCATCCACATATAAGAGAAGGATGATAAAATCACCTCCAGGGAACCTTCTAATGAAGACACAATGATATGTGGTTGTTCTTTTATAACCAACCTGTACCATGAAAGCCTCAAACTTTCTGTACCACTGCCGGGGCACCTGCTTGAGACCATACAGACTCTTTCTAAGTCTGCACACCATGTGCTCCTTGCCTTTCACCTTGAAACCTTCAGGCTGCTCCATATAGACCTCTTCCTATAAGTCACCGTGCAAGAATGCTCTGTCTTCACGTCCAACTGCTCTACCTCCATGTTCATGCTAGCTGCCAATCCTAACACCGTCCTGATTGAGGTCATCTTCACTACTGGAGAAAATATCTCATCGAAATCAACTCCCTTCTTTTGTGCAAAGCCCTTCACAACTAGTCGTGCTTTATATCTAGGCTGTGAGCTTTTCTCTTCTTCCTTTACCTTGTAGACCCACTTGTTTCTGAGTACCTTTCTTCCCTTTGGCCTAGCTACCAAGTCATATGTATGATTATGCAGAAGAGAGTCCATCTCCTCCTGCATAGCTCTCTGCCACTGCTCCCGCTGCTCACTGACATGGGCCGCCTCATATGACTCTGGCTCATCTGCATCTGTCAACATGATATATTCATGCACTGAATACCAACTAGATGGTTGCCTTGCTCTCGTGGATCTCCTCACCTCTGTCGGTAGCTCCTCCTCAGGGATCTGAATCTCCTGATCTATATTCTCAATAGGTGTAGGCTTCTGCTCATCTGCACCCTATACTGGCTGTTTCTCTGGCTCATCTGCATGAACTGCTGGAGGACTGACAGGCTCTATATCTACTGGGCCATACATATCTGACTCAGACTGATGCTCTGCCCTCTTGATGTCTTCTATGGTTTGATCCTTATAGAATATGACATCTCTGCTCCTGACTACCTTCCTATCAACTGGGTCCCACAGCTTATAGCCAAACTGCTCATCACCAAACCCCAGAAAGATACATTATCTTGTCTTGTCATCTAACTTTGTCCTCTCATCCTTAGGCACATGCACAAATGCCCTGCAGCCAAAAATCCTTAGATAATTATATCTGACATTCTTGCCTGTCCACACCTTCTCTAGCACCTCTCCATCTAGAGCTGATGAGGGAGATCTATTTATCAAATAACATGCTGTCTGGACTGCCTCCCCCCAAAAGCTCTTGGGCAACTTGGACTGGGAGAGCATGCACCTGACTCTCTCCACTATTGTCCTGTTCATTCTCTCAGCTACTCCATTCTCCTGTGGAGTCTTTGGCACTGTTTGCTCATGTCTGATGCCTTGTGCTCTGTAGTACTGGTGAAAGACTCCTATGTACTCTCCCCCATTGTCTGTACAAATGCATCTCAACTTCTTTCCTGTCTGCCTCTCCACAAGCCTGTGAAAAAACTCAAAAACTGCTGCCACATGGTCCTTGGACTTTAAAATAAAAACCCACACCTTTCTGGAAGCATCATCTATAAATGTGATGAAATATGAGGCTCCTCCTAAGGTCTTCTCCTTCATGGGTCCGCACACATCTGAGTACACTTGCTCCAAAAGGCTAGTCTTCTTCTTGGAGCTACTCTGAAATGTCACCCTGTGCTGCTTACCCACCACACAGTGGGTACAATCACTGAGAACTCTGTCCTGTATCTCTGGTAAGACCCCTGCCCTGACGAGAGTTTGCAATCCCTTTCCGCCAATATGTATCATGCTCTGCTGCGCATACCTCTCCTCTAACCAAACTGGACTGCAACTTGTATAATGTGCATGATCTCTATCCTTTGGTAATCACCATAGCACCTTTGATTAACTTCCATTGATCTCCCCCAAACTGGCTAACATATCCCTCTTCATCTAGCTTGCCTGCTGAGAAGAGATTCATCCTGAGATCTGGAACATGTCTGACCTCTTTGAATATCAATCTGCTGCCTTCACGGGTCTGGACCACTACTTCTCCTATCCCACATATTTTGAAAACACCATTGTTTCCCATTCGGATCACACCAAGATCACCTATCCTGTAGGATGTGAAGAACTCTCTCCTGGGTGTGGCATGATAAGAAGCTCCAGTATCCACCACCCAATCAACCTGATTTGATGTGGTACCTAAGCACTGATCAACACATTCTGTAAATAGAATGATGTCTTCTCCTGAGGCAACTGCTGCTACCTCTCTATCTTTCTTATCTTCTGCCTTACTGCCTTCATTGTTCTTCTTCTTTAGCAGTCTACATTTACTTTTGTAGTGTCCTTTCTTATGACAATGGTAGCATTCGATTTCCTTCCTTGGTCTGAATTTGCTTCTGCCTCTGTTGTTTTCTTTTCTAGTAAACTGTCTCCCTCTGCCCTCTATGACAAGTACATCTGTTTGTGTTTGAGACTCTCCAGTTCCCTTCCTTCTTTCCTCCTCATTGAGCAAGCTGCTAGTAGCCTGACTCATGGTGATAACTCCATCAGGGGCGGAGTTACTCAATGACACCACCAGTGTCTCCCAACTATCAGGTAGAGAACTCAACAACAGGAGTGCCTGAAGTTCATCTTCCATAAGCATCTTCATTGTGGCCAGCTGGTTCACAATGCTCTTCATCTCATTTAGGTGCTCTGCAATTGATTTTCTCGGCTTGTACTTTAGATTTACAAGCTTTCTGATTAAGTATGCTTTGTTTCCGGCAGTTTTCCTCTCATACAACCCTTCTAACTTCTTCCATAGTTCATAGGCTGAGGTTTCATTTGAAATATGATGGAATACTGTGTCATCCACCCATTGCCTGATGACACTGATTGCTTTTCTATCCATAGTAGCCCAATCTTCATCATCATATTTTTATGGCTTCTCTCCCATCTTCTCAATCGGCTTGGCTAAATCTTTGCAATACAAGAGATCCATCATCTTTGGTTTCCAAATCAACCAATTACTGCCATTAAGACTAATCATCCTGCTAGTATTAGTGGTAGAATCCATCTGTGGCACGCTCAAATAATTTATTCTGAGCTTGCAACCAGGCTCTGATACCACAATTGTTGGGAATACACCCTCAATCACCCTCAGAACAAATATGCGGAACGTGTTTTAATGAAAAAACTATGCGTGCACAATCACAGAAAAATATACCGATCTACCATAATCACAGAATATGCAGAATAAAAACAAACACCACACAAAAACACCAAATTTACGTGGAAAACCCCTCCAATGTGAAAGAAAAAAACCACGGGGCAAATTCTGAGAGAACTTCACTAATCTTAATAACAGATTACAACTTTTCTCCTAATTTCTTTTTTGCCCAAAAATCAGGAAACACTTCGAACTTAAAATAATAGTTGATGTGGGTACAAGAAGGATCTCACCAACATGTGGTTGCTCTTCCGTACCCCCAAATCTGCTCTCAGACTCATCCGTATCGACCTCCTGAGGTTGCACAGGATTTCTCCCAAGCCTGGGCTTCTCTGGATCTCTCTCAGGCCGCACACAGCTCTCTCCCCCCAATCTGGGTTTTTCTTCTCTCGTATCTACCACATACGGATCTCTCTCCCCCTCATCTGGGATTTCCGGGTTTCTTTTCCCTTTTTGAAAACAGCTCCGTAACAAACTGTGATGCAGTTTGTTATCATGGGCCGGTTCCCTCCCCACGTAGAGGGAGCACCCAACACCGTGCAGATCATACTGCATCGGGATGTGTACAAAGACTTTTCCATGTGACCCGACTGAGTTCAGACTAGCCCGATGGGTCGTGGCCAGCCCGGTCCCATATGAGCCCTACACGAGACCGACCGGATCACCTGGGATCCATCTCAATGCAGCGCTCCTCCTTTGTTAAATAGAAAAGACTTTGTACACTGCATCCAGTGCAGCAAGTCCTACTACAAGAAAATAGTATAATAGTGACAAAAATTTTCATCACTATTCCGTTACAAACTAGGTTTAGTGACGGATTAGTGACGAAAATCTTATCGTCACATTTTTTACCGTCACTAAATTTAGTGACGGAAAGAGGTTCGTCACAAAATAATAGTGATGGATTTGTGATGAAATATTTCATCAAAAATTTGTGATGAAACATATTTTTTGTCACTAAATTGTGATGAATTTATGATGAAATATTCGTCAAAAATTTGTGACAAAACATATTTTTCATCACTAAATTGTGATAGATTAGTGACAAAGTAAAAAAATTTATTGAACCACATTCGTATGATACTTATTAAAAAAATGTTAAGACAACTTTACGACATTCCGAGGGAAAAAATTACGACACCCCAGTTTTAAACTTATGATACCGTAGTTATAAAATTAAGACACCCATTCAGAAAATAAAAAAAAAATTATGACACCCTAGTTTTAAAATTACAGTACCGTAGTTATAAAATTAAGACACCCATTTAGAAAGCAAAAAAATTTATAATATTTCAATTGTAAATTTACGACACCGTAGTTATAAAATTACGAAACTCACTCAGAAAATGTGTTTGTACATAAATTTTTTTAGAAAAAGCTGTCTGACGTGCATTAATAACCGATAAGTTTTTTTTTAGAATTTATGTACAGACATTTTTTTAGTGGGTATCATAATTTTGTAACTATGGTATCGTAAATTTACAATTGGGATGTCGTAATTTTTTTTTGACTTTCTGTCTTAATTTTATAACCACAGTGTCGTAAGTTTAAAACTGAGGTGTCATCTTAAATTTTGATTAATACTTGTTCAGTTTTTTTTTTTTAAAAATTTGTATACTACACGTTTTC
This sequence comes from Calamus simplicifolius, assembly GCA_900491605.1. Lineage (NCBI taxonomy): Eukaryota > Viridiplantae > Streptophyta > Magnoliopsida > Arecales > Arecaceae > Calamus > Calamus simplicifolius. The sequence goes on along the minus strand of UESW01004120.1, from coordinate 630,984 downwards.
TGAATGTGTATTGTAATTTTATAACTATGGTATCATAAGTTTACAATTGGGATGTCGTAATTTTTTTTACTTTCTGAATGATGTTTTAATTTTATAATCATAAGTTTAAAACTAAAATATTATAAAATTATTTTAATATAAATTTAATAAATATACAAGAAAGGACGGTGAAGCTCATAACTGGTGAACCGGATGCGGTGTACATAGTCTTTTCCTTGTTAAATCTTGTCCACCCCGTAAACGTTCCCGGGAAATCCTCGAGCTTGGGGATGGATTCCCGCAGCACCCCGGTGGGGAAGAGCTCAAGCAGCCTGGCCCCCGGACCACCCCATCGTTGAGTTACCGGCGGTGATCGAAGCCGACGAGGGAGGTATCCGAGACTCCTGGAATCCGACATCGACGTGGCGGACGGCTCTGCACGTTGGGTTGATTGATGTCGTCGAGCTGCTGCTCGTCACAACGGCGCCGAGGTCGACTCGAGGGCCGGTGGTGCAGCTGGTTATTGCTTCTCTAAATGCTTATAAGTGCCATTGCTTTTCCTGTTTTTGGTCATTGCGTTCCGTATGATTCTTCTTCTTGTTCTTGATCGTTTGGTTTCGTGCGGTTTTTGAATGCAACCAAGAACCGAAGTAAAAAGAATGTTGCTAAGAAAGATGATTCTTTGTTTGTTGTTGGGATTATTTATGCTTGTGGATATTGTTATATTTAATTAATATTTGGGTTTTGATGTGTTGAGTTTTGGTGGTATTTGATTTTCAATAATTTGACTTAAAAATTGTAGTTCTTTTATCTGTAATTGAAGACAATGTCTACGAAGTTTTATTCATGGTTTATATGGGGCTGAAACATTTACCAGTGAATTGGGTCAGCAACGTGTGGTGGATTTCTTCTGTCCATGTTACATGTTAGAGTTAGTTAGTGGGAGCAGTATCAAACAATGCATGTTCATGTAGTCGCAAAAAAGTGTTTTGCGAGAACAAACCAAAACTAACACATGAAAAAGTTCTAAACCAGAGGGTTCAGTCACAAAAAAAAAAAAAAAATCGTTTATGTAGGTATTTCCGTGGAAACAAACCAAAACTGACAGTTTCATAAAATAAAAGTTTACAAAGATCAGAAACGCAGTTCAATTATTATCATGACCATCAGCATAGAACAAAAAAGCTCTTAAGCTGAGAAGGTGCCTATCTATAATCCAGGAGAACTTTATGAATTATGATCATCAAAGAGTTGGTGTTGAATTCTTGTTTGAGGTGGTTTTAGGCAAGAGAGGGGCTTGGCATGGTGGATGTGGAGATCAACCTTATTGATTGTAGTTTAAGCTCATCAACTAGGGATCAGCCCTCCAGTGTTCCATTAGACTTGGAAGGAGAATGGTTAAAGAGGAATTTCACAAGGATTCATCCAGGGAATTTCCTTTATAATTGCAGTACATATTATAAGACAGAGTCAAACTAAAACTAGTCTTATAAGCATTAAGGAAATGATAAATGTAAAGAAAGAAAGTGGTCACAGTTGTTTTTTAATTATTTATTTAATATTTTAGTCAAGTGATTAGTGAGTCAAGAAGCTAAAAGACAAGCATGCTGAGAGCATATATCGTCAAATATACAATGAAAAATGTATCTGACATGTCAACATCTAGCAGGTACTTTTGTAACAAAGTGAATGATGCATATAACCATTTTGTCATGTTGTTTAGTTTCAATAGAGCCAAAAGTTCTGAATTTCAGGCAGACTCCTTTTGTTTTAGATTATATTTGGAACCATGTTCCAAACTTAATGAAAGAAGACAACTTTTCACAAATTTGAGTATTTGTTTTCTTCCTTGTGGAATCAGCATCACCTGTCCATGTCAGGGGTTGAAACCCCTCACCCTTGAGCTTGCATGATTTTGCTGAAGTGTATCCTCTTACCGTTTTTGAATGGTTGATGGTACAATTTGATCCAAGATGGTGTTAATGAATACCAACCACTTTGCAGTCACAACTCCCAAAACAATTCTGTCATGTGCCAACCATTTGAGAATCACTTCAACAGAGTCATCATTGTTCCTTAAGCCCCCAATAAGACACCATCAAGTGAACTGATGTCTCTATCCTGATCTCAGTGTCAATTGCAACCACTGTCCTCCCTCTTACCACCAAATTTTATGCATCACTTCCAAACAGTTCAAGGCATGGGTCAACTAAGAGGTTAATGATAAGTTTGCGAGGACTCCCATCCTGATACTACAATCGGGAAGCTCCATCTCTTGCAAATTTGAACTTGAAATGATTGTTGTTCTTCATGAACATTGTAAAATGTAAATGGTTAAAAACATGTCTGTCCAATTGTCTATTATTATATGAATTGTGATTTTAGCATAGTTAAGATTAACAAACTGAAACATGTCATACTCATGCATAATTATCTTCTTTTATGAAAGTTTAAAAATATTTTCTGCACAGAGAAGGCTTTTTGGGTATCTAATTGTATCTATTTTCTGGAAAAAAGGAACTAAAAGGAAAACAAATTATTAAAATTGGAATGATAAACTCCTAATTTATGAATATTAATTGTTATCAAGTTTTAAGGATATTACACTATATCACTATTGGGTGAACCTCAAGTTTGCTTTTGAAATTGGGGCAATTGACATCTGTTCCCCTAGATTGACTGCCATTTGATGTTTAATCCATGTTGACTAAAAAATTTTATCGTGCTCCTTCATATTGATTTCATTTGAGTCCTTAGCCTTGTGCACACTTATGCACTGATATACCTGTACGGAAACGTGCGTAACTCTAAGAAAAAAAATATTGCCTCGACTATATACAGGGACAGAACATAAATATGCCTAACCTTTTAAGGGCTAAATGTAAAGTGGCAGTAAAGGGCTCTTGTTAAGTTCCTTTTTGAACTTTCATTAACATGTTTTGTTTAGTTGAATTGTTGTGCATCCCTCTCAAAGGTAAACTATATTTATCCAAGGAAAAGGCTTAATAAAGAGATTCATATTTCTTTTAATTATACCACTTGCATGTATAAAATTATAAATTGTGTAGGAAATCTTGGATGAGCAATCTTAGAAGGATTTTTAGGAAAGTTTAATGGAGGAAATCAGGATCAATAATCTGGAGAAAATCATGATCAATAATCTTTCTAAGTTTAGTGAAAGAAATTAGGGTAAGTAATCTTTCTAAGTTTAGTGAAAGAAATCAGGGTTAATAATCTTTCCAAGTTTAGTGGAGAAAATCAGGGTCAATAATCTGAAGAAAATCAGGACCAATAATATATCCCTAAAGTTAAGGGAATTAGCTATTTTTTTTCTTATTTAGTATAATAAAAAGTTGTATATAAAGTAGAATAAATTGTAAATTTTGTTCATATATAATAAAATTCTCAAGCCTTTTTTTTCACAGATATCAGAGCCCTAGGGTTTCACACATCTAGAATTTTTTTTGCCTTCATTGCCAAGTTTCTGCCTGCTCTTTCTCGGCCTTCATTGCCGACCTATTGGTGGCCTTCATCGCTGACTTATCATTCTCTTCAGCCTTCATTGCTAATTTTTTATCTTTATTCTGTCTTTATTCCCAACAATTGTTTGGTCCTTTTTTAACCATGACGGATGCTATACCTTCAGCACAATCACCTCAATTATCTTTAACTGTGGAGAAAATTAAAACATTTAAAGGACTGTCGGGAACTATTGAAAAATCAGCAACAAATAGCAATCCTTAGCTGATGAATCAGGGTATGTGTTCATTGAAGCTTTCGGGTAAGGCTTTAATCTCTCTTGGATTAAATGCTCTAGGTAATGAGTTTAGAAATGCCTGAATACTTGACTCCAGTGCTACTGACCATATGACCCATATTTCAAATAAATTTAAAACCTATAACCCTTGTCCTAGCAATAAAAAGATTATCGTTGCTAATAGTTTTACAACCACAGTAGCAGAAGTAGGAGATGTCCAAATTATTCTAGAATTGATTCTTAAAAATGTTCTTCATATCCCTCAATTATCCACAAATTTAGTTTCCATACAAAGCTTACCAAAGATCTAAATGGCTATGTTATATTCAATGCTTCTTATTATGAATTTTGGGACTAGGTTTCGGGAAGGAGGATTAGACTTGCTAAGGAGCATAATGGACTCTATTACTTAGATACATTAAGTCAACTAGAATTGAATAAATCTGCTTTATCTAGCTCGTCTTTCTCTTTCAATAAAGACGTCATTTGGTTACATCATAGGTGTTTAGGTCATGTGACTTTTCTAGCATTGAAACTATTGTTTTCCTTTTTGTTCAAATGGTTTGATATTCGGTCTTTTCATTGTACTGTTTGTGAGTATACAAAACACACTCGTGTACCATTTTCAATAAGTAATAAAAGGTCTTCTTTTTCTTTCTTCTTAATCTATAGTGACATTTAGGGACCATCAACTATTCCAAATATCTCAGGATCTAAGTGGTTTGTGATATTTATTGATGATTGTATAAGAGTCTCTTGGATCTATTTACTCAAAAATAAATCTGATGTGAGTCATATTTTTTCTATCTTTTATACAATAATTCAAAACCAGTTTGGTATCAAAATAAAGAACTTTCACTCAGATAATGCACGTGATTACTTTAATCAAACCTTGATCCCTTATTTTCAAAAAGAAAAAATCATACATAAATCATCCTGTATCATCACTCCATAACAAAATGGAGTGGAAGAAAGAAAAAACCAACATCTTCTTAAGTGCACTAGAGCCTTATTGTTACAACAAAATATACCAAAATCATATTGGGAAGAAGCTGTGCTCACATCAGCTTATATCATAAATAGAATTCCTTTTAGGATCTTGTGGTTTCAAAGTCCATTAAAGGTATTGTCTTAATTTTATCGTGACATACGATCCACCTTCAATCTTACTCCTCGAATTTTTGGATGTGCATCTTTTGTTCATGTTCATAGTCATAACCGAGAGAAGTTAGATCCTCGAGCTCTTAAGTATATCTTTATGGGATATTCCTCTACTCATAAGGGTTATAAATGTTATCATCCACCCACTAGGAAACTCTATGTCTCAACCGATGTTACATTTGTTGAAAATAAGTTCTATTTTTTCACTTCTTATTTTTAGGGAAAGTTACCTATACTTGAAGATAAGGAGTCAAAATTTTCACTACTAGATACATCTTCTCCATCTGAGTCGTCCAAATCTAAATATCGAGAGTCAATTTTATAGTCTGAGGAGTTGGAAGAAAAAAAGGAAAGGAGATGGTAAAATTTTGGATTCGTTCCGATTTGATCAAGTGTATGCAAGGAAAAGAGATCACATCATGATTACAAGGCAAGAACAACCTTCTAAACCAAACTCTGAAAATGAGGTAACAATAAGTAAAGCAAACCTGGATTCTACACCAAAAATAGATTATCCTCTTTCTAATCCTGAACCACCTCGTCTCGAGCCTTCTAACCTTGATCAGGATCTACCTATTGATGATCCTGAACCACCGTGTTTCAAGTCTTCTAACCTTGATCAGAATCTACCTATTGCTGTGAGAAAAGAAACATGAGAATGTACCAAAAGACCTCTATACCTATTACCTCACTTTGTATCTTTTGAGAGGTTTTTTTCAAACCATCGAAGTTTCCTTTCAACCTTAAACACAGATTCTATTCCTAACTCATTGTCTGAAGCATTATCAAAGAAAGAATAAAGACTTGCTATGGAGGCAGAAATGGATGTATTATAGAAGAATGAAACTTAGGAATTGGTTGATTTATCTAAGGGTAAGAGAGCAGTGGGCTGTAAGTGAGTGTTTGCAGTAAAATTTAAGGCAAATAAGTCCCTAAAATGCTACAAGGCGAGGCTGGTTGCAAAAGGATATACTCAGACATATGGAGTAGACTATCAAGAAACGTTTGCTCTAGTAGCAAAGATGAATACAGTGAGAATTTGCTATCCTTAGTTGTTAGCTTTGATTGAAAATTATAATAGTATAATGTGAAGAATGTCTTTCTTCATGGAGAATTAGAAGAGAAGATTTATATAAACATTCCACTGGAGTTTAGTGGGGTTGATGAAAACAAAGTTTGTCGATTAAAAAAGACATTATATGGGTTGAAACAATTACCGCATGCTTGGTTTGGACGGTTTGCCAATATGGTATTAGCTAGTGGTTACAAATAAAGTCAAGAAAATTATATACTTTTCATCAAGCATTCAGTTTCAAGGGAAGTCACTATATTAATTATGTATGTGGATGACATTATAGTGATAGAAAATGATGAAGTGGAGCAGGAACCTTAAAGCAGTGTCTAGTCAAGGAGTTTGAGATAAAAAATTTGAAAAGATTGAAGTATTTTCTGGGAATTGAAGTGAATCGATCAAGACAGGGAATTTTCATTTCTTAACAAAAGTATGTTACAAACATGCTCAAGAAAACATGTATGATGGCTAGCAAACCAGTTGGAACTCTTATTAAACAAAATCATAAATTAAGCAAGGCCCTTGGAGATAAGGCAGTGGACAAAGAAATGTATCAAAGGCTTATTGGGAAACTTAACTATATTGTGCATACTAGGCCAGACATAGCCTATTCGGTCGGTATTATTAGTTAGTTTATGCATGATCCTAGAGAAGTTCACCTACATGCAGTCTACCAAGTTCTTCATTACATAAAAGCACATCAAGAAAGGATTTACAATTGATCTGGCAGTTTATACAGATGCAGACTTTGTAGTAGCAAGATCAAGTGCAAAAGCTAAGTTCAGAGCTATGGCAGCAGGAGTATGTGAATTACTGTGGGTCAAAATTATTTTGAAGGATATGAAGATTCAATGGAGTAGACCTATGAGACTGTACTGTAATAACAAATCAGCTATAAGTATAGCTCACAATCCAGTGCAATATGATCGGACAAAACACATAGAGATAAACAGATACTTCATTAAAGAGAAGTTAGATAATGGACTAATTTGTACTCCATATGTACCAACAGGACTTCAACTAGCAGATGTAATGACAAAAGGGCTGTGTAACAACATGTTTCATAAGAATATTAGCAAGCTAGGAATGGAAGACCTATATTCACCAGCTTGAGGGGGAGTGTAGGAAATCTCGGATGAGCAATCTTAGAAAGATTTTTAGGAAAGTTTAGTGAAGGAAATCAGGATCAATAATCTGAAAAAAATCATTGTCAATAATATTTCCAAGTTTAGTGGAAAAAATCAAAGTCAATAATCTTTTCAAGTTTAGTAAAGAAAATCAGGGTCAATAATATGGAGGAAATCAGGGTCAATAATCTATTCCTAAAGTTAAGAAAATTAGCTTTTTTTTTTTTCTTATTTAGTGCAATAGAAAGTTGTATATATAGAGTAGAATGAATCATAAATTTTTTCATACAGATATAATAAAATTCTCAAGCCTTTTTTCCACAAATTGTGTTCAATAAAGATATATGCAATTATTACTTCTTATGTTCATGAAAGACTAAATACTTCAATTCACTTTATTTTGGTTCTGTTTTCATTTTATCTGAATAATGAATTGCCTTGTTATAGCCATTCTTGATTAAGTGGTATATACGTTATCTAGGAATTAAATTTTATTAATTTCTTTTGTTTTTTGTCTACATGAAATAACATGTTAGCTATGGGATTTGATTGTCTAGGAGCTGATTGAGTCAAAGAATCAGACTGGCACTCTTTGGTCCAAGTCTCCAGCTTGACACTGGCATGATTGGAAATCTACAGATTTCAGAGTGGTGTCAAGCAAATTATACCAGGTGGAAGGGCAGCCTGGTCTATATATTGTGTGATGTCTGAGCTTACTTCATTCTTGGATGCAGGGTGATCTTGGCTCTTATCTGAAACATATATAAAGGGGAATTAAAGCCATCAATGCAATTCAATTTGTGCTTGGTGTGTTAGAGGTCTATTAACAATCTACACAATATGTATAGAATTAATAGATAGGATCTTTGTATTACCTCCAGCCATTGCTTTCGATCTACCTCTAGAAGATCTGAATCAGGATCTTGATCTTTCTCTCGATGGATCTCGATCTTCCTCTTGGTGAATCTTGATCTTCCCCTTGATCTGAATCAGCTGCAGATCTACCTCTCGGGATCTTGATCTACCACTTCGGGACCTCTTGGGATCTTGATTGAGTGCTTCCAATCAATGAGCTATCGCACTCTGATGGTGTATGCCCTCAGATATGCTCTTGATCACCGCTTCTTTTTGGTTTTTCTTTCGATGACATTGTGTTGTCAAAAGCCTTAGAAGGGATCTCTATTTAAAGAGATTCCTCAATTCCCTTCCACCGCCTGCTCCCATCAAAGCAGCGTTTAACATTTAAGGAGCTATCGTTATCACTTATTAATTAGTGGATGGCGTTGAAATTATCCGCAAACAATCGCAATAAAATAGGACCATCTATTGCAAAGGACCATCTATTGCAACGGGATATTACATTCTCCCACTTGGTCCGTATATTTTATCAACACTGAATAAGAAACTAAATACATGAATCATAGGGATAGGTCCTCTATAATTGAGTATTATCTTCTATGTATTACAATGCATTCAATTTCTTTACCACTATTCCAAATGTGACAACATAACATAATGAATAAACCATATGTTTATTCAGAGTCCAAAAGAAAAGTTTGTCATTTCTCGAAAGTCAAATAACGTGTGCACCTGAATGAGAAATAAACAAATAATTGAAATAAGAGTTTCTTTGTATAAACTGCTATCCATGCAATTATATCATGGAACCAACTCCCATTCGTATCACATGATCCTTAAAATTCTTAATTGGCATGCCTTTAGTCAAAGGATCAGCTATCATTAATTCAGTGCTAACATGTTCTATGACCACTTTGTTTTCTTTAACACGTTCTCTTATGGCTAAATACTTAATGTCGATATGTTTACTTCGACTACCACTCTTATGGTTTTTAGCCAAAAATACAGCAGCTGAATTATCACAGTACAGTTTAATTGGCCTAGCAATAGAGTCAACAATTCTAAGCCCTGAGACGAAACTCTTCAACCATACACCTTGCGATGTAGCCTCAAAACAAGCAACGAACTCCGCTTCCATAGTAGAGGTAGCAGTCAAAGTCTGCTTTGCACTCCTCCATGATATGGCTCCACCAGCTAACATAAATATAAATCCTGATGTTGATTTTCAAAAATCAACGCAGCCAGCAAAGTCCGAATCTAAGTAGCCCTCTATCTCCAAATGATCAGTTCGTCTATACATGAGCATGTTGTCCTTGGTCCCTTGAAGATACCTCATGGCCTTTTTAGCAGCTCTCCAGTGGTCTAAACCTGGATTACTCTGATATCTTCCCAACACTCCTACTGCAAATGCAATGTCAGGTCTTGTGCAAACCTGAGCATACATTAGGCTTCCAACAGCTGAAGCATATGGAATGTTGTGCATCTGTTCCCGTTCAAGTTTATTTTTAGGGCACTGGTTCAAAGCGAACTTGTCACCCTTCACTATAGGTGCAACACTTAGTGAATAATTTTTCATCTGAAATCTCTCCAAGACGTTATTGATATAAGTTTCTTGAGACAATCCTAAAATGCCTCGAGATCTTTCTCTATGGATCTTAATGCCAATGACATAAGATGCCTCACTCATATCTTTCATATCAAAATTTTTGGAGAGAAATTATTTCACCTCATAGAAATAAATTTTGCTCCCACTAACCTTCTGGTATAACATTAATCCATGATGTTCTCTTCAAAACCAAAGGAAGAGATCACATCATGAAATTTTAAATACCACTGACGGGAGGCTTGTTTCAATCCATATATGAATTTTTTAAGCTTGCAAACCAAATGCTTACTATCACCAGAGGAAAATCCTTCAGGCTGTTTCATGTAAACCTCTTCCTCTAGATCTCCATTAAGGAATGCAGTTTTCACATCCATTTGATGTAACTCAAAATCAAAATGAGCTACCAATGCCATAATTATTCGGAGAGAATCTTTTTTGGATACAGGAGAAAATATCTTCGTGTAGTCGATTCCTTCCCTCTGAGTGAATCCTTTAGCAACGAGTCTTGCTTTATATCTTTCAATGTTGTCTTGTGAGTCTTTCTTTATTTTAAAGATCCATTTACATCCAATAGCTTTTACACCATCAGGCAACTCAACAAGATCCCAGACTCGATTAGATGCCATAGATTCCATCTCGTCCTTCATGGCATTGTACCACAAGTTTGATTCCTTAGAACTCATGGCTTGTGAAAATATTTCAGGATTATTTTCGGCTCCAATGTTATAGTCAGATTCATGTAGATACACAATATAATCACTAGGAATTGCTGATTTCTTTATTCTAGTTGATCTTCTTAATGTTGTGTCAATGACCTCTTGAGGAGTATCTTGCACAACATGATCTTCTAGATCACCATCAGCTTGTGAAATCTTAATGACTGGTTGTTGAGCACTTATTTGAGTTTGAGGAGTGCTATAAATAACAAACAATCCCTCACTTGAAGTGGAAGCTGGAATATCTGAATGATCTTTCTCAGAAGAAGCCAAATACTGAGATTGATCACTCCCACTAATCAAGTCATTCTCAAGAAATTTTGCATTTCTTGATTCCACAATCCTAGTGCTGTGAGATGGACAATAAAATCTATAACCCTTGGACTTCTCAGCATATCCAATAAAATATCCACTAATAGTCCTTGGGTCTAGTTTCTTTTCTTGTGGATTATAGACTCTTACTTCAGATGGGCATCCCCAAACACGTATATGTTGCAAACTTGGTTTTCAATCTTTAAATAACTTGCGTTTTGGAAACAGCCTTGGTTGGAACCCGATTTAATATATATGCAGCAGTTTTAAGAGCTTCAGTCCACAAGGATTTAGGTAAGTTGGAGCTGACAATCATGCTCCTTACCATGTCCAATAATGTCCGGTTTCTCCTTTCAGCTACACCGTTTTGGTCAGGAGACCCTGGCATGGTGTATTGTGCAAAAATTCCATTTTCTTCAAGAAACCGAGCAAACGGACCAGGTGCTTATCCATTCTCAGTGTATCTACCATAATATTCTCCATCTCTATCTGACCTCACGATTTTAATTTGCTTGCCGTATTGTTTCTCTACTTCTATCTTAAATACCTTAAAGGTATCTAATGCTTCGTTCTTAATATGAAGCAGGTAGAGATATATATCATGAATAGTCATCAATAAATGAGATAAAGTATCTCTGACCATACGAGTCCATATCTGGACTACAAATATCCATATATATGATCTCCAGTACTTCTGAACTTCTCTTGGCATCTTTCTTGGACTTGTTGTTTGCTTTCCCTTTATGCAGTTCACACAAGTGCCAAAATCAGTAAAATCAAGAGTATTAAGTACTCCATCTTTTACTAATCTTTTAATTCTCTCAATGGAGATATGACCTAATCTCCGATGCCATAAAATAGAGGAATTCTGATTTATAACACATCTTTTCATACCAGTTTGGGCGTGCATCATATTATAGGTGGTATTGTTTTTCAAATTAATTTGGAAAAGATTGTCGGACAATGTACCATTCCTAATAAGCTTAGATTTATAAAATAAATCAACAAAGCTTTTATTAAAATTAAAGAGTATCCTCCTGGTACAAGCCTTGACACTGAAATCAAATTTCTAGAGAAGCTTGAAATATAAAATGTCTTTTTTAAATCTAAAACAAAACCAGAATCTAAAATAAATCTGCACGTCCCAATCGCTTCCACATGTGAACCCATCTTGTTTCCTGAATAGATGCTTTGTTCACTTCCCAATTGTTTCCTTTGATTTAGAAAACCCTGCAAGGTATTTGAAACATGGATTGTAAAACCAGAATCAATCCACCATGTGTTATGACATATAACCAAATTGGATTCATGACATACGAATGAGGTTAGAGTACCTTTCTTGTCAAGCCAAGCTTTGAATTTGAGACAATCTTTCTTTATATGCCCTTTCTTCTTGCAAAAGAAGCACTTGGACTCCTTCTTGTCTTATGTATGGATGAGTACTTTACCCTTTTCTTTGCGTTTGGCTTTGGGAGCTTTAGTCTTTCTCTAAGTGACTAAATGTGCACTTTCTCCCATTTCCAAAATCAGCCTCCTTTCCTCTTGAACACACATGGTCAGAAGTTCATTAATTGACATTTGTCCTTATGTGTGTTGTAAGATATTTTGAAGAGACTATACTGCTGTGGGAGTGAGTTCAAAATAAAGTGTACTAAGAAAGATTCTGACATCTCAACCTCTAGGGATTTCAACTGAGCGCAATGTCCCTCATCTTCATGATGTGCTCACGCACACCTTCAACAGTAGTGAGCTTCATTGATGACAATTTTATCATTAGGGTACTAGCCAGTGCCTTATCTGAAGACTCAAATTGTGCATCAATAGCCTTCAGAAGTTCCTTGACATTTTTGCACTCAGGAATTGAACCACGTATACTAGCAGAAATCTTAGTACGTATGAACATCATACTAAGATGATTGGATCGCTCCCATCATTTATACGCAGCAATCTCAGTCTGAGTGCTAGTAGATGTAACCGAATGTGGTTCATCCTTTCTGATAGCATAGTCAATATCATGCACCCTAATTGAAGAAGAATTCTCTCTTTCCATAATTTATAATTATCACCACTTAAATCGGGAACATCACATTTCATATCAAAAATATTAACAGGCAGAATAGCTGCATAAAAAAATGATGTTCATGTAACTGAATTTGAGGCATATAACTTGATGTCATGTCTTACCAATGTAAACATGCAATAACATACAATAACTACCTGTGGGCTAAGTTATTATACTCAAATAGACTCATTATCTTAATGATGTGACTAACAAATTATATTCTTTCTTAATTTCTGTGGGTAATTAAGAAAATAATTTGTTATCGCATCCTAATTAATTATATCAGTGCAATAAAAATTTATGTGGGATAAGATTCATTACATTAATATAATTAGTCACAATTAATGTCATCTAAACTTATGTCATCTTTGCAACTCAATATATAATTTTGATTAATCAAAAATGCTGTGGCTACTCCTCAATTAATCAAAATCATATTGAGCACATGACATTTGAATTCCATTATATGCATGTAGATTAACCAATTTAGCATGATTATTAGGTAGTAATCTTAATCAACGTAACATTTCCAAATCAAGATCTGAGTTAATCAAATTGGCCAGGCCAGTGAAAGAGAAGTGGGGGTCCCCCCGTTGCTTTCCTTAAGTCAGTCAATGGAACCAATTAAGTAACCACAATCTCTTTACTTTTCTAGACACCAATTGACCAATTAGACCTTGAAAGGATTTGCACTGTGATTTTTACACTACTATCAAATTCATGCATAGAATAAATCTAATATGCAAAACAGGAGACAACATTTTAATTATCTATTTAATGAATTTTAAAATTATCATCTTAAGAAAAATTTTTATTAATTAAAACACGTCCGGCCATAGCTCATTATTCCCTTGGGCCAGTCTATGCAAAACACCGTATGCATAGAGACTCAGGAGGCATATTTTAATACAAAAATTTTAAACTTAAGAAATAAATAAAAAAACCAATCATATCACATGATATAATATTCAACTGATAATAGCACGCATTTAAAATTTAACCAATCAATTTGATTTTAAATCTCTTGAGAAAACCGAAGGACCCATAGGCGAGAAAATTGAAACCACAACAGACATTTTCTCTCTTTAATAGGTCACCGCATGTGGTTATGGAAGCCACTTTTTTCTCTTACATTACCGCTCTGCTCGTGAGCAAAAACCGAAACCTGACGAAAAAAAATCAGGATGGCCAAGAAAAAATGGAACAACAAAGGAAAAACCTCCACTGTAGATTTGAAACTGAGATCTCCGCAAGCCTTTTTTTTTTATGGCCAGAGAGCGGCCAAGAAAAATCTGTGACGCAACAAAACCGAAAACGCACGGAATACGTTTCCGAACAGGCAACGTTTTTTAATATCAAGCTATAAATTCGGCTGCTCAAAATTCCGAAACAATAAATCGAAATGAAGAACCGAGAAGCAAAAATCGGAACCATAAATGTAGGATTAAAAAGGAAAAAACTGAAGAGTAACCACCTCTCAAACAAACTTCATGGCGATCTATTAACTCTCCCGATATGTAGGTAGTTGGGTAAAACGCACCAAGGTACTACCAGTAGCCTCCCTTTGGTATGTCTCTAATATCCCTACCATACATTCGTTGGGTCAAATAATCCAGGGTACTACCAGTAGCCTCCCCTTGGATTATCCCTATGTGAGAGAAATAGAGACCAGAAAAAAACTTCTGAACAATAAAATAATCAAATCTGAAATGCTCATAATAAAAAAAAACAAGGCAGAGGTATAATGCTATGATACCAACTGTTAGAGGTCTATTAACAATCCACATAATATGTATATAATTAATAGATAGGATCTTTGTATTACCTCCAGCCATTGCTTTCGATCTACCTCTAAAAGATCTGAATCAGGATCTTGATCTTCCTCTCGATGGATCTCGATCTTCCTCTTGGTGAATATTGATCTTCCCCTTGATCTGAATCAGCTGCAGATCTACCTCTCGAGATCTTGATCTACCGCTTTGGAACCTCTCGGGATCTTGATTGAGTGCTTCCAATCAATGAGCTATTGCACTATGATGGTGTATGCCCTCAGGATATGCTCTTGATCAGGGACCAATACTTCCGCTTCTTTTTGGTTTTTCTTTCGATGACATTGTGTTGTCAAAAGCCTTAGAAGGGATCTCTATTTAAAGAGATTCCTCAATTCCCTTCCACCGCCTGCTCCCATCAAAGCAGACGTTTAACATTTAAGGAGCTATCGTTATCACTTATTAATTAGTGGATGGCGTTGAAATTATCCGCAAACGATCGCAATAAAATAGGACCATCTATTGCAACGGGATATTACATGGTGTTGCAAGGTAATTAATATATGTATTTGGTGTTCCCTTCCATTTTCTCAAAGAAACCTACAAATGAGTAGTTATTAGTGATAATCATAATATAGTTTTCTCCTTCCCTTCTCTCAAAGAGACCTACTGATGAGTAGTTATTAGTGAAAATCAAGTTAAACATGAGTTTCTAACACTACTTAAAATTCTGTCATTCGGTTGTTATTAAATATTTATGGAATTTTGTTTTTCAACATTGAAAATCCTGTGGTCTTTAATTTTCCTATATTGCAAAAACAAATATTAAGTTACAGTTTAAAATCTACCATAGGAATGAATTATTTGTGTTGGCATAAACCAGCTGTCATTCATCAAGATCTTGAACCTTGTAAGTGGTTATGTCTGTGCTGTTATTTCTTTATAACTCATATATGAGTTCACTTTTACTTACTTTTACTCTCTGAATAGCATGAAGAGGTTTGGACAAATTTGATTTTCTTATTATGAGTAAGATAACAGAAATATATTGTGAAGATAATACTGGACATCTGATAGTTGCAGATTTTGGCATCAGCAAGCTGCTGAAATTAGTGAATACTCACTGCCTCAATTCTTCTTTCGCTAATGATGTACCCTAAGAGCTTGCTTAAAGTAACCCAAAAGTGGTGGTTCAATCATTGTTGTTTTGTGTTTAGGCACTCAAGGGCCTCTCTAAAGCTTTTAAATTGGATTCCCGATTATATTTATTGATTTTGAAAATCGCTTAGGTTCCAGTTCTCCTAACTAAATAACTTCTGAAGAGCAACATGTGAAACAGAAAAGTGAACATGTGCTTAATTTGTTCACTAGATGAAACAAACCATCACATGAAAGGAAAATGCAAGTATCAGAGCTATAAAAGTCCAGAGGATTAGCCCATTGTAAATCATAGCAGAATTCTTGAATCAGATGATTATTGGAACAGAGAAATACCTAAGTATAGCTTAGTGTGTTGTGTAAGAAGTTCAGAGTTTTTAAAGAGGGCTATTTCTAAATATATTAATTTTATTAACCAACAGCTGTAACAGACCACGCCCCCCTCCCCCCCCCCCCCACCCCCCGCGCAAAAAAAAAAAAAAAAAAAAAAAAAAAAAAAAAAAGATAAAAATAAAGAAGGGGAAAAGGAAATAGGCACATAACATAGTTGAGCTAGCGCAGATTATGTTATGTTGAAAATGACTTAATATTAGAACATATGAAGGTGGGGCTTCTATTGGAATCCAGGATAAGATGCCATAAGTGTTTTCTTTTTCTTTTCTTTTCTTTTTTTGATTTAATGCTGACCAATGAGAAGTATATCTTCAGAAGTTATTGAGTCTTTAGTGGATGATATTGGAATGCATCTTTTGGAAGCTGTGTGATGGTCGCATGCAAGGATGACTTATAGAAGGGAAGAGATGGGTGGAGAGACTTTGTAGACCAGATATGATGTTGCATAGTTAAAGAGACTTGGTGCTTGCATAGCATACATGCACATATCATGAGCGTTAAGGTTATCATCTTGTTTGTTTGATATATGTTAAGAGTTAGGAATAGCTATATTTTAGCATCATCAACTGCATAAGTGAAGGACAGGACAGGAAATAGACTATGAATGCTCATGCATGTCCAAGATGTTGGAGAAATCCTCAAGATGGCACCCAAATGTGATTTGCAGCACTATTTGCAAAGAAGAATAGTTGCTAAGAACATCTAAATTGAATTGATGACAAAAGATACCCTTGATAGGACTGGTTGACAAAGGTATGCAGTGTCAACTTAAATTGGAACGAAGCTTGTCTGATATGGTTATTAGGCAGTTAATTGATTAGTTTTTTCAAATGCTTTCTTATATTTCTATGATGTCACTCTTATGAAATTGACCACCAAAAGTTGTGGGGTCTTATCCCATTTCTGCAATGTTTGGTCATGCTCTTTGAAGCCCAAATCTCTGAATTCAGCAATTTATATGCAAAAATACATATTAGTGGAATGAAAAATATATTTATATCCTGAAATATTCCTGCATGAAGAATATGGTACAAAAAGTGGATGTATTTTCATTTTCTATATACATAATTAGAATGTTAATTTCAGCAATACTGAGTTAGGAGAATATATGCCCTGCAACTTTCTACCTGTTCATCCATCTCAAGAGAATAGACTTGTTTATTTGTGGGTATGTCCATATATAGTAAAATAAGAATAGAATTTGTCTTAAGCGTGGTGACCAAATAAGAAGATTAATGATGTTGTTAACTAAGGGGTAAAAGCTTTCCATATATGAAAAGTTTGTTTGCCTTGTTATCAAAGCCGTGTGTGTTTTCCTCTGTACCAATTGACTAGAAAATAATGTATAGATAAAGACATTAAGTGGGCAACTCAACTACTCAACTCAACTCATCTAAGCCTTTTCCCAACTACATGGGGATTAAGCAGGCATCAAATTTTAATTTGTACCTAAAAAGGTACTTGACATCTCTATCATGCATGTAAGTAAATTGTAATACAATTTGGTGTATATTCTTGGTAAAGGAATACATGCCTTAACTCAAGTGAACGGATGAACTCTGCTGATAACTCTTTTGTTCTTGTGTCATCTTTTGTAAATGCACATCATTCACTATATTTATTAGGTGTTCATATAGTAAATACTCACTGATAAGCAAGGTGGATATGTTGAATCTAATACTTGTGTGTGCAGGAGTGTAGGCCATATTGTGAGATACATGTAATCTTCATTACACCAATTTGGGTATGAGTATCTATAGTGG
The DNA here is from genome assembly GCA_900491605.1 of Calamus simplicifolius. Classification (NCBI taxonomy): domain Eukaryota; kingdom Viridiplantae; phylum Streptophyta; class Magnoliopsida; order Arecales; family Arecaceae; genus Calamus; species Calamus simplicifolius. The sequence goes on along the minus strand of UESW01004120.1, from coordinate 613,251 downwards.
GTGAATGTCTATTTTTTAAGAATTTTCTCTAATGGATTCTTACTTGATGTCATAGTCATGCCCATGTTTACATGTGGATGTAGGTTCTTTGTGGTGAATCAAAGGGTCCAACTACAATAGCATGCACTAGTCTTAAATGCGATGATTTTGAGTTACCATTTTTCATGTTTGTGTAGGTTCATATGCCTGGATAAATATTAGTATATGCATGCTGTGGTGATAGTTGCAATTAAAACACTAATATGTGCATCATGTTGGTTCTCTAAAATCATATCAGAATTGTCGGTGGCATGGTTGATGGTGCCAATGGGATTTCCTGTTTAAAACCAAGTTGGTTATTTGACAATGCCCTTGTGCTTGAACGAACATGATGTCAAGTCACACTTGCCATTGCTCATGTTTCAGCCCAAATTGTAGAGACATTACTTTGATAGCTGTTTATTTATGTGCGCTTTGAGTTTTCATCATGTTCCTTTTTTAGTTAGCAATGGTGGGCCAAATGCTACTTTTAATAGCAATCTAATCCTCCTTTTGAGCCCAACTTGCATATGGATTGGAATAGCAATGCACCTTTCCCCGCTGCTCTTTGATCTCTTCCTGGTTAGGCTTCTAACTCACAAGCTTGGAAAGGATTAGACACCCAAAATTTTGCTGGATAAAGGTTTGATACATGTGACTTGCTGAGTAGCTAAAATAATCGGGTGAACTTTCCCATACAGGTCAGTATCAATATACAGGCCTCTTTCATTGCCTTAATCTCGATTAACCAATTAGCTCATAGGGAGAGGTTCCATGGAGTCCCAACCAGCACATAGAAAAGACAGCTAAGAGAGTGAGCATGGGAGAGTGAAGCAATGCTGCTGATATACTTCTTCAGATTAGCTACACAGTTTTTAAGTTCAAGAGTTTTGTTTAAATGGAACTATGACTGCTAGTGACTGATGTTTGTTGATAACAATCTTGTAATAGGCTGAAATAAGTGTCTGTACGGTAAGAGTCTTAAAATGGCTAGACTAATAGATTCTTTACTAATGTTGTGGTGGTGAAAATGGTGCAATCACAAGAATTTTTCCTTTTACCCCTTTCTATGGTCTTGAATCTTTTTGTTGATTTTTTTTTCTTTCTTTCTTTGGTGTGTGTGTGTGTGTGTGTGTGTGTGGTGGGGGGGGGGGGGGGGGGGGGAGGTGATTACATTTGGATTACATTTAGCAGCTAAACTGTGGTGTGAGTGGAAAATATTTTGCATTGCCTGATTTTGGGTGCAGTTTTGGGTTGTGAGATAAAAGGGCTGCTGGAAATAACAAAGACTAGTAATGCTGGGCCTGGTGTGGTGCTATCAAGGCTCAGGAGGACTAACTTGTATTGGACTAGATTTGAGTCCAAGGGTTGAGATTAAATCAAGTCACGGGTGTACACGGCTTAGGGATTAGTTTAATCTCATTGGGTTAGTCCATAGGAGTTTTTGTTGAGTCTGGGCCAAGCCCACTTCGTGGATGTATTTAAACTCTAGTCACTAGGGTTTGAAGGAATAAAGAACAGATTCTTTTCTCCCAAGATAATTTTCTCATTGCCCCATCTTCTTCCTCCTCTCCCTCTTCTTCCTCAGGATCTCGTGTGTTCCGTTTACTTCCCAGGCTTTTTTGCGGTGAAGAGGACGTGGTCCACGTCCTCATGTACGTGAAGGGAGAAGACCGGTACCGTGAGAAAGAAGTAGCCATTTCTTTGGGAATTAATTCCGAAAGCCTTAGAATTTTGGGAGCAAAAGAGGACGGCCTCTATTTGGGAAAAGAAGGCGTGAAGGAGCTATCCAATTTCAGCCGTTTCTTTGGGAATTAATTCTGTAAGCCTTAGAATTTTGGGAGCAAAAGAGGACGGCCTCTATTTGGGAAAAGAAGGCGTGAAGGAGCTATCCAATTTCTTTCTCACGCCACCACTTGGGATCTTCTCTTGAAGCCGCTGAAACACCCCATGCAATCAGCCATGGAAATCACGGTCGGTGGGACGTGGAGCGTGAAATCACGTGGAGGGGGAGGAGGAGAGTTTCATCCAAGAGAGAAAAATTCAAGAAAAGGATTTAATAAAAATCCTTTCAAGACCAAGAGTTGGTTCAAGAGCAAACGCTTTACCGCTGCACTAATCTTGAATCTTGGATCAAGAGACTACACACCTAATTGTTGATAACAAAGGGTGAAAGCCCAAGATACTTCTCCAGCGAGGTTGATCCCATTGTTGTTCATCAAGGACTAAACCCCAATAAGTGGTATCAGAGTCTGGTTCATAAATCAAAAATAAGGAGAAGTTGTTTGGAGATCTTAAAGGACTGAATTTGGAGATCTCCAAAGGATTGAAACAATTTCAACAAGGTCCATCTAGGTACTTCTTAATTTTCTAAAATTTATTTTTGTGCTATTTTTGTTTTGGTTGAGATCTCGCCATGGGTAGTAGCATAAAAATAGATTTTGAAAAGTTTGATTGAAAAGGAAGTTTCTCCATGTGGAAAGTCCGGGTAGAGGATCTTCTTGTGCAGTTGGGTTTAGATCTGGCTTTGGAGAAAAGACCAGATGGGATGACAGATAAGCAGTGGATGTTATTGAAGAAAAAGGCATATTCAATGATCAGGAGATGTCTGACGGATTCAGTCCTTTATTCAGTGCTGGAGTAGAAGACCCCGAAGGGACTCTGATCGAAGTTGCAAGCCCTCTATATGGAGAAGAATATGTGTAGCAAGTTGATGTTGAAGAAGTGCCTCTACAGCCTTCGGATGTTAGAAGATGGAGATGTGCTGGGCCACATCCAGGTGTTCGACCAGGTGAGCAATGAATTGCTGAATGTTGGGGTCAAGATGGAGGAGAAAGATAAGGCACTTTTGCTATTGTGTTCGCTGCCCATATCACATGACCCATTGGTCACGACGCTGCTCTACGGGAAGGAGACATTATTCTATGAAGATATTGTCTCGGTGCTTCGGACGAATGAGCAGAGGGAGAGGATGACCAAGAAAGCTGTTTCCTAGGAGGGTTTATCAGTTGGGGAAAGGTCAGGCAGAGGCAGGGACAGGAGCAGGCCTAGGGGACGGTTACAGTCCAAGAAGGCTAAGTGCTACAAGTGTGGTGAGGTAGGACATTTTAAAAGGGATTGTCCTAAGTTAAAAAAGGGAGAAAAGGGAGGATCTGAGTCTAGAGCACAGTTGCAGGCCAGGAGGTGGAGGATGATCTCTTGGTGGTATCAGATGGTCACAGTCACAGCACAGAGATGTGGACCTTGGATTTAGCTTGTTCTCATCATTACACTCCCAACCAGTTGTGGTTCAGTACTTACACAGAGGTTGATGAGGGGTGTGTGACTCTTGGAGATGATCACCCTTGCAAGATGGCAGGGATTGGTACAGTGAGGGTGAGGATGTTTGATAGTATGGTGCACACTCTTACCAGTGTGAAGCATGTTCCAGAACTCAAGAAGAATTTGGTGTCACTGGGGTACCTGGAGCAGACTGGATTCAGCTTCAGCAGTCATGCCAGGAGTGAAGTTCTGAACATCTCCAATGGAACTATGATGGTGATGAGAGGGAAAAGGCTGGAGAACAACCTATACAGGTTGGAGGCTTTGTGGTGACAGAAAAATCTAAGGTAGCAGTTATGGAACAGGATCCTCGGAATGTGTACAAGATGTGACATTACCACCTAGGCCATATGAGAGATAGGGGGATGAAAGAACTGAGCAAGAGAGGACTACTTTCGAACCTGAGTGGTGAAGTCATAGAGATCTGTGAGCCATGTCAGATGGAAAAGCAGAGGAGTGTGCAGTTTTTGATCAGCACAGTTAGGAGTGTAAAACCCCTGGAGTTAGTATACATGGATGTCTGGGGATCAACCCTGGTTTCTGCAAGGAATGGGGCCAGATAATTCTTTACCTTGATAGATGATTTCTCAGGAAAGCAGTGGATCTACTTCATGAAGAAGAAATCAGAGGTCTTCACCAAGTTCAAAATCTGAAATGCTGAGGTGGAGAGGGAGCAGGGTAGGAGTGTGAAGTGTCTGAGGTCAAACAGTGGCGAAGAATATACCAGCAGGGAGTTCTAGAGATTTCGTGAGGAGTGAAGCATCAAAAGGCACTTCTCGGTAATAGAAACTTCTCAACAGGATGGGGTGGCTGAGAGAATGAATAGAACACTGTTGAAAAAAGCAAGGTGCTTGAGGCTATAAGCAGGGCTTCCAAAGATATTCTGGGTTGACGCAGTAGGTGGAGCTAACTACTTGGTCAATCGGTCACCGCACACCAGGTTAGATGGAGGCATTCCAGAGGAGATATAGTCTGAGGAAAGATAAGCTTGAACCATCTGAGGGTGTTTGGATGCACGGCATATGTGCATGTTGGTGCTGAGGAGCAGAGTAAGTTGGACATCAAGTCTAAGAAGATGGTGTTCCTGGGCTACCCGTATGGAATTAAGGGTTATCGGTTATGAAACCCCTTAAAGAAGAAGATCGTCATCAGTAAGGATGTGACCTTCGATGAGGGCTTGATTCTCTAGAGCAGAGATGGTACAGATGCACAGCAGGGACTACAGGAGGTGGAACACGATAACACTAGTCAGATGACCTCCTATACAGTCGTGCCATTTGCTAGTAGACCAGGAGGATTTGAGATTCAGATGAAGAGGACTAGTAGAGGGGTCAAAAGTCAGAAAGTTCAGCAAGATACAACTAAGCAGAGGACTCAAGAGGATGCAGCTGGATAGGGGACTGATATTGGTATCGCACTGCACAGGCCCAGAAGAAACGTGCGACCACCAGTTCGATACGGCTTCGAGGATTCGGTGTCATATGCCCTGATGACATTGAATGGAGACCCTTCACCTATGAGGAGGCTATGGAGAGCCAGGTCAGCCAGGATAGAGATAGGTGGGTCCAAGCTATGGCAGGAGATGCAGGCTATGGCAGAGAAGATGCAGTCTCTATAGGACTGGCACGTGACAGGTGGTCCAGCTGCCACAAGGAAAGAAATCCATTAATTGCAAATGGGTTTATCAGCGCAAGAAAGGGCCTTCAGAGCAAGGAGGTATAAGGTACAAGGCAAGACTAGTGGCCAGAGGATACTTTCGGAAGGAAGGCTTCGACTACAGAAAGCAGGTGGAAGGTGGAGTGGAGCTGATGAAGGTACATACCAGGAAAAACCCAGCAATACATTGACCAAGGTTTTTCTACGGGACAACTTTCGTAGGGATTGCAGCTGATGAATACGGCGGATGTGCTGAGGCCTTGAAAGCACCAAGGTAGAGATTGTTGGGCCTGGTGTGGTGCTATCAAGGCTCAGGGGGGGCTAACTTGTATTGGGCTGGGTTTGAGTCCAAGGGTTGAGATTAAATCAAGTCACGGGTGTACATGGACTTGGGGATTAGTTTAATCTCATTGGGTTAGTCCATGGGAGTTTTTGTTGAGTCTGGGCCTAGCCCACTTCGTGGATATATTTAAACTCTAGTCGCTAGGGTTTGAAGGAATAGAGAACAGATTCTTTTCTCCCAAGATAATTTTCTTATCTCCCCATCTTCTTCCTCCTCTCCCTCCTCTTTCTCAGGATCTCGTGTGTTCCGTTTACTTCCCAGGCTTTTGTGCGGTGAAGAGGACGTGGTCCACGTCCTCATGTATGTGAAGGGAGAAAGAAGCAGTTGTTTCTTTAGGAATTAATTCTGAAAGCCTTAGAATTTTGGGAGCAAAAGAGGACGGCCTCTATTTGGGAAAAGAAGGCGTGAAGGAGCTATCCAATTTCTTTCTCATGCCACCACTTGGGATCTTCTCTTGAAGCCGCTGAAACACCCCACGCGATCAGCCACGGAAATCATGGTCGGTGGGACGTGGAGCGTGAAATCACGTGGAGGGGGAGGAGGAGAGTTTCATCCAAGAGAGAAAAATTCAAGAAAAGGATTTAATAAAAATCCTTTCAAGACTAAGGGTTGGTTCAAGAGCAAACGCTTTACCGCTGTACTAATCTTGAATCTTGGATCAAGAGACTACACACCTAATTATTGATAATAAAGGGTGAAAGCCCAAGATACTTCACCAGCGAGGTTGATCCCACTGCTGTTCATCAAGGACTAAACCCCAACAAGTAAGACAAAAAATGATGAGAGGAGGTAGGACGAAAAATTTTGGGTAAAAGCAATCTAGGTTTCATTAATCAATTTTGGAACCGAACCTTTATGGAATAAGAACTGCACAGCAGGGATGAGGTCCTCCTAATAATCTCCCAACATGATTGATAAAAACTACCAGAGTGCCTGTCAGGTCCAGGTGTATTGGCAGATTGGACCGACCCATTTCTGATTGAGAACAGCCCTGAAGATAAACTAGTCCAACTGAAGTTTTCTAGACCAGACTTGGATAAAAAAACACATGAACTGTTTTGGATATGGATTGGCTATGAGACCCAGTACGAAGCCAAGCTGAACTAAAACTTTTACAATCCATCCGAGTGCTCTTTAAGTTTAAGAAACTACTCTATTTCTGGCAATAATTTTTATGTAGTTATTCGTCAATTTCTGGTGCTAGTGATAATATACATGGTTAGTTTTTTTTTTTTATGCTGAATGATTGGCTGATAATGCGTTCATGTTGTAATTGCTGCCTTTATTGCATGGTAACTTTAGGATACAGTTTAGTAACCTGTTATACATACATGTATTAATTTGTGTTTGGATTGTTATGAACCTGATCTGACCTGAATTCCCAAAGGATTAATAAAATAAATCTTAAACATTAAATCTGATCAGAATGGAAGTGATCAGGCTTGGATTCAAAATTTTGACCCTGTTTAAGCATGGACAAGTTTTGATTGTGCCAAAACCTTATCCAAACCTACTTGCATGCAGCCTGTGAGGAATTCTGAGACAAAGTTAAAAGCTTGCATGAGCAAGCTGATTAAACATATTTTCCTCTACAGGGTTTTTATGCTAAATTCTGATGATTTGTGGTAGATGTCATGATTGTTTTTTTTTAATTCTAGGCCAGGAGTCATGATGGCTGATACAAACTAACTTTCAACTAGTACTTGTCATGGAATAATCCTTGAAATGATTGCATAAATATAAATAGCTGCTAAAAGATCAGTGGCTATTTATGTCTCCAAACTTTTGTATGAGTCTTGTGATGCAAATCATTGCTGATGGAGGAACTTGAATGTGAAGTAGAATTGTAATTTTTTCCTCTATGTTGTGAGACCTTTTTGCCAACCCTATATCTGATGGGAAAAGTCTGGGATGATTCTGATCGAGGGTACCTCTTTTCTTATTTAATCTGGAATATACATCTTTGATTCTGTTGTTTACTGATTTCAATTCCTATTCATTTACTCTGTTCTTAGGCTCACGTTCTTAGAAGAATGGTGTATTGAAAAGAAAAATAACTGGCACTGAAGTAGGGAATATGCTTCATCCGGCTGAAGATTTTGATGCTATGGTTGAATGTAAGATATGTGCAGATCAGAATGCTCAATGACCCTCAGAGAAACTTATCCATGTTCAGGGGTTGTGTCCATTTATTGTATCAAACTATTTGCTCCAGACAATACTGAGATATGGCTGTTTGATTAGCAACATTGATATTGACATGCATGATTTATGTGGACTAGAAAAGACTACTCATATATAAAATAGGCAATTGCCAGTTGTCACATTTGAGTTCTTACTAAACTGTTTTATCCAGATGATCAAAGGGAGTCCATCTTTTCCACTATACTTGACGTTGGAGTTCTTAAATCATACCAAATGGGAGGCCTGCTTTTAATGCTCTGGCCAAACTCTATTCAAATGTACATTAAAAGAACGACTCCAGTGTCTTGAATATTCCTTTATTTCAGCATATTTAAGATAATACGACTCTAATCACTTTTTGATGTCTTGATGAATATTTAGTACTTTTAATGTGCTCACTTCATGTTGACATGTAACACAAATCTTGTCTCAACAGCCCTAAAAGGTTAAGAACAAAATTCAATATCATATCTACTTAGCGTTGCTAAAATTATGTTTAAGGTTTGTTGTACTGGCACATACTATCTAATATTAGGTGCATTATACTGTTTAGGTACTAAATCAAGTCTCAGCATAAATGGTGCATCGACTCTCGGTATGCCAAACCAACCCTCAACGTTGTACCTGTATGGTACCTGTTTGGGTTTAGCGCTGAGATTGTGAACCTTGATTGGGTCAAACATTTTTTGGAGGAAAAGGGTTTAGAATGAAAAGAATAGGACAAAAAGGACCAAGTTTTATAAGGTAGAAATAATTGAGATAGTTAAAGAGCAAATGCGAATGAAGGAAAATGAGAATTTTGTCTTCAAAACTAGGTAAATCCTCCCTTTATTTGTCATACTAGGGCTATCAGTGCTAATGGCTGAATTACCAAGATACTCTTTTTTTTTTTTCATGCCTGTCCATTAGTAAGTAGTCAAAGAGAGTCGTCTCCCTGCCCTTTAAAATTGTATTGACCTTTTATTAGGCTACGGACGTTCGCACATCATTGTTGAATCATTAATAAAACTACTCTAAGTTTAACAACCATGTTGGTTTTATATAATTACATAATATAGAAGAAATGAGAGCAGCCTCATGAACTAAGGAAAGAAGTAACATGACATTGTGATTGTAACATGAGGGGAGTTCTTTTATGTTGTCAAGTTGATGTACTTGTGTAATATTGTTCTTTTTTCACCCAACTTTATTTAGTTCAGTATGGTGTTACACTTTGTTAGTGACATCGACAAGGTTATTTCATGATGTCAATTTTTGGAATTATTGATCTAAGTCCCATTGAAAATCCACTCGGTTCAACAAATCCTGTTTAGATTAAATAAAACCTTGATTAAATGCCTCTTCCTAATCAAAGTCATACCTTGACTTGATTGAACTCTTTCCCTTATTCTATCTTTGTCAATTATCTTCTTCTGTTAGTACTGCTTTGTTCTGCCAATCATGGATTGCAAAAGCCAAGATCCTACAAGTTTGATTTGCTATAATTTCATTTTGTATTTCTAGCAGATGAGAAAAATCTCATTTTTATAACTTTCTGACCTATATCATTACATGTTGTCAGGAGTTGCTCACATTGTATTTTTTAGAATCACCGAATCTTAGATAACAATGTTATTTAGGTTGATTGAGCAATTCTGGAGTGAAGACCCTGCTTACTGACCTATCTTTTGATATATGATTTACCCATTATCTTCTAATTAAAACCAGATCACTCAGAAGAGGCATTGGAAGATATGCTGTCAGAAGCACCTGATGCGCAATTTTATCTAATAGTGAGTTCCCTCCATGCTTTAGGGATGACATACATGTAAAATTCAATCAAGATATTTGTAGTGATTCATTAAGATAGTATAATGCCATATTATTTTTTCATTTCTAAGCACACTAATTCAAAAGGAATGCTTTGTTGTACTCCTTTAATTAACTAGTATTGTTTATGAGCAAGCTATCCAAATGAGGGATCAGTTTTAAACTTCTTCATTTCTCAACAAAATTTTTTTATCTTTTTTAAAAACTTGTGGAGAGGAACAAAATCACATCCCTTCCCAAACTTAATGTTACTATTCTTTTTGGTGGTTGGTGGTTTGGTATGGTGGGGAAGAAGCAGTGATTTTGGAGTTCTAGTTTCTTAGGTGATTAATCTGTTTTTTTTTTCTGGTGGTTGGTGGGTGAGTACGGTGGAGAAGGAGCAGGGGTCTACTAGTTTCTGAGGTGATAAACGTCATCTGGGGCAAGAAGAGAGCCCCATGCGAAGGCTGTAGTCCTTGAAACCCAATACAAAACCTTCATCATGAAAACAATTGAACTCTGCCATCCTTATGATGGACAGCTTATTACTAGATTTTTCATAAGCCAAATAATGTGTTGACTCGAATTCCTTGTTCTTGCTTAGCAGGTAACCCTAGCCATGTTTATTGTGCCTTGAAGCTTTGTTGGAAGAAAGACAGCTCTGACTCAAGTAGCGTCCACCTTCATCTTGTCCATCATGTTTATAATTTTGATTTCTAACAAAAATTCTCCAGGTCAGAGTAGCACACAATTCGCTGATTTTATTTGCAGGGTTCCATTAAATCTTGCTGGTGAAACATTACAGGTGGTATATCAATTGCTACCCACAGATCGAGCATGATAGCATCCCTTCTTTCATGATTTCAAATGTCTCACAGGTGGTTGGAACGATTTTCTCATCTCGTTTCAAATCAACTACTGGATTGACTAGATATGCCTGAATTCCTTGCCATGTGCATTAAGAATATATACTTTTATGGAGATAAATTATACCTGTCCTGAAGAGTTGATGATGTATTGAGATGGATCGACTACGTTTCTATTGGCAGCAATCCGGCCAGTGCCATTGCCGTTATGATTTTTCCACCCCATGATCCATCGTAATAACGGTCAAGCATCTGAAAGTATGGACAAACTAATTTATTGAGCACTCGATTCGATGATGTGACCCTGATTTCTTCGTTCAGGCCAGAGCAATCAATCTAGTTATCATTTGCCACTCTCTTGCTATGCAACCGTTCCGGAGTTTTTAAAGGTGGCCATACGTTCTCTTGGTGCCGTGGGACTCCACGTTGGTGACATGCCTGGAGATCTTTGTATGTCGCTTATGTTCCCAGTCACCAGTGGGGCCTTTGTCATGTCTTTTTGTGGCGCTATGCTGCTCAGAGTCCCCAGTTGGAGGCACGTATTCAGTTGTCAGTGCGCCAACACCTGCCGTGGGGCCTTTGTCATGTCTTTTTGTGGCGCTGTGCTGCTCAGAGTCCCCAGTTGGAGGCACGTATTCCGCTGCTGGCTACTGTCAAAAATTTTACCATGGGAATATCACCGTCTACTTAAAGGAGTCGTAGCCAATTCTGTACAAGCTTTGGAGGGATTCGAGGCCTGTGCTCTGGCACCAAAAGAAACGGTGCTCCAGACACAAGTCACGGTTGATTTCATTGGGACCCAGGGAGCAGCCCGGAACTAGTGATGCCACTGTGGCTTGATTTATTTCGTTTACAGCGTGTGGAGCAGACGATAGCATCCGCTGGCAGACTTGAGATGGATGGAAGAGAGTATGGATCGGAGTTCGCGTCGGTTATATAACTGGGGTGAGGTTAGCGCGAGGGGGAAGCTATTGGTACGGAAGTAAAAGAGATTTTGATTGGAAACGTGAAAGTGATATATTCTGAAAGGCTGATATCGTGCATTTGGATGGTTTCGTCTTTAATTGGCTCCACGGCCTTCTGATATTGCATGGTTGAAATTCTTTGCCGACGGACGGTATAGGGTGGATTTGTGTAAGGAAGATATTTTTCATCTTGGCTCCCATTCTAATCCCATCATCCTCGAATAAAAATAATTTTTGTTTCATTTCTATCCTCACAGTTCGTCATTATTAATCCTTGTGAAGAATTTTTTATTTAAAAAAATAACCATAAATTTTGAGTCTAATTTTATTATTTAAAAATTAAAATTTATTATAAACGAATGAACATTTAAAATACTATATGTTAGGATGTCCAAATTTAAGAGCATAAATATAACACTTAAAAGTACAATAAAAGCTCCAAATTTATCATATTTATAATCAAATACAATATATCCTAAAGTAAATATATAAATACAATACGTTAGTTATCTCATGACAAACATATTTAGCAATATTATATATATAACAAAATACCTATTTAATAGGGGTATAAAAGTAATTTTAGATTTATAAAAAATAATTGGATTTCAAAGATGGAGACTTCAATATTCTTCATGTCCCTAAATTCGTTTCATATCTATCTTCATTTAATCTCTCCAAACTTATCTTTGTTAGGTGGTCCTTGGCTTTCCAAACCCTATTGCCACTGTTTGCAATGGCATGATCCGGTTTCAGAAAATTTTGCAATGGAGAAAAAGGCTAGTAAGCTTCATCCAACTGGAGTAGTGGCACTAAAAACCTCTTAGAAATAGAGGGTGAACATATTAATTATGAACTCAAATGACAGAGATGAGGGAGGAACAATCATTTATTAAAAAACTAATTGGATTCAACTGTATTGAAAGGCATTTCAAACAACAACTATTATTCTGGGCTTGAACTCTTTGGTATATTCCCTTTTCTTTTAGGTATCCTTGAATGATATTTGGCGTCCACATGAATTAGTAAGTTTTTCACGTCCAGAATTTCAATTGTTTAGCTCTTAAAGTCTCAATATTTCACTTTACTCACAATAAGACAATTCTGTTAAAATTTCGCCAACTTTCTACTGGTCTCTCCGCTGTCCAGTATGAGAATGTCAAGTATTGTGATTGGAATGCTTTTCCCCGGAAACACTTGATTGCATGTTAGAAACACGACAGCAGCAATTAGTGAAACATAAACGCATGCTTTGAATTCAAATATGCCAATATTGACTCTTAAGGTTGAAAGAATCGGAAAAGAGAGAAGATTTATGTAAAACCGATCACATCATGGCGTTTTCATGGTCAAATCCCATTTGAATTTGATAAATATATTGCTTGTGAAGCATGTGTTCATTTATGCCTTATAGATTTATCCATTGTTGATTGAAAATTTGAAAGAGATGTTAAAAAGAAGCAATTTCTTAATTATAGTATTGATTTTGGGGGTTGTATATTGTATGGAGTATTATCTAACAAACTATTTATGGATGACCGAAGAATATGAAAAATAAAAATGTGTTGTATATTCTCCCTTTCTGTAGATAAGTTAACCTTTTATATGAGACTAGGGTTAATAATTACAAAGCTTTTAGAAATCTTAAGAATCATATAGATATACAAAATATTCTAAAAATATTTCATCATATCATATCAAATATCCTACATCTTATAATCTAATCAAATCATATCAAATATCTTAGATTCTAGAATCTCATCAAATTATATTAAAATATCCTAAGATCAAATCAAATATTCTTTTAAGAATCTCATCAAATATCTCTTGGATCTCATCAGATATTCTAGTGAAAATATTTTTGATATATCTTCTCAAACTAAAAATAGTGAAGTTGAAGTCATCTTGAGTTTGAAAATCAAATTTTGAAAACATAGAGAATGAGACTTAGTGAAAGATGTTGGCAAGTTGATCTATGAAGGAGACCAAGCAAAGATGTAGAGTGTCATGAAAAAAATATTGGCTAATACAATGATAATCAATCTCAATATATTTAGTTCGCTCATGAAAAATTTGTATAGCATTTTAATTATCACAGTATAGTGAGATAATTAAGGATTGTGAAACATCCATATCCTATGGTAGCCAATGCAAGCGAAAGAGCTCAATAGTGGTATCAGTTAGAACATACTAATTTACTTCCATACTATAACAAGCAACAACTATTGTGTTTTACTTCACTAAGAAATGAATGAATTTCTAAATAAAAAACAATGCTCTATAGTTGATCTTCAGTGGGATTGTCAACCCAATCAACATAAAAGAATGCTCATAGTTTTAGGGATGAATAAGAAGAGAAGTGAAGGCCATAAAACAATCTTCCTTTGATATATTGTAAAACATGAGTGATATTAACAAAATGAGTAGATCAAGGAGTAGCCATAAATTGACTTACAAGATAAATAGCATAAGATACATCTAATAAGATAATAATGAGATAGACTAGGATGCTAACTAATTAATAATATAGAGTAGGATCCCGAAAAGTCTCACCATTAGTGGCACGAAGTTTGACATTGGTCTTAAAAGGAGTATTAACAGTTTTTCTATCTATCAACTTTGCTCTAGAAAGTAAATCCGAAGCATACTTGGATTGAGATAAGTCAAAACTATTGAAATTAGTGGATACTTCAAGTCCAAGAAAGTAGTTAAGAAGGCCAAGATCTTTCATTTTAAATTACTTGCTAAGATACTCCTTAAAAGCTTGAATGCTTGGAGATCATTCCCTATAATAATCATGTCATCCACATAAAGATGCAAGAAAATTGTGCTAAAGTATGAATTATGAATGAAAAGAGAAAAGTCATAAGAATTAGAACTAAAACTAAAATGACTAATAGTGGAATTGAATTTTGCAAACCAAGCCTGAGGAGCCTATTTAAGGCCATACAAAGCTTGACACAATTTGTATATTCTGTTTGGAGGATGAAAGTATCTTAAGGGCAGCTATATATATATATATATATATATATATATATATATATATATATATCCTTTAAAAGATGATAATTGAGGAATGCATTCTTGATATCTATTTGAAAAAGTTGCCATTGATGAGCAATTGCAATAATAAGGAGAGTACGCATAGAAGTGAGTCGTGCAACAAGAGCAAATGCGTTCTCATAGACAATACCATATTCTTGAGTAAAATCCATGGCTACCAAGCATGCTTTATAATCCTTAATTGAACTATTTGACCAAGTTTTAGTTTTGTAGATCCACTTGCACTCTCTAAATGACTTTTGAGGAGACAAATCAACTGGATCCCATGTATGAGTTTTAGTAAAAACCTTAAGTTCTTTTGTCATAATTTTTTCCAAAGAAAGTTAGAAGAAGCCTCACAAAAGTTGCAAGGCTTATAAAGAAAAGCAATAGTTGAATAGCAAAAGTAATCACTAAGATTAAAAGAAGTTTTTTTTACCTTAGTAAGATGAGAAGGCAAATGCTCCAAAATCTCATTGTGAGAAGGATTAACAAATTGTCTTGATATATTAGTAGAAGACTGAGCAGAAGTATTCGAGCAACCTGCATCAGTATTTGAAAAAGATCAAGTGAAGGATTCATAAAAAGAAACAGAATATTTAGTTGGAGGGATCTGAAAAGTAGAGAGTTGAAAATATTTTGTGTTCCAAAAATATGACATGATGGAAGATTTGTAATCTTTTGAAGATCGGATCATAGCATTAGTAACCCTTATGTTCGATGTCATATGCAAGGAAGCAGCATATATAAGAATGAAGTTTGATTTTAGTACATCCATGGTGCTAAAGATAAGCAAAACGTGCACATCCAAAAATATGAAAGAGGTTATAATTAGGAGGTGTGCCATAAAGTTTTTTATAAGGAGTGAAATTCTAAATAACTAGAGAATAATCCAATTAATGGTGTAAACAATAGCTAAGGCAACCCCAAAATATCTTAGGAATAGAAGGAGCAATAAGCATGGCTTGAACAATTTCTAAAATATAGCAATGTTTCTGTTTGGCTCAACCATTTTGCTGAGAAGTACTTAGATAAGAATATTAAGATAGGTGTTATGTTCCTTAAGAAGGAAAGAAATTTAGAGTCCTTGTATTCTGTGTCATTATCCGAATGAAAGACTTTAATGGTTTTACTAAATTGAGTGTGAATTATGTTTGCAAAATTTTTAGGATAAAATAGAGGCTATCACCCTGTAGTTTAAGCATTATTAAATTGCACCTATATGGTTTAAAACATTACACTTAACTACCATGTATTTTATATTCTATCAAATTATATCTATATGGTTTGATATGTTACACTTAATTATTATATGTCTTAAATAATATCAAATTACACCCATACAATTTAAAATGTTACACTTTACTATCCATGTGCTTTAAACCTATTTAAGCTTTACTTAATGTGCCTAAAATTTTTTATGGGTGTAATTTGATAGTGTTTAAAACACATAATAGTTAAGTATAATATATCAAACCATAAAACATAAATTGATAAAACTTAAAATACATGGTAGCTAAGTGTAATATTTTAAACAACATAGGTGTAATTTGATAATGCTTAAGCCACATGATAGTAATTTATATTTTACTCAAATTTTATAAATATCAAAGACCTATGAACAACTATGTAATAGATAAATCCAAGTGAATTGAGAGAAATCATCAAAGAAAATTATAAAATATTTAGAACATTCCATTGTAGATATAAGTGTGGGATTCCAAATATTAGAATCAATAAGATCACATGGTAAAAGAGCAATGGAAATATTATTATTAAAAGGTAAATAAACATGTTTTCCTACTTGATAAGGCATACAATCAGAGTGCTTTTATTCAATTGATCCTAATTGATCACTAGAGACTAATGATTGAAGATAAGAAGTTGAAACATAACTTAATTGAGAGTGTTAAAGACTAAGAGGAACACTTGAGTGAGTAGAAGTAGGAAATTGTAAGAGAAGGAATATAAAGTAAGAAAGCTCATATAGATGCATCCCACCTTATGGCTTATCTTAATAACTTGTCCTCTTTATGGATCCTGCACAACATATCTGGTACAAAAAGAATGTAAGTCAAAACCAAAAATTTAGAGAAAGTTTGGGAACTAAATACGTATTATGGATAGATAATTGAGGGGTTGAAATATATTCTCTATAACTAACTAGCATGTGTGAACTATCGATAATCATAATTATTGGAGCATTGAATGCTAAGGATTTGGTTGAAAAGATAGAAGGGCTAGAAGTCATATTACAGTATGTAGAATCAACATACCAAAAAGAGTTACGTGCAAAGGTAGAAAAGACAGAAGCAAAAGTAGAAGTAAAGGAATATGTACTAGTTCGAATGAAAGCCTGAGTAATAACAGTTAACCTCTGAAATGAAGTGAATTAATATAGAAAACTTGGTAGAGAACTCATCATTGAAAATAGTAGTAGTTGCATGATGCTAAAGAGGTATGTACTGATTGCCATTACTAGAGGCCCTCTATTTTGGAATTATTAAAAATCAGAATCACCTCTACAAGAAGCATGATTCCTATTAGATGCAAAATGACTACAATTCTCAATTATTACCATCAATACAACAAAAAGGACAAAAATGTGACTGTTGGATAGAAGATAATTACGTTGGTATGAAAGTAAGTATGGGAGATGGAGTAGCAAAAATAGAATAAGTAGACTGGAGTTTCATTATTTGCTTATGAGTCTCCTTAAAAAATACTCAACAATACTATATCCAAAGTAGGCAAATGATTTGCTGTAAAAGAGATGCTCTAACAAATCTAAAGTCACCATTGAGTGTCATAAGGAATTGGTTAAAATGCATATTTTCTCAATAGATAATAAATAACTTAGCATTATTTGAACATTTCCACTATAGCTCAAACATAGCTAACCGATCCCAAATACTAGACATTAGAGTATAAAAATCATTAATAGACTAATCAAACTTTTGTTTCAGGTGATGAAGTTTGCTGAGAAGATGATATTAATGGGAAAGAACTGTGAAAGAATAACATTTGGCTATAAAGTCTTAGAGCTCCTTAGTTGCATCAAATCGTTCAAAAAGAATATTAATAGCGATAATAAAAGCATTTTTGATTCAAGTAATAATTTTGTAATTATCACTATTTCAATCTTCAAGGTGACTTTCATATGTTGTAATCGTTTCAGTAGGTCCCTTTTTTTTGTTTCTATTTGTTGCCTATGGTATAATGCTATAGCTTTTAGCTTTTGAGAAAATTACGCATGACTTGGGTTCAATTATTGTAATTAGAGCCATTTAGAGTAATCTAGATAAGCTGCATGATATCTACTTGAGACATATAGTAAAATGTAGATGAATTGGTTAGAAATTGGTATAGATTGGCTTAAATTGAAAGCATGCTTAAAAAAAAGCTTTGAGGGTGGGAGTCATATTTGACAAGGCTATTGAAAAAATTCTAAGGCCATAGGAGATAGCTCTTATACCATGAAAGGATTGGAAAGAGAGAAAATATGAAAATGAGAATGTATTGTATATTCTCATATTTTGCACATAGACCAACCTTTTATATAAGACCAGGGTTATTAATTATAAATATTCTAGGGATGTTGAGAAGCATACAAATATATCAAATATTCTGAAAATATTTTATCAAATCATATCAAATATCTTAGAATCTCATCAAATATTCTTTTGAGAATTTTATCAAATATCGAGGATCTTATCATATATTCTAGTGAGAATATTCTTGACAAAGGTAAACAATTATATATCACTTGTCTAACATTATATCTTGGTGACTGAGAGGCAATGTTGGACTAGCCAAATGGAGAATAGCTTTCTTTTAGGTTGCCTTGCGGATATCAACAGAAGTTGAACTGGGACTAAGATCTCTTGGCCAATAGTGGACACCAAGGGCAGCAAGCTAGCTAGCTGGCACTACTACCGATCTAGAATTATTGTTAAATATAGGGAGTTCATGTACAATTTTAAAAATTGAACATGATTCTTGCACACTCTTGCCTCTAGGACTTTCAAGCCATGTTTATCGATCTTTTCAAGTTTCCGTCTAAGATAATTGGCTTATTGTCAATATGCATGGTGCATCTTAATATAGAAGGTCCAAACAAATGTTTCTGTAACCAATCTTTGCTAGTTTGTCTTGGTTAAGTGATCCAGAATGATCTTTGAGCCAGTTGCAAACCAATTTGATGAGAGCCCAGAAGTTTGGGAGCAAAATCTATCACATAAAGGACTCAATCATGAATTAAGAAGATTTAGAGAGCTACAACTTCTAATTTATGAGGAATTTGGAAATGTAATAGAAGATGAAGTTGATGTAGAAATTGAGATCTAGCATTTATCAAAATTTAAAATTTTTTATATATTTATTTTTAAAAGTTATTAAACTCAACTTGGAGAGGAATCCAATCTATGTTCTCA
Source organism: Calamus simplicifolius (assembly GCA_900491605.1). Lineage (NCBI taxonomy): Eukaryota > Viridiplantae > Streptophyta > Magnoliopsida > Arecales > Arecaceae > Calamus > Calamus simplicifolius. The sequence continues at coordinate 594,635 of UESW01004120.1, read as the reverse complement.
AAAGATAAACACTGCTCATATAGATATTGGCATTACACCATAGTTGTATATATATTGATTGAAAGAAAGTGGAAATAATTTTACTTTATTTTTTGTTTTATTTTTCTTTTTAAGTTTTAGCTAGAAAAAAAAAATCAATTTAACCTCATCTCATCCAATTATCGTATTGATCTTAATAAAAGCAATAGGTTTAAAATCTCACTTTTAAAAACTCTTAGTATTTTTAATATATTAATTATGAGATATTTAAATCGAGTGGGTTGAAAAAGTTTATTTCATCTCTTTGATTGGATTATTAAGCCGCAATCAGGCTCGCTCCCTATTAGTTTAATCAACATTTTAGTGTCATGACTGAGTGGCAGGGATGTGTGCAATATCTTCCTTGGTGGATTTCTTAGGTTGAAGCAAGATGTGTTGCAAGGAGTCTGGCATGTGGGTTGTGTGCAAAAGCTGCCAATTAACAGGCACTCGATGTGTTGAGCTTAATGATCATTGCATGCTGGTATCCCAGAAGATGAGGAGGAAAATAAGGAATTCGTGTCTAGCAATCATGTCCCAATTACAATATAGTGTTTGAAATTTTACTTCTTTTCAGAGTAAACGCAAGAGATCGGACCAGTTAGCACCCTCAATAGTGTGCTTGTCTATGACCTTCAGTTGACTTGATCACATGGCAACTCCCACTAAGTTGCTCATTTATTGTTCCTCTCACCTTGTAAATTGATTGCAATTAATCGAGTGCACGCTTCTTGGTTGAATGACAAGTTTCGTGCACAATCGGCTGCTACTTTCTTTTTCTTTTTCTTTTTTCCTCTCTTTTATGCATTCTATGAACATTTGTCATTATTGTCCCAAACCAGTGATCTTTTAAAAAGGTTAAACAGCTGTTGCATGAAAATTTAGATAGCAAAAGGAATTTGGACTACTTATAGCTTCAGCTTAAATTCTGAGAAGAATTATCTCATGGATTTTTTTTTTTTTAGGTAACCATAAGGGAAAGTCATTTCCCCCACACAAGTTTTATTAAGATCAGAAAGTTTACAATGAAGAGGGAGTTACAATGGAAGAAAACAGGTTATAGAAATTTTTATAGGTCTCTAATCATTTCTCAAGGTATAGGATACCATATCTAGTAAATGTATAGATAATTTTGTGTAGAATCACTACTAGAGGTGATTTTTGTTTAAGAAAGATTCTTAAGTTCCTCTCATTTCACAAATGCCATATGAAAAATATAATCAATTAATTCCAAGGCTTTCTATAGGCAATCAATACTTTCCTCTTCCTCTACATTGATTAGAGTTTTGAGGTAGTAGAGGGTGATCTCGTAATTTATAGGCTATTGGATATTGATTCCAATAACCATTTTGGAATAGGTACCCAATGAACAAATAATTTGTTGACTCAGTTGTTGCCCCATATAATATGCATCTATAACTTATTGGCCATCCCTTTCTTGTTAGGTTGTCCCTTGTATAAAGTTTATTAAGTAGGGCCAATCAAAAAAATATCTTGACTTCTAGGATGAAGGCTTTGTATATTGCGATGTAGAAGAAAGACATGATTCAACGGTGGTTAATGAACTTATATAAGCACTCGACATAGTATTTGTCATTACTACAAGACTTTCAAATTAAAACATCAATGAATGAAGATGGGCGAATGGCTAAGCGTCACTAAAATTGCTGAAGTTGTAGATGCTCTTTAGATGATATAGGGCTATGCATCTTGATTCTCCACTATTGCAATCTATAACTCCACATAAAAGCAACTATTCTTCTTAATAACTCTATTACACAAATCCTTAAATAGGTGTGCTAGAGGAATTGATGCTATCGAACTATCCTCTCAAAATCTAATATTTCTTTTATTATGTAATTCCAAAAGACATTTAATTTCTTATAGATGTCTTTCTAAATTGAAGAAGCTTTTCTTACTCAAGCTCTACTCCGCATGGGAAAATCAACATCTCGAATAGTAAGATTTGTAGATTAATTCAATCCAAGAATTATTATCATGACTCTACCTATTTAAGAACCTTAAAGTCTATTTGATCAACAAAGATAGCCATGACTCTCAAGGTTCTTAATGCTAAGTCTACCTTCTTTCTTATCCCTGCAAGTAGCATTTTAGTTGACAAAATAATGGAATTCACTAATTGATTCCTTTCCCCTCTATAGGAAAGCTTTTCTTAATTTGTCAATCTTGAAACATATTTAGTAAGGAAATCTAAATACTGACATGAACTAAATCGGAAGAGCTACAACGCAAAATTTATTAAATACATATAGTCTTCAATGAAAAAGTAGTCTACCTTTTCAAGAAGGAAGCCTTCTTTCAATCTTTTTTACCTGCTTAGGATTTTAGGATTGAATAATGGATAACTATCTCATAGAAAATCATGGCACTGGTTCCTAACAATGCTTTTGTGACTTTATGATGATGATATGGCTTTCTCATTATATCATGATCCAACTCCAAAATCATATTTCTTATCTTTGTTTGAACTTTGTTAAGACCTTGAAAGAAGAGCTGGATATATATTCTCCATGTTATAACTTTCCCCTCTGTTAAATCCCTCCCTAGTTTATGACAATCACCAAAGGTTGCTTCATACTTGTGTAAGCTTAAACTACAAAGTAATAATGTACGTCTTTGTTGCCAACAGTCTGCTTTTATACCGAAGTTGTTAGTTGGGGACTTCACATTTACTGTAAAGTCCATGAAAAATTGGACCCCCTTACCATCCGTGCATGATTTGGGAAAGAGTTTATCCTCCCCTAACCGCCGCGCGTGGATTTGGTGGTGGAATTAGGGAGGAGTTTCTCCTTCCCTTATCCGTTTCGGCCTATAAAAAAAATATATAAGAGGAGGTGGGGGGCTTAGGGTTGTTTCATAACGCCGCCAAGAGGAAAAAAAAAAAAAGAGAGAAGAGAGGGAGAGAGAGAAGAAGAAGAAGTGGGGAAGCAAAGCTCTCTATCGTCAGGATATCGTTGGACGCTAGAAAAGAGAGGTAAGTTCTTACGGATCATTAAAGATGAAAAGAAATTAGGCACAGGTTATGAATGCGGTGAGGGGATTATATATATATATATATATATATATATATATAAAGGGAGAGGAGAAGGATGAGTGCTCGAATTGTGGCACAGACCCAATGTGAATTCTAGAAGAAAAATTAATTTTTATTTTATTTATTTTTATTAAAGTTTATTTCTATTAATTAAATAAATATATGAATTGTATCAGCAGAAGAGGACAACCAAGTAATAAGGAGGAGTTAAATTCGAATTGTCAGTAAGAAATTGTTAGCCAAATTATGAAGTATGAATTCTCCTACATAATTTTTCTCGGTATTGTATAAATAATAATTATTAGTTTTTGATGATTTACGTTGGGCAAATTTGGATTTCATGCTGTTTTCTGATTCTTGGTTTGGTTTGGTCGATGAATATTGCCTAATTACGACTTATAAAATTTTTATTATTATGGTTGAGTTGCGATGCATTGATATGTATGTCGTGTGTTGGTTGTGATGCATGAGTGCATGATGGTTGATGCTATAGGCTGGTCATGTGAGAGCCTTGCCATAGGCTAGAATATAGTAGTGTTGCCAGTCACAGGATGGAGTGTGACAATGTGGGCCCCGTCATAGGCTAAAAATATGGTAGTATTGCTTGTCATAGGATGGAGTGTGACAGTTGCTTATAGCTACAAGCTGAAACGTGATTATGGTAGTCTAGAGCTGAAAATCAAGTGGATTTGGATCCAATATATGACTGGTTGAGTCCGAAGTCATTAGATGTGTATTACATGATTGCATGATAGTATCTACATTTATTGGTTTAATGGTTTGAATTTTTTAATCAAGTATTTATACCATAAAGGTTATCTATTTAATTGCTATGTAAGAAAGTAAATTTTATGTAGGAGATTCTTACGGGGCTGTTGAGCTCATTATATCCGTTAAAATTTTTGTTAAAGATTGAGGTGATTAATTTGATAGGATGGGATGGAGCGATGTTGCAGTTATTGAAATTAGTTAGATAGATATAATTCTATTTTAATAAATTTTTCTAAAGATTGTAGGAAAAATAATGAACTTATGTTTATGGCATTAGTGGATGTTTACCTAGTTTACTTTTAAATTATAATAATTGCTATTTCTTTAAATGATAAAAATGTTGTAGATATAGTGTGGATTATTTATATCAAGCCTTGCATGGTCTCTAGGGCTTGTCTTAGGGTTCACGCGACCGTGTCACGTAGCCGAATCAAATGGTGGATTTGGGACGTGATAGAAGTGGTATCAGAGCTTAGGTTTATGATCATTAGGAATGAAAAAAAATAAAAATGGTGACTAAAGTGGTATTGAAAATATGGTTTAGGATTTTGGGATTTAGGATCAAAGTGAGAGTGAGTAGGAGAAAAATTTTAATTTTTATTTGAATTAAAAGTTTTGAAATATAAAAGTATTATGTGTTGGCTAATAACTATTAAAAAATAAAAGTGAAATGATAGAACTTAAGGATGTGGTAAAAAAAAAACTAATTTGAAGTCAAGACATGATACTTAACGAGGTGTCTTGGAGAGACTAGTAAATAATATATATATATATATATATATATACACTTCTTAAGGAACTCAATTTTCATTTGGTATAAAGATCAAATTGATTCTTGATGTTAGATACATCATTTGGGTACTTGAAAACTTGAGTCAAAGTAAAAGACAAGCGTCCTCAACTCTTTAATGTATCTGGTAAGAAAAATTTCGAGGATAAATTTATTTTAAGGGGGGGGGGAAGAATGTAAAGTCCGTGAAAATTGGACCCTCTAACCACCCGTGCGTGATTTGGGAAGGAGTTTATCCTCCCCTAACCATCGTGCGTGGATTTGGCGGTGGAATTAAGGAGAAGTTTCTCCTTCCCTTATCTGTTTTGGCCTATATATATATATATATATATATATATATATATATATATATATATAAGAGGGGGTGGGGGGCTTAGGGTTGTTTCATAATGCCGCCAAGAGAAAAGAGAGAGAGAGAGAGAGAGAGAAGAAGTGGGGAAGCAAAGCCCTCCATCGTCAGGATATTGTTGGATGCTAGAAAAGAGAGGTAAGTTCTTAGCGGATTATTAAAGATGGAAAAAAATTAGGCACATGTATATATATATATATATATATATATATATATATATATATATATATATATATATATATAAAGGGAGAGAAGGATGAGTGCTCGGATTGCAGCATAGACCCAATGATGGGTTCTAGAAGAAAAATTAATTTTTATTTTATTTTAATTTTTATTAAAATTTATTTCTATTAATTAAATAAAATATGAATTGTGTCAGCTAAAGAGGACAACCAACGTGACAGAGAGGCCGAAGTTAAATTCGAGTCATCAGTAAGGGGTTGTTAGCCGAATTGTGAAGTAAGAATTCTCCTACATAATTTTTATCGATATTGTATAAATAATAATTATTGGTTTTTGATGATTTATGTTGGAAAATTTTGGATTCCGTGCTATTTTTGATTCTTGGTTTGGTTTGGTCGATAAATATTCCTAATTATGATTTATAAAATTTTTATTATTATGGTTGAGTTGCGATGCGTTGATATGTATGCCATGTGTTGGTTATGATGCATGAGTGCATAATGATTGATGCTTTAGGCTAGTCATGTGAGAGCCTTGTCATAAGCTAGAAATGTGGTAGTGTTGCCATTCATAGGCTGAAGTGTGATAACATGGGCCCCGCCATAGGCTAAAAATATGGTAGTGTTGCCCGTCAGGCTGAAGTGTGACAGTTGCCTAGCCACGAGCTGGAACGTGGTTATGAAAGTCTAGAGCTGAAAACTAAGTGTATTTGGATCTAATGTATGACTGGTTAAGTTTGAAGTCATTAGATGTGTATTACATGATTGCATGATGGCATTATATTTATTGGTTTGATGGTTTGATTTTCTTAATCATGTATTTATACCATAAAGGTTATCTATTTAATTGCTATGTAAGAAGATAAATTTTATGTAGGAGATTCTTACGGGGCTGTTGAGCTCATTATATCTGTAGAAATTTTTTTTATAGGTTGAGGTGATTAATTTGATAAGATGGGATATAGCGACGTTGCAGTTATTAAAATTAGTTAGATAGATATAAATTCTATTTTAATAATTTTTCTAAAGATTGTAGGAAAACAATGAACTTATGTTTATGGCACTAGTGGATGTTTATCCAGTTTACTTTTAAATTATGATAATTGCTATTTCTTTAAATGATAAAACTTTTGTGAATATAGTGTAGATTGTTTATATCAGGCCTTGCATGATCTCTAGGGTTTGTCTTAGAGTTCACGCAGCCGTGTTATGTAGCCGAATCAGATGATGAATTTGGGGCGTGACATTTATCCTGAGATTTGAGCCTAGCCCTTGTTTGTACGGGATAAGACTATAGGTTGTCTTTCTTGTTTATGACTTCCTTTCAAGTCATTGGGTACCAGAGGTTTCACGTGATATGAAGATTTAAATTAAGCAATACTCATCTCTCTCTCTCTCTCTCTCTCTCTCTCTCGGAAAAATGGAGGAAGCTGATCTTCCCCCAATTTTATCAAACAAAAGTTAAGGAATTGCGAGAGGAAAGGAAAGGAAGCAAAGCAGAAAAGGTTTCGCAAATATTAGAACATAACATCCCTCCCGAGAACATGACAACAAAAAGCTCTCCTCTTAGGTACAATGTTATCAAGATCTAGCGGGAACCAGCCAAGACAATGATCTCCAATGCTTTTTGTGCCAATCAATTGAATTTTAAGTACAATGGCTCTCTCAGGAATGAAATGAATGTAGTATCTTTTGAAGGAGTAGTTTTTTAAACCGTGCCTTTTGGCACCGGTTTTAAAACAAAGAAGTGTGAATAAAAGATTTTATCAAAATGGTATTAAAGTAGAAAACACCATTTCAAATGGCATTTTCTACTTCCATGTCATCATCCCCTGGATCGGCCCCATCAGCAACCCTGCTGACAGGGTTGACTAGAAATCGCCACTTGAAGTGGCGATTTCACAAGGGTTGGAATCACCACTTGAAGTGGCGATATCAAGTGCAAGTGAAATCGCCGCTTGAAGTGGCGATTATTGGGTTGAAATTGCCACTTCAAGTGGCGATTTCAGTTCAGTTTAAATCGCCACTTTAAGTGACGATTCTATATATTTTCTCATGATCCCTTCTTAAACGCTCAGAGCCTCCCAGCGATCCTAACCCTCTATTATCTATTATCTTGTTATATCTATTATCAAGATAATAGGTATAACAAGATAATTTGATTGTTATATCTATTATCTTGTTATAGATAATAGATATAACAAGATAATAGATATAACAAGATAATTTTGATTAACAAGATATAGATATAACAAGATAATTCTGATTGATACTGAATCATTAACCACCATCTGATCCCTCTTTTGATTTGCTAGAAGATTATGCGAAGGAAGAGATCCGTAGCGTTTAAGTCCCCAGAGAAATGAGTGGCGATTTTAACAATCGCCACTCTAAGCGGTGTTTCAACCCAAATGGAATCGCCACTTGGAGTGGCGATTTCATTCAATTGAAATCGCCACTCCAAGTGGCGATTTCTATCCCAGCCTCGCTGAGGGGGCCGAGTCAGGAAATGATGACGTGAAGTAGAAAACGCCATTTGAAATGACGTTTTCTACTTTAACACCATTTTGATAAAATCTTTTGTTCTCATCCCTTTGTTTTAAAACCGATGCCTTTGGCACCGGTTTAAAAAACTACTCTCTTTTGAAGGACCGAAAATACAAAGTAATCTTTTAGCGAAAACTTTTGCATGAGTTTAAAAAACTACTCTCTTTTGAAGGACCGAAAATACAAAGTAATCTTTTAGCGAAAACTTTTTGCATGATCCCTTTCATGCCAAATATGCTAACACCTGGCGATGAGTAGCTGATCCTATGCTTTTTTTAATATAGGCTGGAATTTTTGCTTCACCAAGATGCCCAAAGGGCGGGAAGATTAGAAGGGCATCCTCTCAAGTTGAGAGAGGCCCCATATTTCTTGAGAAAGGACATTTTAGTAGCAAGTGGAAACAGATTCCACCCTACATGCACACAGAGGACATTCAGTATACTCGCCAAGTAACATTTTTTAAAATAAGAACATCACTGTATTTTAAGAGTAAGACAAAGGAAGACTTTTAATTTTTCCGGTATGGTAGCCTTCCAACACCTTATGGTAAGGAAAAAAAGTATCACAATTGATAAATTTGTAGGAGATAATAGAGGATGACCCATTCCTCGTGAGTTTCCAGATCGTCACATCAGCAATCGTAGATGGCCAAAAGAGAGAATATTTAGAGGCTAACAAGCCAGCAATTTTGTTGGAACGAAAGATGTCCAAGTATTCCTCTTTAACCACTTTGCAAATATTTCAGTTTTTATAAAATTTGGCGGGGATCGGTCACATTTTATTTTATTTTTTTAAAAAAAAGAAAAGAAAAGAAAGAGGCACAGGTAGTTTGATACTACTAAGTGAGAGACCTTTAACAAGCTAACAGCTTAAGTGATACCTATCTCAACATGCAATATGTCATTGGGTATCGCATATATGTCACTTTGTGTTCACCTATCCAAATATTTTTCGTTTGCCAACCATTTCACACCATTCATAATGCTGATTTTTTAATAAAATACAAAATAAATATATTTAGAATTCAATAAATGCTTTTTTTTTTAAAATGTGAAATTGGGAGTAAAGATGGCCCTCCCCTCCCAAGCCTTTATTCATAAGTTAGCAAAAGAAGAATTTATATAAGAGAGAATTAAGAAGGATCGTTGATATTTTTTAGTATATTGTGAGTTTTTGCAGCACTGCCCTCAGCAAGGTGTTTCTAAGAAGCGAAGGTAGCAAGGATTTTCTTAAGAGAGTGTATCCCGATATTGATTTTGAAAAGAAGATTTTAGCGTTCCTTACTTTCCAAATATGCAAACAAGTTGCTATCGCTAATTGGTTTCAGCCTAGATTATAAGGGTGAGGAACGACTCTAGCTCTCCAAGATGACCATAGGTGAAGAAAACTTCTCTACAAGGAAGGAAAGCATAAATGAAAGGAGATCATGCTCCAAATGAAGAGAGCAAAAGAGCAAATGAAGTCTCGACTCTACAAGCATCGAATAAATGCTTCTTTCTTCCCATTCATTTATTCATCCTGTCCAAAATTATTTCAAATTTAAAATGAGTCGCCTTCTCAGATAATGGCCCAAAGTTTATTCAATGCCGCTTCAGATATGTTGCTTAACTGTAATATTGGTTGAAGGAGTCTATAGGAGGAACCATATGTATCATATGTTGAAGTCATATAAATTTACAAACAGAGGAGGATATGCGGCATTTCTTCATCAATAATACCCAATTTGGCGCATTGATACTCATCTTTCAGGCCACCTTCAATCCATCATCCATGTATCAATCTTCTTCTTAATGCCAGATTTCATCCCATCTGCTAAGATTTTCAAATTCATAATTAATGTCTTCTTCTCAATTATTCAACTTTGTGAACAATTCTTAAATATTTTTTTTTGCTGACTTTCTCTGTTAAATTAACATAGTTTACAGAGAAGTCTGAAAAAACAAGCGCTAAGCTTTCTTAGTGGAAGGAAAGGGCAACATGTGAAAAATTAAATTAAAATTAAAATTAAAATTAAAAAACTTCTAAATAGGCTTAACTGCTCCATCTAAACTCAAGTAACCAACTAATTCACTCAGTTCCAACTGTAGTATCAAAGTTGTGTCAAAAACTCAAGTGGACTTGTGTGCACGCCATGATGGAACTCCATCATCCCCATGTAGTCCTTTCTCATGCCCACCATCGCACACTCAGATCGACTTTAATACCATTTGTAATTAAAGCTTCAAGCCCATTTGCTCATCCCCATGTAGTCCTTTTCTTGCCCACCATCCGCACATTCGGATCGACTTTAATACCATTTGTAATTAAAGCTTCAAGCCCATTTGCTAACTCAATTAACTATTAGTGGGCCAAAATCATATGGCCCAAAAATTCGAGTGAAAGTTAATAGGTAGAAAGTGAACTTGCATTATAAATACATTATACATTTGTTTTCCATCCAATATGGGACTAAACTCAAGTATCACAATCTTTCCACCTTACAATGCGGGTATCACAATCTTCGTTCCTCGAGTGTTAGGCTCAACTATGTTATAGCAAAAGTTCCTATGTACCAATCATTCACACATGGCATCCTCCATTGACAATTCGTCATCCCATTTTCTGACAATTTTTTCTCACGAAAACTATGATTTTGGAGGATAAAAATGATGACATTTTTAATCTCACATAATTCATGGGATATGGTCCAAAATGAGATAAAAATCCCAGAAGATAGTTTCACTTTATTCAAAGAGCAGTAAAAAAATATATAAGAAAGTCAACAAAAGGATGCACGAGCTCTGTGCACTATTCAGCAAGTATTGATTGACATAATTTTTTCAAGGATTATAAAGGTAGACACTATGAAGAAAACATAAGATATTTTGCTGAGGGAGTTTCATAGCAATGCAAAGTTACATATTTGTTAAACTCTAAACTTTAAGAATAGAATTTAAAATTTTAAGACCGATAGATTTTGAGACCACGATAGAATATTATTCCAAAATAAAGGATATAATTAAATGGATAATTATGGAGAAGACATTTTTAGGAGAGAATTGCAGAAAAATATCAATTACTCTAAGAAAAATATGATTCCATAATGGCAGCCATTGAAGAAATACAATATTTATTAACTTTATTTACAATTGAATTAATGGGTTCATTGGAGGCATATGAAAAAAAAATCTAGTAGTAAGTATAATGAAGACTCAATTGGGAGCACTTTTCGATCAAAACTAAAATTAGGTTTCAGATGTCTAGAAAGAAGAGCGAGAATAAGATAAAATTCACATAGAGAAAATTCTAGAAATGAAAGAAGTAACCAAAAAGAAAGAAAATCAAGATATTCTTCTTATAAAGTATGTAAAAGGAGAAGTCACTAAAAGAAGGATTGCCAGTTTTGAGGGAGACCGTAAGTCATAGATTCAAAAAATTTGAGCATGTAGAAAAGATTGCTAGTTCAAAGATAGTCATCAAGAAAACTTTAGTAAAATAAAAGAAAGCAAAAATAAAATTATTTTATACCTACCAAACTACATTCAAGAAGTAGAATGATATATGGTTTGTAATAGTGGCTACAATAATCCCATGATTATGGACAAAATTATTTTCTCCAGTATACATACAACTGTTAAATCCAAAGTCAAGCTCAAGAATGGTACATTGGTTTCCATTACTAGCAAAAAAAAATTGCTGTAGAGATAAGAAAAGGTATGAAGTTTATCAATAATGTATTACTAGTTTCTAATCTGAAGCAAACTTACTTAGTGTTGATCAAATGATAGAGCACAAATATTCTTTACACTTTGAGAGGCATAGGTGCATCATCTTTGACCAAAAAGATAAAAGTATAGTGATAAAAGTAAAAATGAGGGACAATTAGTAGCTTCCCTATCTAGTGAAAATATGCTACAAACATAGCAATGAAAGTCTAATCGATGATTTATGGCTATGGCATCATAGATTTGATTACTTCAACTTCCATAGACTAAAGATTCTCCATCCAAAAAAGATGATGGGAGATTTGCTAAGCATTAAAGAATTAGAAGATGTCTTGTTTACTTAGTAAGCAATAATGGTAATCATTTCCATTTGGAAAATCATGGAAAGCCAAAGAATTGCTAGAGCTAGTACATATAAACATTTAACTTATAAGATCTCCATCACTCAATCAAAACAAGTACTGCATATAGACATTGCTAAAGCATCTTTATTGATGATTATGCAAGAATGGCATGAATATATTTTCTACAAGAAAGATCTAAATTTTTAAAATCTTTAAGTGATTTAAGAATTTAATAGAGTAACAAATGGCCACTATGTCAAGACACTTAAAACTGACAAAGGCAAAAAATATTTTAAATGAATTTGATAAATTATATGAAAATGAAGTGATGAAGCATCAACTAACTATTAGGTACACTATAAACGGAAGAAAGTGTCAAAGAGAAAGAATAGGGCAATCATGGAGCTGGTACGATCAATGCTAAAAGAAAAAGATCTCCTAAAAATATTTTGCATAGAAGTACACTATAGTATATCTTTTAAATAGTGTCCCATAAAAATGATACAAAATAAAACTCTGATTGAAGCTTGAAGTGGGGGAAAGCCATCTGTGAAGCATCTTAAAGTTTTTGGCTACATTTGCTATGTTCATATTTCGGAAGAGAAATAAAGTAAACTAGATAATAAATTAGAGAGAAATTTTATAGGTTGAGACATCCATACCAAAGGCTATCGAGTATATAACCTAAAGCCAAAGAAGTTAGTAATTAATCGAGATGCTGAGTTAGATGATGATGCTACATGGAATTGGGATGAAGAAAAGGTTGAGAAGAAAAATATAGATATACTCGTACCACAGCCAACTATCCAACATATAAATGATTTAGAAGATGGAAATGAATCTTTAGGGAGTTTTTCAACTTCTAGAGCAATGCCAAGATCTTCCTTATCAGCTTCATCATAAGAAGATTCTTATCTAGAATCCACATTAAGAAAAATAAACTCAATCAAAGAACCATATGAAACATGCAACTTCACATGTATGAAACCAAAAAGCTTCGAAGCAGTAGCAAAGGAAGAAGTGTTGATGAAGGCTATGGAAGAAGAAATCAAAATGATCAAGAAAACAATGCCTAGAAGCAGATGGATCGATCAAAAGAAATAGATATATCATCATTGTTAAGTGGGTCTACAAGACAAATTTTAATTCCAATAGCTTGATACAAAAAATACAAAGCAAAGTTAGTTACTAAAATATATTCACAATTATCAGGTATTGGCTATAACGAGACATCTACACTGATAGTTTTGCTTAATACGATAAGAGCTTTAATTTCTTTATACAACGAAGACCTTTAGATGCTCCAGTTAAAAAGAGTAATCTTTTAACAATTCATGGTAAGGATAGAGATAGAGATAGACCTAAACTAATATGAACAGAAATAATTAAAAAAGATATAACTATTTATAAGTTGAATATTAACTTAGCCTTGAATAGAGCAGAATTGAGGAAGTAGATTCATGTAGCCGACTCCATGTAGTTAGGAAAAGACTTATATGAGTTGAGTTGAACTTTAATTTCTTTGACAGTACAAAAAAATGAAATATATCGGCACATCAAGCCAACATTCCTAAATAGAGTACTAGAAAAAAAAATGTGGAGCCATCATAAGGATTAAAGAACACTTTCTATGAGCTAAAACAAACATCGCGAGCATAGTATAATCAAATTGATGGTTATTTCATAGATCAAAGATTCAGGAGGAGCAAAATTGAGCCTATAATCTACATCAAGACCCAAGGTAACACATACTCTCATAGTCTTCCTATACAAAGTGATCTTATTTTTATAGAAAATAATGAGAGAATGATTCAAGAATTTAAAAAAAGACATGATGAAGACATTCAAGATGATTGACCTGGATTTGATGAACTACTTTCTTAGTATCAAAATAAATTAAGAAAAATGTGATCTCTATCTTACGAAAGAGATACAGAAAATCTCTTAAAGAAGTTCAAGAGGAATAGCAAGTTGGTACTCCTCTAATCAACAATAAAAAACTATAGAATGAAGATGAATATGAGAAGATTGGCACCATACATTATAAAAGGCTTATTGGAAGTCTCCTATATTTCACAGCTACATGACTAAATAAAATATATGCAATAGGTCTTCTATCTAGTTTCATGCAGAGTTCGGACTAGAAACATTATGAAGCAGCAAGAAGAATACTGAGATTCATGCAAGGCATTAAAGATAATGGCATGTTGTGCAAGTTTGCTGCTAACACAAAACTACTTTGTTACACAAATAGTGAATGGGCTAGATTAGTTGATGACATGAAAAGCATTTTGGGCTATGTATTCATATTGACATCAGGGGTATTCTCTAGGAATTAAAGAAATAAGACTCAAAAGCACAATCATCTATAGAAGTTGAATATATGGTTCCAGCAGGTTCAACAATCAAGCAATATAGTTAAGAAAAATTCTTGAAGATATAAAAAAGCTCTACAAAGAACCAATAAAGATTTACTGCAATGATAAGTTAGCACATTCAATTGCAAAATTCCAATATTTCATAGCAGAACAAAACATATTATATAATAAAATACCACTTGATATATGAAGTAATAATCAAGAGAATGATTGAATTCAAGTACTGTAAGACAGATGAGTAGGTTGTAGATATTTTCATGAAGACTTTTATAATTAGCAAAAGTGAAACTACTAGGAAGCATGTTTGGAGTCTTGAAAAGGTGTATTAAGAAGTGTTAAATTAATTTATTTTCAGAGGAGTCTGCAGAAACTAGTGCTAAGTCAGCTTGCTAGAAGGAAAAGGCAATTTGAAAAAAAAAAAAAAGGAAAATAGTTCAGCTCCAGTGGTGAGCACCGATATTCTAGCGGAAATGCTCTCTACCGACTCCAGTTAAGCTGCCTCTAATAAGCATGATTGCCCCATGTAAACTCAACTCATAAGATTAGTCAGCCAATAACTACCAAGCACAATCCAAACTCCTTTGTAATCTATCATTCAATAAAATATTTGTTATTTCTAAATCATTTCCGTCATTGTTATAACCATACATTGGTTAAATCATATATCACTAAAAGGTTACAGTCCCAACATCCTGAATGTTTTTGGACAGATTTTCAGAATTTTGAAGAATGTTACGAAAATGAATTATATATATAATATATATATATAGCGTTCGCTGCACTTCTTTGGCCGTATCCGTACCTGCAACTGTTTTGACCCACATGGTGTTTTTTAACTTCTTGCACGCTTTTTATGCTGTCTCTTCTTCACTGCTCCTGACGAAACACCCACTTTATCTTTCTCCACCTCGTCATCATTTCCTCTCCCTCCCCACGCCAGCCCACCCCACCCCACCCCAACCCCTCTCCAACTTGCCCCACCCATAAATCCTTTTCTCCCAAGCGGCTTCCTGGTTCCCAACTCATCTCCCATGAGTCTTCATGGGAAGCTAAGCCTTCACTGCGTCACTCTAAACTTCAGTCAAACCCTTGTCACCCTTTTTCGAAAGAAATCTACGCTATCTAGGTGGAGTTTATCTTTATTATTATTTTAAATTTTAAAGTAGGCTCTGACCTATACCATGCTCCACCTTTCCAATATCCAATCAGGCTCTTTGCTCCCGATTACTCTCCATCATTCATCCACGTTATAATTCTTTTTTTTAGTTATATAATTGTTCTGGCACTGGAGGACAACAGATGTCATCTTTGAGAGAGAGAGAAGAGCGTTCTTCTCTTTTACTACCAACAAAAAGAGAAAAAAAAAAAATCTCAAGCCACTTAGCAGATGAATCTAAACTTTGGAGTGAAAAATCTCTTCTATCTACCAAAATTCATATTGATTTCCCTCGACTACAGCATGCTCGTGGAAAGGAATAATGACCAGCTTACCAAAAAAGGAACTAATTAATGACCTGAACTGAACAATATGCTTAGACCAGTCCATAGGGCTTTTCTAGGCTGACTTCAATTCTTGACAATAATTAAAAAGAAGGGGAAGAAGAAGAGAAGTTGATCTCAATTCTTCCATTAAATAAATCCACAGTAAAACTGTTTCGATTATAGCTATCAAATGGGCAACAAAGTCAACCGTTTTGCCATATGGCAGGCTATACCTTAAATTCTAGTTTGGATTTATATTGGAAAAAAAAATAAATTTCAGTTTGTGATGCTAATTGAAAATACAGTACTCTAATTCAAAATCCATTTGAATTTGTGCTTATAATTTTACGACCTCCATAAACCTAATTATCTAGTTTATCATGAAGTTTATATTGGATGTTATGAAGTATAATATATAATGTATTGAAGCTAATTTTCATCAGAAAAAAAGTGTTAAAAGGTAAAAAATTATAGGACTCTGATGTTAATTTACTGCTCATCAGAATTATTTAAGTACAAGAAACAAAACTTGGTTCGAGCCGATCAAACGATCCACAACAGCCAATACATCTCATGACAAAAAAAAAAGTATTTTTCTATAGCTTCTGGCTTATCAAAGATGATCCTTTCTTAAGTATATATTTTCCATTGGTCATTAGTGTTCGATGTAAGCTCTTGATTCAATCAAGTTGTTACTCTTTCCTGGCAATAAAAATGAAGGATGAATTGATAATAAATTGAATGGGGGAAGGTGATAAGCTGAAAAGTTTTCTTATGGTGGTTGAGAATTTTAATAATAATGGCAAGTTAGGCTTTAGAATCTCAATATACAATATTAGAAGTTTCGGCACAGCAATAGCCATGGTTTTTCTACTTGATAGATAAGATTCAAATTATATTTCAATTGGTTTCCTCTAAAAGAAACATGCGCTCATTAATACCTTATGTGCTCTAGATATTCTAATGTTCATCGGCATATCTTAGATGGCATATGAGATTCAGTTCTTTGAACTAACTCACTTCAATTTAAGATTTAATTTTGCTGGATTGAGAAAAAAATTAAAAATATTATAATTAAAATTTTTGATTGAATCTATATTTATAATGCTCAATTTTGAATTAACTTTCTAATGCATCTTGAATCCATTTAAATCAGGGTTTCATTGGAAAGGTTAATGAAAGTGCCATTGATGGTGCTAAGGATAATTTTTTGTGTTTTTATCTAAATTTCTACACTTAAAAATTATATTGGATGAGTTAGAAGTTAGTTTTGAGTTAAGAATATATTTTAAATATTTGATGAATATTTATCTTTTTATTTTTTTAAGAAACCAATATCTTATAAGAAGCGAAAAGTCAATTGGTTTTAGGAGATTAATCTTATGAAGAGTAAAAAAAACCTATTTGCTTCAGAAAAATTTCTCTATAAATAAGAATTAATGAAGATTTTTGGTATCAAATCAATAAGATAGAAATTGAAGGATTAAAAAGGATGATGGAGCCCTCAAGCCTCAATAATTGAAGATTAATGTCTAGTAATTTTATTTGAAAAAGTAGTAATTAAATACAATCATGATTAGAGTAATTTTTAAAATGATTAAAGATTTAAATATTAGATTCCATGAATGTTCTATTTAATTACTTAAAAATCCTAGTTTAGTTCATTAAATTTTTTACATTGAAAATTTATATGTTTAGAATTTAATATGACCACTAGTTTTATAAAAATTATTTGAAAAAAATTATTATGCTTATTAATAAGTTTCAACATTTCTAGTATATGCTATGATTACAGATTTTGTAAAATTCTTGTAAATGTTATCATTATAAATTGGATCGAATAAGCATGCATTATGATATGTTACTCATATGCAAGTTAACTTTTTAATGAATTATTAGTTCATATTTACTTTTAAATTTATTATATGTAAAATTTGAATTTTAAGTTATAAATCTGTATGGTTTGGGCAAATTATAAGTTATATGATATAAATATGTTATGACATGTATGTTATAAGTTATAGACTCTTAGCCAATCACGATTCATAATATGTTATCCTTGTCTTTCGAAGATTGTAGAAAAGTTTCTGGCATTGGAACTACCTTCGCAAAGAATATATGTGGCAATTCTTTTTTGACCTATCTTTATAGGGTTAAATGCAGTGACCTATTTTAATCCTGCCACAAGATTTATATGTAGTCATTGGACTGTAGAGTTATTATTGCAATTTTAAAACAAAAGCTTTAAGTTTTTAAATTTGACATTGTTACTATAAATGACATGCATTATTTGTATTAAAATTATTATAAAAATAATATTTAAACATCATATTATGCATATGTTTTAAATTGCATTAAGTTGCTTTCTTGATCTCTCTAAGCATGTTTAGGGGTTGCTTACTGAGTTTTGCTCATAAAGTCTTTGTTGTTTTTAAGAGACAAAAAAAAAGCGGGATTTTGGATAGAAGCTGGTTCAAGGTTTAATTACTTTTCTATGATTAGTTAGATGGATTTAAGAATGTCCGTCTAGGATATTTGATACCAAGATCCTATATTAGATTTTGTTATTGATCTTATTGTGGAATTTGACTAGTTTTATTGAATGGATATTGAATATGCTATTATTAGCTATATTAATTTAATTTTATAATATTATTAAGTATAATGCTTTGCATTACTAGAGATTTAATTCATAAGTATACGGTGAATTGTTGCATCTTGGATCTACATTCAGTCTAGGGTGTGACATGACATGGCACGTATTTGTATTTCTTCAACTTAGCCCGGAGGTTTGAATACTCTTTTGTCACAAAAGTACATCTTTTTTTTTGGAGTCAATAAAACAGTACGCCATCATGAAAAGACTATAAGATCAGGGTAATGATAGTACTTCCTCTCGTTGGATTATATTTAAATGGCCTCCCAATTATATAGCTTACTTTTGATGGTGATGGTTATTATTATGGCTAAACACACCAAATGTTTCTCTCAGCATATATTATTTGAACTTTGGCACTCAAGAACTTGAGGGGATCTCAACGTGACACCAACCTTTTTGGTAGAAATGAAAAAGTAAGGTACAAAGATGCTTTATACGTATTAACTATGAATTTTGAATTGAAGCAAATTTATTGGCAGGCCTGATAAGAAGATAGCGATTTTTAACTTTTCTGGATAGTTGGCTGGAAAGAGTAGTAGTTGTAGTTTAACTAATGGCTAACAGAAGCAAATTTATATGGCTAATGTGACTGATGTCTTCAAAGTGATCAGGATCTAAGCATTATTTCACAAAGAAGAAAAAAAAAGATGCAGAAGTTATTCTAAGCATTAGATTATCAACGCATCTTATTTGATGGGCTGGAAGCTTATAATTGCATATCGATCATTCATCCACACGCTAACTTTTTTAACGTTTGAACAATAACTTGATAATATTTGACTAAAGAGCCACACCTATCTTGTCTGCTAGCTACTACCTATAAACTAAAATCCAGAACTCGTGGCTTGGAAAATCTATGAACCTTACAAAGCCTGGTAGACATGCAGTAAGTGCATGCGGCCAAAGACGGACGTGCCATGAGGGTAGCGTCCTTAACTCTTGATTCTTTTGCAGCACAATTTGTTATTATTTTATGACTTTTTTAACAGTATTTCTGGCGATACATGGATGGTATCATAGATAAGCCTTTAACAGAAGGATTGAAGTCTAATTTTCAAAGTAACATTAAAAAAAAAAAGCACATCAGCCGAACTCATTTATTTATCATCATATACATTTTTATATATAAAAATAGTCACAACCAACAATACTGATGCTTTTATTCAAATAATATCTGTTTAAATACTTGAGCATGCTCGACCAGAACTCAAATCCAAATCTCTAATTACAATATGACAATATGACCACAAAGAAAAGCCCTCAAAAACAATATGATATTTTTTAAACTATTATTATTATTATTGTGATAGCTATTACTGATACGTGTTTAATCCCAAATCACTTTTGCACCAAATATATCTTTATATTTATAAGGCTCAAGCAATCCAAATACACCTTTAGGATATAATTTTTTAAGGTGAAATCATGGGCTTTGGTGTATGTTAAATCTTATATCGGTTATGCATTGACTAGATCTAGCATATATATAAAGCGCTAAGAAATTCAAATATCATCTTTTGGATGAGACCTTGAATTGCTTCATTATCATGATTATTCATCATCTTATTTATTTCAAAAATAATCTAACACCTAAGTTTTTAACCTTGTGCAGTTAGCAAGACACTTTCAATTACAATTTTGATAAGTTAAAATCCTTATGCAATTTGTGAATTTTTTTTTTTTTTTTTTTGGAGAGGGGTATGAATTAAAATTTTAATGTCAAAACTTTGATCTCAACTTGGTAACGCATGTAGCTTCACCTAGTTATACTCTGAGCATAGCAAACCTGCTCATATTGAGAAACTCAAGTTACATGCTACAAATGATTCATATTTGATTCTTGAAATTTCCATATAAACTAATTCAATCAATTCTATTCATGATTTGGATAGTGAAACTTTCAGCATTTTCTATTGTTACATGTTGGTCCAAGCCTAGTTCTATCATTTTGACCTCATGTGCTACGTGGTCCATTATGGGATGGAGAGCTAATACAAATTACATTTTCATGGGTGGTGATTTATATACAATATGCATGCTTGTACAAGAACCCTTTTCTTTTAGAAATGTAATGGGGGTGGTGAACGAGGAGGAAGAGGGAGCTTGTGATATACATGCAGACATACAGATTAGATTCAAGTTATATCTAGTATAACTTGGAAAGAGTTACATTATATTGAATTAGATGGTTGGAATTTCTCATTCATGATCCAAGTTATTGGATATGATGCACTATTTCTAAACTACCTACACGATAAGCATCATGAATTGGGGATCCTTAACCTATTCACCAAATAGCCAAAAATTAGATAATTTAAATATAATATATTTTTAACCACTTGATGTATAAGTTGAAGATCTTCAAGTTATATGATATTTGATGGATAAGTAATTTTAAGATAATAGATTATATTTATCAAATCGAATCGCCAATGTAGAATCCGCATTATCTAATTTAAAAAAGATATAGCTCTCTTAGAGTTAGATTAAGTATAACTTGATCTTGTCCGCAATGTGCATGCGTATGTATGCATGCATGTAAGTGTATTAGAATATGATCAATTAGATTTTAAGTAAGATTAGACTAGTCTTGGCTAACTAATGAAGGTTCATCACTAATGATCCAAGCTATTAGATATGTATGTTGATCTCTAAATTACTTTAAAAAAAATTAGATGGTTTGAAGACCCTAAACATATGCATTGAAAGGTAAAAAAAATATGCATTGTTTTGTAAATTTTAAGTTGTCTATTTTTGTACCACTTATATATAAGTTTGAAATATCAAATTATATAATTTTTGGCATGTAAATAGTTTAAAAGAGGTACATCATATTTAATAGCTAAGATTATTGATAATGAGCTTCCATCATTAACAGGTCAAAAGAACATATATAATTTTATGTGATTTTTTTTGTCTAAACTTTTAACCATTTGATGCATCAATTAGCGGTCTTCAAATTATATAATTATTTATATATATATAATTTAAAGAAACTAGATCATATTTAGTTCTTGGATTATAGATGAACATACAAATTTATGCTCAGTCAAATCTAAATGAACATCTTCTCAAGTATAGATAAATAGAGGATATTCTCTCTCTCTCTATATATATATATGTGTGTGTGCACGCATGCGCGCGCGCGTGAATGTATGATGCATGTATGTATTTATGTGTGTATGTGTAAGTGTTTGTTTGTTGAGTTGTAAAGTTGATATTTACATCATACTTAAAATAATACATGGTAATTAATTTATTTGAAAAATGATATGTGTGTTTGATATGAATTGGAGAAATATAGTGAAAATACAACCAAAATTTGAATGCCAAACTTCTCCTTAATATAGGCACTCAAAAGAAGAGAGCCAAGCCAACAAATAGACCTATATCTTCTTTTAAGAAGTATATCACAATTATATGCAACTACCATAATAAATGGGCACCAAACAATTGACCAAATAATTGCTAGCAGAGGATAATTTTGTTAGTGTTTAGGCAAGCACCATATACACCTTATGTGAACCATTTTGTTAGTGTTTAGGCAAGCACCATATACACCTTACGTGAACCATACGATATGTCGACATTTTTGGTTCATTATCATGTAGGGCCCCTATGAAAATAAAGGCATTTATATGTAATTTTCATGAACAAATGCAGGTAAATAACATGCAAAAATATATAAAGAAAATTATAGTAACACCTCCTTAAGTTTAGTTGAATTGTATATTGATATCAAAAGAAAAAAAAAATTGAATGCCCTAGAACTTTTGTTTTGATACACAAAGACCTGCTTTGTTCCTATCCATCATCATTAGCATATGATGATCCAATGATAGCAAATTATTTAGATAATACGAAGATGATCTTTCAAACTTAACTTTAAAGTCTGAATGAAATAGTTTGCTGCTATTTTATAATGAAAAATTCAAATTTTCACCCGGTAACTTAATAATATTAAGAGAAAGATGAGCAGAATGAGTCCTTATATACCAAATTTAAGTTTTTAGGATTATCAATTTTTTATCTTTTAGGATTAATGTATAAATCAGCCAAACTTAAGGGGATTTCATTGTAATATTTCCAAATATATAATTATTAATCAATTGCATTCAAAGACCTAACATATCATTCCAGCCCAAACTCATCAATTTCTACATTCATACATCAATATGTAATTGATGACCTATTCATCCACCCATCCATTTATATAAAAATATATAGGGAGAGAGAAAGAGAGAGAATTAAACTTAATTTTGATAAAATAAATAAAAACATATAAAATAGAAATAAAAATAATGCACAAATACGATGAAAGTAAACACTAATTTTGGAGATAACAATAAATACTTATTCTATAAAATAAATAGTAATATGTTTAGAATAAATAGCTAGCTTGAACTTATAAACACTTAGCCTAGATGGTAAATAAAAACATTAAGTAGTATATAAAAATTATTTTATGCATAATATATGAAAATAAGATGCATTTATAGAGATGGGGCAAATGCCATGCATAGCCAATGCCTATGCGCCATGTATTTAGCCTTCACATGCATCATGCTTTGCCATTCATAAAACACTACATCTTTGGTCCAATAATTTTCATTTATTCTTGTAGCCTTTTTATTTGCCGCTCAACCTATATGTTTATCAATTAAGGTTAATTATTTATTTTAAATATATTAATATCTACTTTGCACTCTAAGTATTAGAGTAGCCTTCTGAAATAGTTGATATTTACTTTTATTGTATTTTTATTATATATTCTATTTATTTCATTATTTTCTAAGCAGATAATTATGATTAGTAGATGATTTTTTAATTTAAAAATTTGTATGAATCTAATAATAAAAAAATAATTAAATTTTGTTCTAACCGCATGTAAATATAATCAAACCCAACTCTCTCTCTCTCTCTCTCTCTCTCTCTCTCTCTCTCGGTCACATGACTAAAGCTCCGGTTTGAAGTGGTTTGTCCACCCTATTTTAAAAAAGTCTGGCCCTCCTCTGGGAAGCCACCGGCGTGTCAAAGGAGCATTGATGGAGTATCCTAGAGCCGGTACCGTTGCCTTAAATTTCAACGTTAGACTTAGACCCACCCCATTATGCACAATCAATGGTTTAGATGAGGAGCCAGCTAACGTGAATACATATCTCCTATTCTATCTGAGACGATAGAAGTAACGGACTTATATGGGAGATATACTGACCTCAGAGAAACATAATACTGATGCAAAAATGCTTGACAAAATTAGATAAATCTAAATATATATAACACCTGGCCATTTAAAATGCTAGTTTTAAAACCAAATATTTTAAATCAATTAAGGATTTATATCCTGATTGAATGAGACAGTATCGTATCTTGGTTACTATACTATTTCTATGAGAATTGGAATAAGATCGGTTTGAACTTACTTGGTTTTAAATAAAAACATAATAGTAGAGGATGATGCTTGCTTTCCTTGTACTTGCTCACAGGAGCCAATGTGAGACAGGACGAAGGCAAGAGGACAAGGGTAAGTAGAGGCGTGAGGAGAGAGGGCAAATGTCGAAAGCTACTTTTAACTCCATCGCTGATCGAAACATAATAATATTCATGCACTCATTTAGGATGGAATTGACAAACGAAGTTTAATAAAAAAAAATTGAGCCACTGAATACCATTCTAATCTAAGATAAACATGGTCCAGAAACTTAGTACGGATATTTTAAATATTACTTTAGATATCATACATTATAAATAGACTACAAAATAAAAAAAATAAATTTAAATAATTAAGTATTATAATTAAATATGTAAGTAACAGATATTCTAAAAAAGTTTATTGACTATATATTTGCTTACATTTAGTTGATTTAATATAAATTTTGAAATGAGATAGAGCATATATCTGTAACCTAGTTGGTTAACTCAAACTAGCTTTGCATTTTTTTTCCTTTCTATTTTCTTTAACTATATAATCCAAATGAAAAAGGTCAAAAATTTCTAACAATTCCAAAAGATATACCAAGCCCATCCAAAGTTTAAATGGGTTGTGGGTACATCGACATCAAATTAACCTAAAGGAAAAAAGAAAAAAAAAATTAAGCAAGAGAATAAATAGGAACTTCATTCAAATTAAGATTATTCATCATTGTCAACAACAGCAAAATTTTAATTTCAAATTTATTGAGTTAACTATCTGCATTATTTTTCTTTATTCTACTAAATTTTGAGATATATATATATTTTTGTAAAATATAAATTTTTAATTTTGTTTAAACAAATTAAGACTATATACATCACACTGACTAATTGATATTTTAAAATTTTGAACCGAACCATTGAGGGAGGCAGGTCTCACATAAGTTGAAACAAATATTAAACACCTTGAATATGAAGACATCGATTGCTACTACCAAATATATAAAATGCAGAGATCACTCAAGAACTTGTTGTTTGTTTCTTTGAAGATGTTAGGCCGTTTGCTGGAAAGGATATACAGTGAAAGACGGGGGTTTGATTGTACAAAAATGGATTGACTTGCCAATAGCGGCGATGGGCATTTATCTCGGCATACGGACAAGAGGAAGCCTCCCACTACGTTCTCTACGCAACAAAAATCGAATAACAATTATAATCTACCACTTTTTGTATATTATGTACGTTGCTGTAGCTAGTCTATATTGACTGCCATTTAATATTGTCATCGAAAATCAAATACTATCTTTTTAAATTACTGTCTTAAGCCTTCTAAAATTTTGTGAACAATGACATTACGAAATGGGAACTATTATTTTTATTATTATTCTTTATTTCATTACTATCCATTGAAAAGGCCGTTATAGCAGCTGTTATTTTTGCCCCCAAGAACTTGTTCTGGGTTAATTCGGGCAAACAGTGATCACCACTTCTTAGTAAAATTTATTCAGCGGCGTGGAATGAAGGGATCTGGGCTTTACTGAAGCTTTATGCCTTTTTCTCTAGTGGGGTGATGTGGCAGCCGAAGAGTCAGGAAAGAGAGGAATCTCTCTTTCTCTTCTCTCTCTCAACTGTCCCTCTCCTGGAGCTAGCCCTTTCTCGAAGAGAGAAGATGGGGGATAAGAAAAAACTCATTGTCTGGATCCTCCACTAGCTTCATACTCACCTGAAAACAAATCAATGGTTGCATATCTATTTCCTAGAAATATTCCATACATCAAGATGCAGTCATTAAAATAGGCATATAGATATATAGCATATATAAGAGTGTACTGGATAAAAACTAAAAAGAGCTCTCCTGTGGTTTGGATGCGGTGCGCTAATGAATAACATAGGTCATCAAATCAATTCCAGCCTCAAAATATTCACGGTTCACAGGAAAGAGTCTGACGTCAGAACAGTTTGAAAGCGATGCACATCGAGATTCAGATAGCATTCTTTCATTTGAATAAATATGTAAGATAGCTTTTACGCAGGAAGCATGGGGTGATCCCTACAAAAATCTTTCGATGTCTAACTCAGTAAAAATCTTTAGTAATTAGATGAAAGGAGAAGATTTAGCGGAAGGATCTTCCTTCTTGATATGATTTTTCAGAAGTAATGGCCTTTGCTCAAGTTTTATTGGCTTAAATTGCCTTCAAGAGCATAACTAAGGGATCCTCGGACTTGATATTTATGCGTTGCCGAGAAGGTAAACCGTTACCTGATTTTTCGAGTACGTTTTAAGAAGTTAGCATCCGATAAGACCAGAATCTCATCAATTACGGGGATCAACAGTTGATGAAGCTGACGGGCACTTTATCGAAAATTTGAAATCCCGTTGATCATAGATGAAATGTTGTATTTGGCTCTCGTTTCTATTTAAGAAAGCTCACTTTGCAATCTTTGCAATCGAAATGGTTCATTCTTTGAGATATCCGGCATGATTTAAAGCAGGAATAGTGCTTATGTTGAAGGAATAAGCATCGATCCTAACGAGGTATAGAGATAGTTCAGCTTTGCCGAGGTTTTAAGATAGCTCGATTCTGTCGAGATTCGAAGATCGACTCTGGTGTCGGTGTTGAGATCGATTCTTGCTGTCTGTTGGACCGTAGTTCAGCCAGTCAATTCAAACGTGACTTGATTAGCCAAATCAAAAATAACTTGATCTTTATAGATGAACATATTTATTAATACGATGATAAATTTTCTTCTCATCACGTACCTATAGAATGGGCAGAGAAAAGTTTTTTAATTTTTTTTTTTTGTGATAAAAAGTTAATAGATTTGAAAGGTAAAACTGGAATCATCGAAGTTAAAAATTATAAACTAATAACCTGAAGCAAAACCAAGTGCACGACATCATAAATCACTTTAATGCTATTTTGTTGCCCATCACATTCACATGTTTTAAATTACATCTCGAGCCATAGATGGTGTTAAGATGAAGACTGTTTTTTTTTTTTTTTTAAGAAGAAACAAAAGTTGTTCTCAACGGGTTTATCACTTTTTTTTTTCTTTTTTTTTCTCTTTTGATATGCCAAATTAAGATGTGCAGCCTAGAGACTCAAACCGATGATGGAAGAGGGCCAAGCCTGTCCCAGTTCTGGTCATGATAGCACAACAGCTGCATCATTTCCATCTCAATAAACCCTCTTTACACGTACTTATTCCGTCCTTCTACATATTTGTAAAAAGAAAAAGATCTCACACATACAAACACACGAGCTTAAATAAGCCGTTAAGGCCACAAAACTTTAGCCAATCTTTTCTTGTCAAAATACCTTCCGTCGAAAGCATGTTTTATAGTCCAAAAGCTTCTTCCAATGCCCCCAGCCCCCTTTCTAACCACCGAAAAAAAAAAAAAAAAAAAAAAATCAATGCTTCCGATGAATCAACGTGGACAAGCAGCGAAGCTTAGCCATACGCTTCAGAAAAGAAAAAAACTGCAGTTTTCTTCGCTGATGACTTGAAACCCATGTAAATTCTGCACTGCGGACTAGTTTCCAAAACGAGCGGTTTTAATTAACCATGGTTTCCATTCTTATCCATATCAGGATTTGCTTTGGTTGATGTCGTTGTCCAACATTTTAATATCAAGAATAAGAACAAACAAGGGCCAGGGAATATGGCGGATGGGCTTCTGTCGCCTCTCACTTGACCCTCATTCCTGTCGTACCCCAAAATACCCTTTGCCATGTGTGCCCTCGTGGTGGCAGGTCCACTCGCCCACAGAGAAACAGGCGATCTGTACGGCCCTCATCTCCCCCCATCATCCCCTTCTCTTCCCGTGTTCAACCTTTCGTTTACTCTCAACAAATAAAAAAATGGCCAGAAACAAAAGAGAAAAAAATAAAATGCCATCCAACCTAATCTAGACGATAACTTCGGGTCACTTTGCCCGCCTGTATTTGTTTAACATTCAATGCTCCAATTTAAACACAATTCTATTCGCCCTCTGGTATCAAAGTATCTCGCACTATCCTAATGCCGTACGTTGCCCAGCTTTCTTAAACCGACACTCGCTAACGCCCGCTCGTTTATTTATTCGCCCGCGAAGCAGCACCGGAAGGCCAAACCGTCTTTGGCACGAGATCTGGCACCCAATCACGTGCCCGCAAAGGCTGGGCCCCACGGTCCTTTTTTTTTTTTTTTTTTGTTGTTGCGCCTGTTGTGGTTGTTTTGTTTAGCTACACTGGAAACCAAGTGCTGCCCGAGGAATCCCACCCGTCTGATCGTGTCCCGACCGTCGGATCCGTATGCTCAATATGTCGTGAACGAAGTGGCAGAGGCCCCGAAGTGCGGGCCCTACCGCCCGCGCCTACGGGAAGCCCTGGGGCGCTGTCGCTTTCGAGGCCAGACCGCCAGAGCGGGTGGGGGCGATCCATGTGCCATGTCCCATGCCTCGTCCTCCATCATGATGATGATGGATGCCTCCTCACATGATGCCATGATCCCTCATACCAACCGACGGTCAGGATTCGATCTACGGCATAATATATATATATATATAACCATACGTCGCTTTCGGTCATAAATTGCGAGGGGAGAGGAAGTAGGAATGAAAACCGAGGCGAAGTGGGGAGCGGGAAACTGGAAAGAGAAGGACGCAGGAAAAAGCAAAGCGGTTGCCCTCTCCTCCTCCTTTATTATTTATCTTTGCTTCCAGACTCCACCACCGCTTCTCCACATCCTCTCTCTCCTCCTTTCGGGAATAATAAGATTCCCTGCCGGAGGGAGCTGTTTTTTTTTTTTTTTTTCGTTTCTCTTGTGGGCGTGAAGTAGTGGCGATCGCCATGGGGAGCTTCTCGATCCGGTTAGTCTCTTGAATCTTTTTCGGTTTCATTTTCTTTTCCTTGATCTTTCTTTTCCTTGGGTCTTCTTGTTTCTTGATTTTTTTTCCCCCTAATTCTTCCGTCCTTCCGAAGGGAGTATACGGCCAAGATGAGAAGCGTGGACTTCGACAAATGCTGGCCGTTCGACGGGGATGGAAAGGGTGGAGAGAAGGGACGGTGGCTGCCGCCGATCTCGTTGCGGAAGTCCCGATGGTGGTCCGACGAGCTCCAGGCGACGCGATCGGCAAGAGAGAAGCCGGAGGAAGTCAACGCTCGGGTTGGGCTTGAGAAGGACAAGGATGAGAAGGTGATTCCAATACCCAACAACGATTCCATGGTCGTCGCCCCGCCCGTGGAGACACCGGTGGACGGGAAGCCCAGCGAGGTGGCGGCGGTGGAGGAGGGGAAGCTGGTTGGTGCTCCTGCCAGGGGGAAGCAAAAGGCACCCAAGAAGCGGTCCATCGTCGAGCTATTTGCCGTGGCGCCGCCGGTCGAGACATGGAAGATGATGGGAAAGAGAGAGATCGTGAAGCGGAGATGAGGGATCTGGGAGCTGGGGTCAAGAGTGGTGGAGAGTCTTTGGTGGCGCCGAGGAAAAGAAAGGTACTGGATGTGAAATATGATGACAACAAGACGGAGAAGGTGAGGAAAAATATCAAGGAAAATATTAAGAAGAAGAAGAAAGGGAAAAAGAAGCAACTCAAAGTTGAGATCCGCGCTGCGAAAAAGGTATGTAACCAGCTTCTTAAATCATGCTTCGCTCTCAGCTTTTGGAAATGAGATGATTTTGTTTTCTTCTCCCCTTTTTGCCACTCTATATCTAGAGGCAATAATTCCACCTTCCCACTTGTTCATACCTCGCACAGCGTACGGTATGCAGCTGTTCGGCTAAATACGTGGGTTATTGTTTTTGTTTTTTTTGGGGTATTATTTGTACTATTATCGTATTTTGCTCAGTTGATTGTTAAACATATGTGCATGCAATTGGGCACAACATAGTTAACCATGTCATCATTAGATTAAGACTGCCGATAACTTCTTCTTTGGCTAGCTAGTAGCGTTATTTTATGTGTAAATTGATGGTATCGCGAGCTGCTGCTTTCCGTAATCATGTCAGGGCTACTAAGTGAGTTGATTCAGATGTGATATTATTAAATGTTGCATATGTTTGCAAGATGTTTTGATACGTCAGATTTTGGTGTGGTAGAACGTCTGCAGCAGGATAGAATATCTATAGCTGTAATTTGGTGATGTGATTAAATTGTTCATTGTCTCTTTTGTGTCCGGATAAAGAGATTTAACTCTATCAACTTCTCCATTGTGTAGTAACTAATAAACGTTTTCATGATTTTGTGTTTATTGGTTTGCTTTATATATCTTTAAATGTTCTGATGCTACACTTTTCTTTCAACGTTAATGTATTTTTTACCTTCAAATAATGAACTTAAAAATTCCTTGGTTCCTAGGTTTTAACTGTCAAATTTTGTTCTTTTTTTTTTTTTTATTTTCTTTGGGTACAAAACTTGCAAGGGTTTTAGTTGAATCTTAATCACATGCAGTTCGTGCAGTTACAGTCTGCATGACTTCGTATGCTTTTAGTGTTCCTTTCCTCTTTTTTTTTTTTCTTCCTTTTTTTCTTTCCTTCGTTCCATTCCTTTTTTTTTTTATTTCTTTATATAAAATTTCAAGTAATGCTCTTCTTTCTGATTGTTTAGAAGCGTACCTTCACCTCCATACTTGTAGCACATGTCAGCTTCTCTTTGACATATGTGCCTGAGAAGCTATAGATGACTTAGAATATGTTCTTGTCATTTGCTGAACCTTGAAGTGAATCGCCGATGCTAATGTGGTACAATGTAATGAAATGACAGAATATTTTTTTTCTATAGTACCTTCAAATGACCACTAAAAACCGCTTTAAATCTCTTCTCATACACTTTGGTAAGTGGATGTGCTGCATAAGTGAAAACTGAGAATTTTGTGGACTAGTTGGAGAGGATTCAGGAGAAAAAACAGAGTTGCTGTGGGTTCTGCATGATAGGCAGCTGAGTGCTATCCCGCTGAACTTGTGATTTTTAATACCCATTACAGGTGAAAAGGGATCGGCAAGGGGATTTTTCTTGGAAGATAATATAGGAGGGCCAAATTGGTAGATTTCTCTTGGGATTAGACACATAGGAGGCTTCTAGTATTGTGTGTGATGGGATGTGCTGATATATTCGCTTGGGAAATGGAACAATTCTAGGAAGGTGGAAGTGTCTAAATGCATTGCGGATGTGGGAAAAAGCGGTCTGTCTCTAATGTATCGCGGTAATTTGAACAGGAAGGAGTTGCCAGATCAAAGGTTGTTGTGGTGGAACTGGGGTGACACTTCTCCTCCTGGTCTCTCTTCAAAAAATCGTTTAGAGTAAGACACTTTATTGGAAGGGTATAGAATGGGGTTAGTGGCTGTTTTATGCGCAAGGGCAGAAAAATCGCTTCCCTTATTTTATTGAATGCCTTTTGTTTATTTGTTATTTTTACATGCGTGGCACTTGTATTAATAATAACAAAAAGTTGGTCAGATGAGGAGTTTTATAGTGCAAGTTGTGGGAGAGGTGGATATCTAAGAAGCCTAGATCCTCTTGGGATAACTATAGTGCTCTTTTAATCTGTTTCAAAAGAAACTAGTAGCCACAGCAGGTTTCACACGGTGTGAAGGAAATCTTTAGGTTCGTTACATTAAAGATCTATGGTGCAACGGAGGTGCTGCACCAAATAGCCTGCTAGACGGTATGCTGCACCTGAAGTTTCTAGATTAGTTTTGACTTTTTTTTCCCTTTTTTCTTTTTTCTTTTTCTTGAGTTCATCAAAATTAAAAATTGGCCTAGGATTGACTTTACATGAATTTCTATTCAATCTTAAATTTTTGGTAGAACTGTTTTTTAAATTTCAGTAATAATTTGATCTTTCAAGTGTCTCTACTTTCTTATATATTTATATACTAACACACAATATCTTGACAAGAACCTTTTGGAAATGTTATAATTTCCAATTTGTTCATGACATTAGTCTAGAAAGCATTTTAGTAAAATCAGACCCTCATAAGTCAAATAAATTTCTTTCGTCTTAAGCCCGGCTGAATGGATAACATTTCATATGTTAGAAATATATGTTCTAGATTAGCTTGAGTT
The DNA here is from genome assembly GCA_900491605.1 of Calamus simplicifolius. NCBI lineage: Eukaryota > Viridiplantae > Streptophyta > Magnoliopsida > Arecales > Arecaceae > Calamus > Calamus simplicifolius. Next base: position 562,900 of record UESW01004120.1, on the reverse strand, counting down.
TATTTAGTTTTCAAGAATCATGACCTATTTATGTTGCCGGAAACTTGTCCCATCAAATTAGTAGTTGTTTTTTTTTGTCTATAGAGAGATCGTAGGAGCCGGAATATATTAGCCGGGGGACCAGATAGTCTTTACATTTTCTTTTTTAAGGAAATATAAAGAGAAGGTTGCCATGTAGGTTACCACTCCTAGAAGTCATCCCAAAAGAAGCTTGTCATGTATATGGAGCCAGATTACTCTTTACAAGAGATTACTAGGTCGTATCTTTCCAATCCCTCCATGCTGATGCATAAAAACCAACATCCCAACTTGTGGAGGATTTTAGTAAACTAATCCTTTCTAAAGGCTTTCACGAGGACTCCAGCAAGTTGAAATTTTGACAGATGGCAAACATATTTCCCTTTTTTATAACCATCTTTCTAACAAGATATCATTTCTTTCCAATGTGCTTGATTTCATCATGTTTCACTTGATTATGTTCATTGTTTATATAGGCTTTGTCCTTATGGTTCAGTTTTACTGCAACTTATATAAAAAAGCCGAGTTTCAAGAAGTATCTTAAATTAGAGCCATTGACTACTCATATAAAAAAGCCCAGTTTTTGAAAAGTATCTTAAATTAGAGCCATTGACAAGCTCAATGAGTCAACTATACGCAGCTTTTTCTCTAGACCAGGCTATAATAGATTTTTACTCCAAGTAATTATCTTGCGTCAAGGAAATGTCAAATTACTTGCTGTGGAGTCTAGCTCTATGAAAACGTCAGTATATTCTTCTACGTTTATATGTCTGCGGTTGGAAAGTAACAAATGATGTGGTGACCCAATTACGAACACTACTGTCACCACACTTCCTCCCATAATAATTGAACCACCAACTGCCCATTTCAGACCAGCATGGACTCAAGCAGTCACTTTGCCCAATGCAGCACTTAATCAGACTAAGGGATGTGTTATGTGGGGAGTTTTGGAGTCTCATCTTGGCCTAACAACCAAGGTATGGAATATGTAAAATAAGTAGGGGCTAGCTTTCGAGGAAGTATCAAATATCTTGATTGTTTTCTTTGCACAAGCCGTGTTGAATGGGTGGGAAATGTGCACTCTCAGGACGAGGGAGTCCACTTCTTTTTGGATGAGAGTCCTCAAGCCGTCCATTTTAGTGTTGTTGTAAGCCTTTCAGCTTTTCTTCCTCAGTCATTTTTTTTCTTTTTCTTTTTCCAATCTTGTGTCAAAATGACTTGCTATCAATTGATATAAGAGCAGCTGTTTCTTGTTTGGTCATTAATTGTTTAAGAGTGGTCTCTTCCAAAATTTCTACCCCTGATTGGTTTGATAAAAAAGTTGTTGAAGTGAGTGATTCCATACAAGCAGATGAAGGAAGACTTTTGAGTGTTGGTTCTGCTTTTTATTGATTTTATTGGTATTGAACTCATACTAGAACCTTGCAACATGTATGAAAAAATTATCATAGATACCTTATGGCCTCTATATTCCCAACCCAACCAACTGCATTCCAAATCAAATCCTGACCATTAGAAACAGCATGTTTTATCGAATTATTCTTCATATTTAAAACTTGTGGGCGATGTTTTCCTTTCCTTTTCTTTCTTTTTTGAAGGAGAAGTGGGGAAACCCATGCAAATTTATTAGTAGAGAAGATATTTACAAGGCAATTCCAAAAGAAGTGGGCGAGGTTTTTCAAACAAAGGACTGGTGCATGTGACACAAAGGTAACTTGGTCAATGTACTTCCATCATTAGGAACCACCTACCAAGTTCAAACCAATGTGCTCTCCAACTACCTCTTCCCAAACTAGTAATTAGGAGTCTAATGGATGTCTTCAATGGCTGGCTGGTTTTGGATTGTCATCTTGGCCCAATATCAAAGTGATAGAATCTATAACTTGAGGAGAGCTTAACTCATAAGGAAGTATTAAATCTCTGAGTTGTTTCCTTTGTGCTATAGCCATGTTGTGAGAGTGAGTCTATGTATCAGAGTCTCAAACACTCCCTTGTAGTCTTCTTAGTTAATCAAAGCTTTCATTTTATCTCCAATTTTTTAGTTGGTTTACACTTTACCAAATATCCTCTACAAGGATTTAAATCCTATTTTCAGCCATCAGCTGGTTTGTTTTTGGTTCCGTAAGGTGCTGGAATGCTATTGTCTGGGCTACTATAGGATGATCTATCATCATAGAAGTGTAATGGGATGCCTTTTCTATATTTATTTTTTTATTTTGAAGAGATTTGTTATGAATATTTAAATATTTTAAGGTCCTTAAATATAATTTTTGAGTTTGTGGTGTTTATGGAGTTATACTGGGGCCTAGCTCGTTGTTTGTATAGAATTTAAATATTACCAGAATGATTGACTTGTGATGGGTTTAAATAAAAATTTAAGGGGCTCAAGGGCTCTTCTCTCTCTCTCTCTCTCTTTTTTCCTCATAAAATAGCGGGATTCTTAAATTACCAGAATGATTGACACTCATGATAGGTTTAAATAAAAATTTAAGGGGTCAGCAACTCTCCTTTTCTAAAAAAAAAAAAAAAAAGTCAGGATTCTGCTGTGCAATGACTACTGGTACTAGAAAAACTGGCTGACAAATTGGCTTGCCCCAACCAAAGCCAATTGGGATGGCTCAGTCGCAGCCTGGACTAGTGTTGTCGCATGTATCATTTACTTTGTGGAACTATATTGTATCAATGGGATGGGCTGGACATGAGTCATCCTTTTGTCCTCTCCCTAGTGGAGAGCTAAGGTACCTCAAAATTCTGTATGTCACTCCCAAATATGTGGACTATGTAGCATCATGAAATGATTGATTACATTATGCAGAAAAACAGCAGTATTCCTGTCTAGGGAGAGGTAAGATAGCGAAATATAACACCAGTATTCCTCTCTAGGGAGAGGTAAGATAGTGAATTATCCGCCAAGCCAAATCTAAAATAAAATGGCATAATTGATAAATTCTCTTTGATCATCCAAATTTTGTCTTGAAACCATGGGTGTGGCCCTTGGCTTACAACCCGGATCTCTTTTTGTTCTATTCAAACAAGCACCTATATTCTTTGTGATATGAAGACCACCCCTTTTAGTTCTTGTAACTCTATTCATAGGAAATGCTTCAGGGAAACGAATCTGTCTTGAACTCACTACCTAATAGATGTTCTGACTATACTTTCTTGACAATAAGAAACTATCGTTGCTATATAGTCCTTATAAGCAAGAATAATGATTCTTCCAGGTCATAGTATCTCTGTTTCCAATAGAGCTCTTCCTTGGCATATAAGTCTTGCAATAATTGCTTGAGAATTTTTCTAGTCAATTTCTCCCCTTCGAATAAAGAAAATGATTCTTCTCTTTTGTTAATGATTCTAGTATCTCTCAGAATTTTGATCTTCAGAGATCTGTTCGAGGCATTCCTATAGGAGGACCATTGTTTTAGAGCTGATCTTAGATTCCTTAGATTGCAAACTCATTGTCCCACAAACTCGGGAGATGGATATTGCCAATTGGAGACAATAACTTCATCAATGTCAGCCTCTAAAAGCCATCATTTTTCAAACCTAAAGTGTTTACAAATAGGAAATTGGCACCGGCCTCCAACACAATAGGTGTATGGTCAGAAATAGAACAATCCAAAGCATACTCAGAAGAAGCAGGAAACATACAGTCCCAGTCCAAAGAAATCAGGAATCTGTCGATTTTGGCTAGGGATGGAGAGACTCTACCATTGCTCTAAGTGAACTCCCTTCCTTTAAGATCAAGGTCCATTAATCGAAGGTTTGAGATGAAATCACCAAAAGGCTAAGGAGTCCAAATTAGCTTGCGGGTTGCCATTTCTATCAAAGGATGACTTAGTAACATTAAAATCACCTTCAATAATCCACAGCCCTTGTAAATCCAACCTGAGATCCTCAATTTCTTAGTAGAAGGGGATTTAGAGGTTTGGTCCATATATAGCATTGAAAGAGAACTCTATCGTCAGAGGTACACAAAAGAATTTAACAAAAATAGAGAAAAAAGCTAAAGAGTCTAGTGTTCCAACCAATCAATGTACCCCCCCTTCTTCTGAACCGTTTGCATTTAGAGAAGACCATTCATCAGTGCTATTACCACTAATTGATTTAAGGGTTATTTAGATGGAGCCACTAGTTTCAATTCCTTAATGAAGACAATATCACATCTGGAAGAAGCAATGATGTCTTTCAGCTCTTTTCTTTTGGCGAGCTGCCTAACCCCTCTAACATTCTAAGACAATCCTCATATCGCAAGAAGAATCCTTCCCATCAAAACAAGGGGTGAAGGGGCAGAATTAGAAGACAAGGGATCATCAAAGAAACTAACTGATAATAACATAATAAATCTCAGACATATAGGTAGACAAACATAAGTCACGAACCAACAGGCCCACATTGACATCCCAAACGAAAGTTCTTCCCTGCCAACCAACGGAACCATAGTCCTTAACACCTGACAAAGTGAAAAAAAGCTCCCAAAGACAAGAAAAGGGGAGAAGATGAGCCAAGCTACACCACGGACATCAAAGTTAGCAGAGACAACCAGTCAAAATATGGTAAAAAGCCTCATCAAAGATTGAACCATCCAATACCCAAGTGATGAGTGAGACCAACAAAACTCTACAAAGAACGTGTAGACCAATTCATCCCTAGACGTATGAAGCGGCTAATCATAGGAGAGGTAAGAATATAGCTTTACGCTTGAACTACTAGAGCTTAAGCTTTGCTTTCTCTATATAAACACGTATAACCCTGGCTTTTAGAGTAATCTATAGCATTATTAAGAGATCTACGAAAGGTTTTATTGGGTGGAAGTAGGTCAAGGTTTTCGTATGATAGTCTTTGATGAGGAAATAGTCATTATAATATTTAATTATTTTTTATAGAGGAATTTTTGTCATCGTTATTGGGTGGATGTAGGTCAATCTGATTAAACCACATAAATCCTTTGTGTGTTTCTTCCAATTTTTTCTTCTTCTTTGTTGATTTCTTCTTTCTCATATTTCATACAACAAGTGATATTAGAGCCTTGTTCTCAAGGCATGCAGAGAACCACTGCAATGTGAATCTTGAGGAGTTACAAGCTGAGCTGCACCAATCTTAGAGCGACACAGAACTTGGATCAACATTGATCTTGGAGTAGCACTGCTCTTAAAGCAGTACACATCTTGGCACAAAATAGGGTGCCTTGCCTTGTCATTCCACGTGGATTGAGGCTTGTGTTCATGCAGTGAAGATGTTGATCGAGCTATCTCGTGGCCAAGTGGTGGAGGGAAGGGGGTTGTGAGGGGTTGGCCAATGATGACAGCGATCAAGATCTGACAGGTAGTAAAGTGTCGCAACCTTTCATCTAAAAGGGAAATCAAAGCTTTCAGCTTCTTGAAAGAAAGAAGACCTGACTACAACCATTCTGGAAACTTTCAGCATGAACCTTCGAAGTTTGGGTGAGGCAAAGGCGATGGTGGCAACATGGTGAGGAAGCCCTCTGGTGATGCCAAAAGGTGGGGATGCCTGTGGTTAAGTTGCCACAACCGTGACCTCCTACGGAGAAGATGCCTAGGAGTAATCGATAGTTGGTAGTGATTGGATTCTTAAATTATCGTTGGTTAGAGTTCATGGTGGAGATGAGCAATCTTAGGAGAATTTTTAGAAAAGTTTAGTGGAGAAAATCAGGATCAATAATCTGAAGAAAATTAGGGTCAATAATCTTTTCAAGTTTAGTGAAGAAAATTAGGATCAATAGTTTGGAGAAAATCAAAGTCAATAATCTGTTCCTAAAGTTAAAGAAATTAGCTGTAATTTCTTTTCTTATTTAGTGTAATAGAAAGTTGTATATATAGAGTAGAATAAATTATAAATTTTTATAGAAAAATAATAAAATTCTCAAGCATTTTTTTTTCATGGTATCAGAGCCCTAGGGTTTCACACTTTAGGAATTTTTTTTTGGCCTTCATTACCAAGTTTTTGCCTGCTCTTTCTTATCCTTCATTGCCGACTTATTGATGGCCTTCATCGTCGATTCAACCTCCATCTATTCCAACCTTAATCGCTGGTTTTTCCTTATTCTCTTTAGCCTTTATCACTGATTTTTTCGTCTTTGTCCTGTCTTTATTTTCAACTATTGTTCGGTCCTTTTCAACCATGTCGGATGCTACATTTTCAATATCATCACCTTAATTATCTTCAACTATGAAGGAAATTAAGAAGCTTACAAGCCTGTTGAAAACTATTGAAAAACTGACAACAAATAGCAATCCTCAGCCGATAAATCAGGGTATGTGTTCAGTGATGCTTTTAGGTAAGGCTCTAATATCTCTTGGATTGAATGCTTTAGGTAATGAGTTCTGAAATGCCTAGATACTTGACTCTGGTGCTATAGACCAAATGATCCATATTTTAAATTAATTTAAAATCTATAACCCTTGTCCTAGCAATAAAAAGATTGTTGTTGCTGATAGTTACAACCACGGTAGCAGGAATAGGAGATGTCCAAATTACTCCAGAATTGGTTCTTAAAAATATTCTTTGTCCTTCAATTATTTACAAATTTGGTTTTCATACAAAAGCTTACCAAAGATCTAAATAATTGTGTTTTATTCAATGCTTCCTATTGTGAATTTTGGGACTAGGTTTTGAGGAGAAGAATTGGACTTGCTAAGGAGCATAATGGACTCTATTACTTAGATACATTAAGTCAACCGAAATTGAATAAATCTGCTTTAATAAGCTCGTCTTTCTCTTTCAATAAAGATATCATTTGGTTACATCATAGGCGTTTAGGTCATATGTCTTTTCCAGCATTGAAACTAATGTTTTTCTCTTTGTTTAAGGGATTTGATATTCAGTCTTTTTATTATGATGTTTGTGAGTATACGAAACACACTCGTGTACCATTTTCAATCAACAATAAAAGATCTTCTTTTCTTTTCTTCTTAATCCGTAGTGACATTTGGGGACTATCAACTATTTTAAACACTCAGGATCTTAGTGATTTGTGATGTTTATTAATGATTGTATAAAAGTCTCTTGGATCTGTTTACTAAAAATAAATCTGATGGAAGTCATATTTTTTCTATCTTTCATGCAATAATTCAAAATCAGTTTAATACTAAGATAAAGAACTTTCGCTCGGATAATACTCGTGATTACTTCAATCAGACCTTGACCCTTATTTCTAAAAAGAAGCAATCATACATGAATCATTCTGTATCACCACTCCACAACAAAAAGAGTGGCGAAAAAAAAAAAAAACCGACATCTTCTTAAGTGCACTAGAGCCTTGTTGTTTCAACAAAATGTACCAAAATCATATTGGGGAGAAACTGTACTCACATTAGCTTATGTCATAAACAGAATTCCTTCCAGAGTCTTAGGGTTTCAAAGTTCATTAGAGGTCTTGTCTAAATTCTATCCTGACATACAATCCACCTTCAATCTTACTCCTCAAATTTTTGGATGTACATCTTTTGTTCATGTTCATATAACTAAGGAAAGTTAGATCCTTGAGCTCTTAAGTGTGTCTTTGTGGAATACTCCTCCACTCAGAAGGGTTATAAATATTATCATCCATCCACTAGAAAACTCTATGTTTCAATCGATGTTAGATTTGTTGAAAATAAGCTCTATTTTTTTACTCCTTATCTTCAAAGGGAGTTACCTATACTTGAAAATAAGGAGTCAAATTTTGTACCATTAGAGACATCCCCTCTGAGTTGTCCAAATCTAAATATCAAGAGTTAATTTCACAGTCCAAGGAGTTGAAAGAAAAAAGGAAAGAAGATGGTAAAATCTTTGACTCGTTCTTGTTTGATCAAGTATATGCAAGGAAAAGAGATCCTATCATGACTATAAGGCAAGAACAACCTTCTGAACCAAACTATGAAAATGAGATAACAATAAGTGAATCAAACCTGGTATCTACACCAAAAATAGATTATCCTCCTTCCAATCCTGAACCACATTGTCCTGAGCCTCCTAACCTTGATCAGGATTTATTTATTGCTGATCCTGAACCACCTTGTCCCGAGTCTCCTAACATTAATCAGGATTTACATATTGCTATGAGAAAAGAAACTTGAGAATGCATCAAAAGACCTTTATGACCATTATCACTTTATATCTTTTGAGAGGTTTTCTTAAACCATCGAAGTTTCCTTTCAACCTTAAACACAGTTTCTATTCCTAACTCATTGTCTGAAGCATTATCAAAGAAAGAATAGAAACTTGTTATGGAAGCAGAAATGGATGCATTACAGAAGAATAAGACTTGGGAATTGGTTGATTTACCTAAGGGTAAGAGAGTAGTGGGCTATAAGTGGATGTTTGCAATAAAATTTAAGGCAAATAGGTCCTTAGAACGCTACAAGGCAAAGTTGGTTGCAAAAGGATAAACTCAGACATATATAGTAGACTATCGAGAAATGTTTGCTCTAATAGCAAAGATGAATACGATGAGAATTTTGTTGTCCTTGGCTATTAACTTTGATTGGAAATTATAGTAGTATGATATGAAGAATGCCTTTCTTTATGGAGAATTAGAAGAGGAGATTTATATGAATATTCCACAAGGGTTTAGTGGGGTTGATGAAAATAAAGTTTATCGATTAAAAAAAGATGTTATATGGGTTGAAACAATCCCTGTATGCTTGGTTTGAATAATTTGCCAAGGTGATGTTAGCGAGTGGTTACAAATAAAGTCAAAGAGAACATATGCTTTTCAACAAGCATTCAGCTTTAGGAAGAGTCACTATATTAATTGTGTACGTGGATGACATTATAGTGACAGAAAATGATGAAGTAGAGAAGGAAGCCTTAAAGCAGTGTCTAGCCAAGGAGTTTGAGATAAAAGATTTGGAAAGATTGAAGTATTTCCTAGGAATTGAAGTGGCTCGATCAATACATAAAATTTTTATTTCTCAATAAAAGTATGTTACGGACCTACTCAAGGAAATATGTATGGCTAGCAAACCAATTGGAACTCCTATTGAATAGAATCACAAATTAAGCGAGGCCCTTAGAGATAAGGCAGTGGACATAGAAATGTATCAAAGGCTTGTTGGGAAACTCATCTATTTTGTGCATACTAGGACAAGCATAACCTATTCAATCAGTGTTATTAGTTAGTTTATGCATGATTCTAGAGAAGTTGATCTACAAGCAGTTTATCGAGTTCTTCATTACTTAAAGGCATATCTAAAAAAAAATTCTATTTAAGAAAGGATCTACAATTGATTTGGCAGTTTACACAGATGCGGACTTCACAGGATCTTCAGTCAATAGGTGATCAATGTACATCAGGCTATTGTACATTTCTTAGAGGAAACTTAGTATCATGTAGGAGAAAGAAATAGAATATAGTAGCAAGGTCGAGTGCAGAAGCCGAGTTCAGAGCTATGATAGTAGGAGTATGTGAATTACTGTAGATCAAAATTATTTTAGAGAATATGAAGATTCAATCAAGCAAACCTATGAGATTATACTGTGATAACAAATTAGCTATAAGTATAGCTAACAACCCAGTGCAACATGATAAGACAAAACACATAGAGATAGACAGACACTTCATTAAAGAGAAGTTAGATAGTGGACTAATTTGTACTCCGTATGTACCTACAGGACTTCAACTGGCAGATGTAATGACAAAAGGGCTGAGTAACAATATGTTTCATGAGAATATTAGCAAGCTGGGAATGGAAGAATTATATTCACTAGCTTGAGGGGGAGTGTAGAAAATCTCGGATGAGCAATCTTAGAAGAATTTTTAGGAAAGTTTAGTGGAGAAAATTAGGATCAATAATCTGGTCAATAATCTCTCCAAGTTTAGTGAAGGAAATTAGGGTCAATAATCTTTCCAAGTTTAGTGAAGAAAACCAGGATCAATAATTTGGAGGAAATCAAGATTAATAATCTATCCCTAAAGTTAAAAAATTAGTTGTAATTTTTTTTTTCTTATGTAGTGCAATAAAAGTTGTTTATATAAGTAGAATGAATTATAAAATTTTCATACAGAAATAATAAAATTCTCAAGCATTTTTTCTTCAAAGATCAAACCTCTATGATTTCTATTAAGTTGTGGCAGCAGAGATAAGCCAGCAATGGAGATCGACCATGCTAAGTCATGCAGAGAAAGTATCGTCAGTGGGCTGCCACGGTCCAGTAGGAGAGAAGTCCAACCAAGGTGCTAGATTAGTGAGGGGGAAAAAGAAAAGAAAATGAAGAAGAAAAAAAGGGAAGAGAGAAAAAAAGTTTCCTTTTTTATCTTGTTACAGATTATATTTTTAGAATAGAAAGTAAATATATTTGATTTGCTTTATAGGGATTGTTATATATTGCATTTTTAGAATAGAAAGCAGATTATATTTCTAAAATAGAAAGTAAATATATTTGATTCTGATTTATAGAGATTTGATGTAATTAGATTTCCTTCCTAACATAGAATTTGTTGCTTGTATATATACCTAAGAGATTGATGAATAAATACACACATAAATTACTTTCTTCTTCTTTTTTTAGAGTTCTAGCTGTATTTCATAGTATCAGAGCCTTCAGATTTATAACTCTGAAAAAAAAAATAGCGGGGTTTTAGGGTTTTCTTGGGCTTCTATTTCTAGCAAGTTTTTGTTCTTACTGCCTCTACCTGGGGAAGTGCTAATTTGTCACTTGCCGACGCGTGTGGGTGCCTTTGTTGTTGGAATCTGATCCTTTTTTGTTCGTTTTACTCGTCTCGGCTTTAATAACAAGTTTTACTATCTGTTTATGTCAGCATCTATTCGGTGTGGGATCTACTTTGGGATATGTTCGGATTCTTTGAGTATTTTTAAACTTTGTTATGTTTTCGCTCTGTTATTTGGCTGATATTTGATAATATGGAGGAAAACAAGTCCGTTGTTGTGTCTGATGTGGTTCCTGTGATGTCAAAAATCATAAAACATAAACTTAATAGATTTAATTATTTAGATTGGAGTAAAACTGACTTTATTTGCGGAGTATTGCTATGGATAATCATTTAATTAATGAGCCATCTAGTGATGACTCGAAAATCTCATGGCTAAAAGAGGATGCCCGTCTATTTTCACAAATATGTAATTCTATTGATAGTGAGATGGTTGGTTTGATAAATCATTATGAATTTATAAAAGAATTGATGAATTATTTGGAGTTTGTATACTCTGGCAAGAAAAATATCAAACGCACTTATAAGGTATGCCAAACCTTTGATTGTGCAGAAAGATGACAGATCCCTCACTAACTACTTTATGGATTTTAAAAAAACCCATGAGAAACTTAATATGCTTCTTCCATTTAGTACTGATATGAAAGTTCAGCAATCTCAGAGAGAAAAGATGGCGGTTATGAGCTTCTTGGATGGTCTTTTTTTAAGTTTGAGGTTGCTAAATCTCAAATTCTTTCTAGCCCTGAGATATCCCTTTTGGAAGAAGCTTTTAGTAGGGTACTTTGCATAGAAAATTCACTCTTGCTCAGCCTAATAGTTCTTTTGTCAATCAGACTTCTAAATCTGGGAGATAGCCATATAGAAATGCCAATAGAGGGGGAGATTCAAGTAACTATGTTCAAAATCTTGGTACTCGAGGACAGGATTTGGGAGGTGGTGTATGTTACTATTGTCATAAGCCAGGACATGTGAAGAAAGATTGTAGAAAGTTGCAGCACAAGAATCAATCGAACCAGTTAGTCTATGTTGCTTCTACTAATGATGCTTCTAAGTCCATTTTAATATTTGTAGATGAGTATACCAAGTTCTCAAAGTATCAGAAATTTCTAAAGTCTTCATCCACTTCTATTTCTGCCATCGTTGATTCAGGTAAAATGAACACATCTTGTTTCCTTATCTTCCAAATGGATCATTGATTCTGGTGCCACAGATCACATGATAAGTAATTCTAATCTATTTTCTCCTTTTAAGTCACATGCTTCTAGTTTTACAGTTACTTTAGCAGATGGGTTTACATCTCGTATTTTAAGGTTCGGCATAATTATTTCAATACCCTCAATTCCTTTAAAATTTGTTTTAAGTTTACCTAACTTATCTTTTAATTTAGTCTTCGTCAGTAAACTTACTCGTTCTCTTAATTATTGTATCATATTTTATCCTGATTTTTATCTATTTCAAGATCTTATGACGAAGAAGATTATTGATAAAGAACATGAGTATGGCCTCTACATTCTTGATACACAAGTACCAAAGTCTATTGTTTGATTAGAAGTTGTAATCCCTTTTGAAGCACATTTTCAGTTTGGTCTTCTTCATTGCCTATGTTAAAAAAACTTTATCCTTAGTTTTCTAACCCGTCTTCATTAAATTGTGAGTCTTATCAATTTGCTAAACATCATCGTTTGAGTTCTAGTCTCATAGTCAATAAAAGAGCTAGTGCTCCTTTTAAGTTAGTTCAATCTGATGTTTGGGGTCCTTATCTTGTTGAGTCTAAAACTGGGTTTAAATATTTTGTTACCTTTGATGATGATTATTCTTAAACAACATGGTTATTTCTAATGAAAAATCGTTCAGAGTTGTTTTCTCATTTTACTATTTTTTGTGCTGAAATCAAAACTCAATTTAATGTGCCTGTACAAAATTTAAGAAGTGATAATGCTAAGGAATATTTATCAAAATACTTTCAAAATTATATGGTTCAACATGGCATTATTCATTAAACTTCTTGTATAGATACACCATCATAGAATGGAGTTGCTAAACGAAAAAATAGTTATCTTCTTAAAATTGCCAGAGTTTTGTTATTTCAAGTGCAAGTCCCTAAATAATTTTGGGCTGATGCAGTTTCTACAGCCTATTTTTTGATTAATCGTATGCGTTCCTCTATTCTTTCTGGTGAGACTCTCTTTCATGTCTTCTTTTCTAATAAGTCATTATTTCCTATTGAACCTAGGATATTTTGTTGTACTTGTTTTGTTCGGGATGTTCAACCTCATGTTACAAAATTTGATCATAAATCTCTAAAGTGTATTTTCTTGAATATTCTCGTGTGCAAAAAGGATATAAATGTTATTATCTCAGTCTTAACAGGTACCTTGTGTCAGCTGATATTACCTTTCTTGAACAGACACCATTTGCTTCATCTTAAGATTCTATTAGTCAAAAAGGATGATGATTTACTAATCTATACTATTACATCACCTAGTTCTGATCTTTTTCCCTTTAAGCCTCCCTATAAAACATATTTATTCTCGCTACCAACAACCTTCTGTTTCTAATTCGGTTTCTATTCCTATGCCTCCTGCTCCATGTCTTGCACCAGTTCCTTCATCATCAGATCTAGTTCCTAGTTCTAGTGATGATCTTCCTATTGCCCTTCGTAAAGGTAAACGTCAATATATTTATCCAGTATCTTCTTTTGTGTCATATAACCATTTATCACCATCCTCTTGTTCTTTTATTTCATTTATTGATTCTATCACCATTCCTAAGACTATTCATGAAGTTCTATCTCATCCTGGATGGCATAATGTTATGATTGAGGAGATGAATGCTTTAGATGATAATGCTACTTGGACCCTGATACGCTTATCTGCAAGTAAAAAGACTATTGGATATAAATGGGTGTTTGCAATTAAAGTTAATCCTAATGGGACTGTTGCTAGATTAAAAGCTCGACTGGTTACTAAGGGATATGCTCAAACATATGGAGTTGACACCCTTTCTTCTATTGCTAAACTTTTGTCTGATTATTTATTTATATGGTTGTCACATATAATTGTTGGCTTCTGCATCAGTTAGATATTAAGAATGCATTCCTTCATGGTGATCTTCAGGAGGAAGTTTATATAGAGCAACCACTTGGTTTTATTGCTTAGGGAAAGCATGAAAAAGTATGTCATCTTTGCAAATCATTGTATGGCTTAAAACAAAGTCCCCGGGCTTAGTTTGAAAAGTTTAGTCAGGCTGTTGAAAAGTTTGGCATGAAGAAGAGTAAGTCCGATCATTCTATTTTCTACAAGTAGTCTGCAATTGGTATCATCATTTAGTTGTTTATGTTGATGACATTGTTATTACTGGGAGTGATACTGGTGGTATTTATCTTTCAATTTTTTTTTTTCACAGTCAGTTTCATACAAAGGATTTAGAAATACTAAAGTAATTTTTTGTATTAAGGTGACAAGAAGTAAGAAAAGGATCTTCTTATCCTAAGGAAGTATGCGCTTGACTTGTCTGAAATAGAAAAATTAGGGGCTAAACCATGTAGCACTCCAATAGTTTCTAATCTACAGCTTACAAAAGATGGTGAGTTATTTGAAGATCCTGAGAGATATAGAAGATTGGTTGGGAAGTTGAACTATCTTACTGTGACTTGTTCAGATATTGCCTATTAGTTACTGTGGTAAGTCAGTATATGTCTTCTCCAATTGTTGATCATTAGAGAGTTGTAGAACAAGTTTATGCTACTTAAAAGGAGCTCCTAGAGAGGAATCCTATAAGGTAATCATGGTCATACTAAGATTGAATATTTTTCAGATGATAAGTGGTAGGATCCAAGGAAGATCGAAGATCTATTTCAGGCTATTGTGTATTTGTTAAAAAAAATTTGGTTTCATGAAAAAGCAAGAAGTAGAATATGGTTTCACGTTCAAGTGCAGAATCAGAATATAGGGCATGGTTAAATCTCTGTGTGAAATAATATGGATATATCAGCTTCTTACTGAAATGGGCCTTTAAGATTTCAATACCAACTAAGTTATGGTGTGACAACCAAACTGCACTTTATATTGCATCTAATCTAATCGTTCATGAATAAACTAAGCATATTGAGATTGGTTATCATTTTGTTCGTAAGAAGATTCAGTAAGATTTGATTTCTACATGATATGTGAAAACAGAAGAATAATTCAGAGATTCTTCATAAAGGCTCTACATGAAATTCGGATTGATTATCTTTGTAACAAGCTGGACATGATAAACATTTATGCTCCAGCTTGAGGGAGAGTGTTACAATTATATTTTTAGAATAGAAAGTAAATATATTTATTATGATTCATAGGAATTGTTACATATTGCATTTTTAGAATAGAAAACATGTTATATTTCTAGAATAGGAAGTAAATATATTTAATTTGATTTAGAGGGATTTGATGTAATTAGTTTTTCTTCCTAACATAAGATTTGTAGCTTGTATATATACCTAAGAGATTGATAAATAAATACACACAGAAATTACTTTCTTCTTTTTTTTCAGAGTTCTAGTTGTATTTCATAACTCAAAAGAGGAGTTATTTCAGATTGGAATAAGCTGGGAATAAGTCTAGGATAAACCTGGAATAATTGGAGTAATTATTCTAGTGCTTTTCCAAGTGGACTATTTTGGTGAGGCAGTAAAAGTAAAGCCTTTCCATAGGAGTTCGTAGGATTTTCTATATTTATAAAGTGGAGCATTGCTCTAGGTGAAGATAAGAGGCTTTCTCTAATTTTTTAAGTATTGCTCCAAAGTGTTCTGTCATACTAATCCAGTCCAGATGATTCTTACAAAGTGTGAAGGTGGAGCATTGCTCCAGACTTGAGTCCACATTGTGCAGAGTTAGTGGACTATGCAGTTAGTATCAAGTGTGAGTGCGGGGTAGGGTTTAAATCCCTAATGAACTTACAATTGCAATCTACATTTGATTTGGGTAGGCCAAAGTGATGATTTTCAGAAAGATTTGCGATGTCGATTGTGAAGTTTGAAATCAACAAGTTTAGTGGAGCTAATGACTTTAGCATATGGTAGATTAAGATGTGAGCCCTGTTGGTGTAACAAGTTTTATGGAAGGGTGCTAAAAAGAAGACAGAGGTTACCAACAATCATGTATAATGGAGACAAGTACAAGTTGTTGGCAAAGGCATATAACATAATTTTATTATGTTTGGCGGACGAGGTTATCAAAGAAGACAGAGGTTACCAACAATCATGTCTAATGGAGACAAGTACAAGTTGTTGGCAAAGGCATATAACATAATTTTATTATGTTTGGCGGACGAGGTTATCAAAGAAGTTGAGAAGAAGATAGAGGTTGGACTTCGGTTGAAATTAGATAGTAGATACATGTTGAAGTTTCTCACAAACCGACTATACTTAAAGCATAGACTCTTATCACCTATGGATGAAAAAAGGTACACTAGTGAAAGACCATATAGATGAGTTTAACAAGGTAATTTTTGATTTGAGGAATATTGGAATCAAGATAGAAGATGAAGATCAAGCCTTGATTCTCTTGTACTTACTACCATCCTCATGAGAATTGTGTCGATAAGTTGTTGTATGAGAGAGTCTTTTAATGAACGATATAAAAGATGTCTTACAATCTAAGAAGCTAAAAAGAAGAGTATTTGAGGTTTATGGGGAGAACTAAGAACAAGGCTTGATCGCCAAAGGTGGGAACAAGGAGAAAGTCAAGTAGTGGAGGTAAAGTCCCAAATCAAAACATCAAAAAATTTGTTGCTTCTCTTGTCATGAGGAAGGGCACGTTATGAGGAACTGTCTGAAGAGAAAAGGAAAGGTGCGATGAAAAGTGTCTCTGAAGCTAAAGCGAGTATAGTTGAAGAAAACACTTTGAAAATATCTGATGATGTGGAAAGTGAGACACTCTCAGTCAACATCAATAACTTTAAAAAAGAGTAGATTCTTAATTTTAGTTCTTTTATATGGCCCTCAATAGAAATTAATTTTCTACCAATCGATTAAGGTAGGGAAGGTTATATTATGCGACAACAAAGCTGCAAATGTTGTTAGAATTTGAACAGTTCATATCAAGATGTTTAATGGCATTATGAGATCCTTGAAGGCTTGGCATGTCCTGGAATTGACAAAGAACTTGATTTCCTTAGGCACATTAATTCTTAGGGCTACAAATATATAGCTTAGAAGGGTTGTGTGCTAGAAGTTTCTAAGGATGCTCTTGTAGTAATCAAGGAATGGTTGGTGAATGACTTGTATCACATAATCAAAAGTATTTTCATCGGTGTTGCTATAATTTCTCCATCTATAGAGTTATTACTCGAAGTCACTTAGTTATGGTGTATGCGGTTAGGGCATATGAGCAACAGATGTTGGAGTTGTCTAAAAAAGGTCTACTTGATGGTGTGATGACCGATAAGCTAACCATTTATGAGCACTGCGTCAATGGAAAGCATATAAAGATAAAGTTTAACAATGGTGCTCACTATTCTGAAAGGGTGTTAGATTACATCCATTCAGACATCTAGGGACGT
Organism: Calamus simplicifolius; assembly: GCA_900491605.1. Lineage (NCBI taxonomy): Eukaryota > Viridiplantae > Streptophyta > Magnoliopsida > Arecales > Arecaceae > Calamus > Calamus simplicifolius. The sequence goes on along the minus strand of UESW01004120.1, from coordinate 545,667 downwards.
AGCCCTCATGCGTTGAAAAGTAGATATCGTTATTTTCTAATGTTTGTTAATGATTACTCAAAGAAGATTTGGGTATACTTCTTGAAATACAAAGTTGAGGTGTTTGTCCAATTCAGGCAATGGAAGGCCATGGTAGAGAAATAAATTGGATGACAAAACAAAATTTTTGTATTATGATAATGGTTTGAAATACTGTAGATGCGAATTTGATGAGTTCTGCAAGAACGAAGGTATAGTGAGACACTATATTATGCAAATGATACCAAGAAAAATAAAGTTCCAAAACTACTATGAATAGAACACTTTCGAAGAGAGCTTACCGCATGCTCTCTAATGCTAGACTTGGTAAATCATTTTACATTGAAGCAATGAATACAACAAGCTTCTTAGTAATTGATCGCAATTGATTGTTATTGACTTAAAGATTCCTCAAGAAGTCTGGTCCAGTGAGCTTATTAATTATTTTGGTTTGAGAATATTTGGTTACCCTGCAGTTCATGTTAATGATGGCAAACATGAATGAAGGTTAAGAAAGTGCATATTCCTCGGTTATAGCACTAGAAAGAAGGGTTACAAATTATAGTGAACAAAGGATTCGAGGTGATCCAATCTTATGATTAGCAGAGATGTCACCTTTGATGGGTTTGCTATGGTAAACCAAAAGGGAGGAACTATTGAAAGTCAAATAAAGGACCATGGTGTCATAAAAAGGTGAAGCTTGAAGTAGAAATTTCAGAGTCATGAGACTCGCCAACTCAGTCAGAGGTGGACGTGCAATTTGAGAAAAATACACAGTGTAGGAGCATTGTGACAACCTTATAGCATAGCTGCCGGTTGTGAGAGCAGGCTGATCAGGCCACCTATACTCTATGCAAACATAGTTGCTTATGCATTTATCATGGCTAAGAGTGTGAAGAATGAGCATCTCAAGTATAACAAAAGTGATGAAGAGCAAGGAGTCTATTGGAATAGTAGTAGCTATGAGCAAAGAGATAGATTCTCTCATAAAGAAATAGACTTGTAAGCTTGTGCAGTTGCCTAAGGAGAAAAAGTCGATTCTAGAGGATAAGTGCATGTACTGCTTGGACTTGGTTGGAGTCTAAAGAGGTTAATGCCCATCAGGGCATGGCAATAAAGATGATGAAGAAGTTGCAAAATAGAGGACTTGATAAACCTCAAGTCAACAAGGAGATTATTAGAGTTTGTCTTGAGGTTATCAAGCTCAAATGGACATGTTTCCATATGTGGAGAGCATAAGTCCTATTTCGCATTGGACACTGTGTATGTTTCTATATATGAGGAAAAAAATAAAGTCCTAGTTTGTGTATGATACTATAGATCCCTCTTCTATGTAAGAACATGAAGCCCTGGCCTTTAGGATAACTCAAGAGCATTATTGAGAGATGCAGGAGAGGGACCTATTAGGTGTAAGCAAGTCTTGGGATTTTGTGCGAGTCTCTAATGAGGAAACAGTCATTATAGCATTCACTTATTTTTCATAGTGGAATTTCCATCATCTTTGTCAGGTGGATTTAGGTCATTCTAACCGACTCGCATAAATCCTTTGTGTGCTGTTTCTTCCTCTTTTCCCTTTTTTCTTCTCTATTGATTTCTTTTTTCCCCTGCTACGTGCAACAACATGGTACATATTGTATATCAGTCGATACTTGTGACATTGACTAGTATCACAGTTCTTATTGATATGCTCTCTACCAAAGAAAAAAAGCTAATATGCTGTTTTGCCTCTTCCTATTCAATTGAACTTCTATTTTTCCAAACTAAGATAAATGCATTCTTTTGGTTCATAAGAGGTAGAAAAAGATTTGAAATAGGGTCAGCCATAGTTTTAAGAGTTAAACATAATAAAAAGAATTGTTGGTTTTCTTGATTTTCAACATTCAATAATTGTTTTGTATGGTACATGAAATTGATGAATACAGTGATCATTAACTTTCAGGATCTTTTACATTCTATATATATATATATATATATATATATATGTGTGTGTGTGTGCGCGCGCGCGCGCGCTTGGCGGACGCAATGGTATGGTTTTGTTTGTATCCTTTGATAAGTTTTCTGAAAAACAGTGACACGAAACCCCAAATATGTCGGTATTTTTGTGTGTTGTGGTGTATGGCATGATCTCTATATCATTATAATTTCTTTTTCTTTGAGAAGATGGCAGTGAACTCATGCTTGATTGAAGAGACAAACCTACGGCATTAAATTTTATGTGGAAATGAGTAAAAGTGTCTGGTGTGTTCTTGTATTGATCTTTCTTTTTTCTTGTACATCTGTTTTCATCTTGCCTTTTTTTAAATCTTTCATTTATTGGTGTGGTGGCACATGCTTGGCTAGCCTCTATCTCTTAGCATCTAAAAAATTACATGATGCCTCGTTTTTGTAAGATTCAAAACTCTTGTTTGCATGGTTATACTATGTCTATTTTTTAAATGAATGACACAAAAATTATCTAAATCAAAATGTCATGGACATATCCTTTGATAGTGTCATGCATCCCTTCATGCTGATGAATGAGAATAATTAGCACAGTAGGCAGTTCCAAGTTGTATCTGATGGATAATTGTGTTAGGTCTATTATAAATTCGATCAATGTTTGCAGCCACTCTGGCTAGTAGATATAGGACTATCTCAGCCATTTTATTCAAGTAGTCAAATCATAAATTGATACATTCTTTGCTATCACTTGGCATAATAGGATAATATGAATACTTAAGATATGCATAAAATTCTAATGGTAGATGTTAAGTTGTGATGGATTATCGGTAGATGTATATCGCATCTTATGCATCTTCACCTGATGCAAAGAAACTAATTTAATTATGTTAGGGCTATTATAAGCTCGATCAATGTTTACAGCCACTCTGCTAGTAGACAAAGGATTATCTCAGCCATTTTATTCACATAGTCATATCATAAATTGATGGCATAATAGGATAATATGAATACTTAAGATATGCGTAAAATTCTGATGGTGCAGTTGTGATGGACAATTGGTAGATGTATATTGCATCTTATGCATCTTCACCTGAGGCAAGGCAACTAATTTTAGCAAGGGTTGATTGAGTGTTTAGGAATACTAGAGGGAACTTTAATCTCACAAGCTTGGAGAGAAGAAAGATTCGAAGAGATTTTGGTTTATGATGATTAATCTAATGCAGTTCTAAGTCAAATGAGGGGTATTTGCTTAATTATGAAGGATTGCTGGATGTTGTGGATGAGCTATATTAAGCTTTTGAGCAATCAATATGGTCCCCCATGTAATGACTTGCGTGATGGGCATGAGTAGTCTCTAAGGGAATGTTGTAGTTCTCTTCTTTAGCAAGCTCGATGCCCTTAATCAATAAGTGGAACCATGGATAAAAAGGGCTACAATTTTGAAAAGGGGCTAACTGTCAACAACTATTATCAACAAAAAGTATAACTTATCCAATTCATTATGCACCCAAGAGAGAGAATCTGATACAGAAGAGTTGTACCAGGATCCATCTGCTATCAGTGAATAGTAAGGTAATAACATGCTAAGAGGTTAAAAGCTTGACAGTTATAGAAATGAGCAGCCCTGAAATCATAAACAAGTCAAATGAGAGTGCAAAGCTCAGATACAATTCTAGAAGGGCTTGGGTAACAGCAAAGAGGCTAAAAGATATGCTAAAATAACACAACAGAAGATACTATCAGAACAATAAAGCAAACTCATATAAGTTGCCCAATATCTCTTGGAACACAGTAACGATATTTGGAGTGCTTCAAAAGATTTTGGGATGATGGAAAAACATGAAACATCTAGCAGAACTGAATTGAAGCAAATTGGGATCTCAGCTATGAAACTTGAATCATGTGATTTTATGTATGTTTTTTTGGCACTGACCTTTACCATCCAGTACAGGCATACCTGCCAACCAATATAACAGTTATGATTTTACATAATTTTTGTTTCAGTATCAATCCATTTGACCTGATATAGGCTGTACCATACCAACTTGGCACATTAATGATCTGGTATAGAGGCTCAATATGACACCATATGACACATGGTACAGCTTATACAGAACTCCAGCAGTGTCCAATGTGATGGTATGGGGATGTCTTCGTTATTGGCATTAAAAAACTTGTTCTTGCATGTCTCACAGGAGAAAAGAGAGAAGGCTGTTTGGACACCAAATACTTGGAAGGGGAGCCAAAAATGCCATTTAAAGTTGTAACTATGAGATTTGAAGCTTTTCTTCAAATTGGATATTGAAATCAACCTTCATGGTGTTCATGATGTTCGCTTTAACTAACCAAGGGCAATAGGAGTGAAGATATCTTGCTGAAGTGATGGTCGAAAGTGCCACGACACAACCAAGTTTACTTCACAGCAACCTGTAGGCAACAAGCCTATGAATGTTGGGATGCTCCAAGTCTCTAACAACATAGTCCAATGAAAATATTGGTAGGTGGGTCCTTGATGATATGTGCATTGGTTTTCCCCCACCATGTGCCCAACAAGAAAATTTAGGCAAGAAATGGGGTGCATGATGATTCAATCCGACATCATGACTAGCAATAAATAAGTATTATCTCATTCCACAAGTCTCTGAAGTTTCCAAGGAGGCTTATGATGATGCTCCTGTGCTTTTATATCATGAAACCTGGGGAGCAATATTTGGAGCAAATGTAATGACTGCTATAACCCTCTAATATGAGCATAGGCTAAATATGATAAATTGTGACCATCATATACTAATGTATAATAGATGAGGACGCTTGATATCTAAACGACGACTCTGCACGAAAACATAGGGCATCTCAAAAAAAAATCACTTTTATCATCTGCCATCTAGAGTAATTCCAATAAGTTTCAAGACTATGCCTACATATAAGTTGATGATTTAATGGAGAGGCCATATTATTTTATACATGATTTGTCTCTATTAGGTAGCTTGTGATTATTAAATCTGTCAGTTCCTACATAAAGTTATATCAAATATGACACTACTTAAAAAATGCAATGGCATGCCTAATTAAAATTAATTTATGTTCAAATTTAAACATATGATAGATTGACAGGTTGTATAGGAGACTCATTGCAAATTTGGCTCAAAATTTGTTAGAGTCCTCCATGCTAGGAAGTTCTTGATAATTATGTTAAAAGTGTGAATGCTCTAATCAAGTTACTTTATTCTTTTTCTGGTTTTCTTATCGCTTAAACTAAGGACATACCATTTCTGGTGCTAAGCTGAAACTTCAAACGGACAGTCTTAATTTGGAACAACTTGCATAATAAATAACCTTTCACAATTTACTTTCCTGGCTTATGGTGCTCAGTGTGATATAAAATATGCGACTGATTTGTTTGATGATGTGTTCCACAAAGGATCCATGTCTAACACTACCTGATCTGACCCAATATACCAACATACTCTCAGAACAAGTTTCCTCAAAAAAAATAAAAACAAAAAATTCTCAGAACAAGAACATGTTGTTTTTTTGTGAGAGATTTTGTTTTGTTCTTCAAATTTAGAGAGATTTACATAAATACAACCTCACCTTCATAGGAGAGGCATGCCTTAACAAGCATATAGCTAACTAAAGACTAAATGTTATGACTTTAGGACAGAGAACATCAATCATAGTAATTTAGATGTTGTAATGATAGATAGAACTCCCTTTGAGGAAGAGACTGAATTTGTTAATTGCAATACATTGTGCTAATAAAATGTAGCAATACAACAGTTATCTGACTTTTTTTATTTTTCCCTATGAAGCTCATTTCATCACATCCTTGCATGTGAGCATGTATGAAATTTTATGGTGAACAAATCGAGCAAGACTAGAATGAAATGACATGTGATGCTTGCTTTCCTGTGGCAGGAGAAAACTGGCAAGTCCAAAATGCTTTCTCTAGATGATATTTCTCATATACTCCAGCGCAAATTGCATTATAAGCAGTTCAGGAAGTTATACAGGAACCTTATTGATGGCCAAAAGAAGCCGGTTACAGTGAAGGGTTCACCAAGGAAGCGTAACTTCAAACTTATTCAAACTTCAAAATTGATCTCTAGGAAGCAGGAGGTGACGAGGGTGCTCCCATTACGAAGTATTCTCAAGAACCAGAAAGGTAGCACTTCTGTCAAGAAGGGAAAGACAATAGGTGATGCACAGGATGGAAATTCCATCAAACTTTGTTGTGAATCAGTAAAGCATGTAAGTTTTTCTGGCAAGGATGACATACTTGGCCTAAACAAAAGATGTTCTGCTATGGAGCTGCCTCAATTGAAAAACCTATGCAAAATATTCTCTGATGTTTTGGCTGCATCATCAGCTATGGACAACTTGAGCAAAGGTGATAAATGTCCACCTCCTGTTGAGGGAGCTCAGTTGGGGAATGCAAGTGATAAAATTATGGGTAGAAGTGATGTAGAGAGGGCAGATGGAACTTTATCTGAACAGAAACAATTGAGTGGTTCTTATGGCCATCACATCCCTGGAAGTCTTGCTGATCCAAGCAAAAGGAAGTCTCCCGAAACAAAGGAGACCCCCCAATCTGAATCTGTAGACTTAAATCATGCTGTACAGGATTATAATGAATTGAGTTGCTTTAGCCTGCTCTCAACTAAGTCACCTACTCATGCTTATTCAGGTGACCCAAAGGTTCTGAATCCTATTCATGAATCTGGGTCAAGTTGCGATGCTGGAACTCAAGGGGAAGAAAGTTCTCAAATGACATCAAATGCTATAAGAAATCTGCATGGCCCTAATGAAAAGTGTATGCCAAGTTCTAATGCAACAAGCTCACTGACCTTAACTAAAAATCCAATTTTACAGCATTCAACATCTTGTCTGGAAAAAGGTTTGGAAGGCAGTAAGGAAGAGCATCCTCGAAGTGTGGACTCCACCATAGATTTCTGTAGCCATCAACCAGGATTTCAACCAGTGCACCATCATTCTCCAAAAGCTTTGATAAGTAGCATATCCTCTTCAGTTGGATCAAAGGAATTTGGTGAGTCAAGATTGATGTCAGATATGATGTCTGCCAGCACGGAGGAGAGCATTGATCAAGACATTATTGGTTTACCTCTTAATTCACAGGGAGAATTAATGCAGTTGCATTCTAGTACTAAGTTTGTTTATCATGATTTCTATAAGAAGCAGAACTCAGTACAGAATCCTGTCCAAGTTCCCGATTATGTTGAGCCAAAGTGTAGTCATGCTAAAATGAAAGGGAAATTTTCTTGTGCATCATTGTACCCAAAGGATCCATTAAATTGGTCTTTGGAGCAATATTACCCCACCAGCAAAGTGGTAACATCTGGGTTGGGTTTTACTGGTTTGCAAGGATTTGAAAGAACGGAAATCCAGTATCATGAGAGTAAGGATTTTGACCAATTTACTCATTGTGATGCAAATCTAATGGAAGTCTCCTGTTGTGGATGCAGGGAACACGATAAAACTGAAAATTACATTGACAGAGCAGACTTCCATGCAGAAAAACAATTGAGCAACAGGTTTCAACCTGCTATCCAGCCAACGATGCGTCTGATGGGTAAAAATATCATGGTTGGTAGAAGCAATGAAGAATTTCTAGGACTTCATGATGGAAAGAGATGGTCTGGTAATGAACTAATAACTCAAAACTGCCCCTCTGGTATGTCCTTCTTGAACAGATGGCCTCAGGGGGAATCAGTTGAGTATGCAGAATCTATGTCATCAAAAGAAAATCTTTCCAAGGAATTAGAGGTTCCCTCAAGCTTTTACCGTAAGCCAGCACCTGAATTTAGGTCTAGTCCTATGCATCTGGGTTTTCAACCACAGTTGTTGTCAGGAAGTGAGATGTCCTCAGCTATCGGGAGTCATGGTTACATTGTGGACCTACTTGGCCGTTCAATTCCTCAACAGTTGCTGAAAAAGGCATCCAATTCTGCAGTCAGTTGTAACTCAGGAACTCAGCATGTCAAGATGAGGCATCAGCAACCTGTGGTGGGACCCTACCCTCAGAATGTGAGCGAGCATATTCTTCTAAATTCTACTCATTGCAAGCACAGCCAAAGTGTTTCTTATGGTATGCCATCTTTTCACTCTGCTTTCCCTGATCAGGATTGTAGGAGTTTTTCACAAACATCAGCAGCTCATTCCCCACCAACCCTTCCTCATTGGCTGCTAAATGCAACACAACGGAAGAAAATCCAGCAATCATCTTGTCCTTATTCTGCTCCCCTGTCTGCACACCAACCCAGCTTCTTATGTGGAGACAACTTTTTCCCCTTTTCTTCTCCATATCCAACACCTGTAATTTCTTTTCCTAGCAGCAATTTTTCCCAATCTTATAGTTTACCTGGTCCAGCTCCTGTGATTCACCAGTCAGCTATTCCAGCCTTGGGGGCAAACAAGTCCCACCCTGCAGTCAATAGCAGTTATAGAAGCAAGAAGAAAAACAGCAGTGGCACAAATTTGAATTTGCAAACATTAAGGGTCTGGATCTTGCGAACAAAAGTAGAAAAAGACCAGCAGCTAGAGATGATACTGTTATGAATACTGTGAAGAAGGTAAATCTAAGACTGCAAGAAGGCTCGAATGTTCCAACAGATTCAGGGGGAAGAGAACAAATGCAAGGACATCCAAAATGTAACATAGGATCATCAGAAATCAATGTTTGTGGGAGTAACATAATTGATGTTGGACTTCCAGCTTTGGGTAGTGGGAAAGGGAGTATGTTGGCTATATCTGGGTCTGGTCCTTCAAATTTCGATCCACAGGAAGATCAGGGTTTGTCAAACTTAGTGCAGGAGCAAAGCATATTCTGAAACCCAGTCAAAATATAGATCAAGATAAATCTCGACCAGTTCATTCAACCATACCTTTTTCTGTAGGAACTATTTCTGACAGGGAACCAGTTTCTCAGAACAAAGCATCAAAAGCATACAAGTTTTAGGGGTTACTTATAAATTGACGTGGAAGCTTCTGAATGATGACTTCATCTACAACTCCATGTTTTAAAAAACTGACTTGTCAGCAGGACACTTCCTACTGTGGTTGATAATTATTGTCGCATTGATCATATGTAGTATGATTATGGTTCAGGGAGAACTTATCTAGCAGTACCAGCTTGTAATTTAAGCACATGCTACATTGCATCTCTCAGATAGATTGTTGCATCAGCTTCTTGCATTCACCAGAAGTTTGTTTAGTTACATTGAGATTGAACGAATCTTATTTGTTTTGTTATCAAAGATATTTAATTGCCCATGTTTGTGCATGCGTGCGTGTGCTCTGCAGAGCTTCAAGACTTCTAAACAACTTAATATAGATGGCGTGTGTTCGATGCATGCCCATCTTCATATTAATGAGTAGACAAATTGTTGTTTAGAAGCAGGATGTTACTCTGACAGAGCGATAATCTCATGGTCTAAACCTGCTGTGCAAGATGAACCGAATTAAAAGAAAACAAAGGGGTCATTTTCGTGGCCTACTGTAATAGTTGGACTGCAGCAGAGCTGTTGGATTATGCCTTCTTTATTCCCTAGAGCAGCATTAAAAATTTTTAATGCATAAAGAGTGATTCCTGATAATTTTTCCGTTCTTTTGTTTTCTAGGTTAATATATGGTAGAAATTCTTGCAGGGCAGATCTATTGAGTATCGTGTAACAAATTTGTACTTCTGTGTTATCGTTTCTAAATTACTTTTCTTTTGACCACAAGTTATCTTTTTCATGTGGTTTCAACTGATGCAATCTACAATATCAATAAGGTCTTTTTTTATTAGTTTGGAATTTGATAGTGATGAAAGCAAAGCCAAGAAACTTTTAGAAATCTTTTTAAATAATAATAATACATTTAAATAATAAATATTAAAATGAGATAAATGAACAAGTTTTTATAAGACACTGTTCTTTAGATTAATTTGTAGCTTCTTGTAGATTAAGTAAATTACAAATCGATTTGCTTCGATCCAAACTTTCTTCTATAACCCCGATCGATCGAAGGTACGGTTCAGAAGCTTCTGAGAATAAATAAAAAAAGAATATTTGTGAAAGAAAATAAGCAATTGTTCTTTGGTCCAATGGCCATATTGTCCAACCACGGAAGGCCACGGAAGGAGATCACGCGGCATACTTTTCCCACTTGATATTCGCGTGAGACAATCACGCGCGGCGTAATTTAAATCCCATTTGGACGTGGCATTCCACTTTAAAAAGATTTCAAATCACGTACCAATGCATTCACATGCTACTATCTTTCCAACGAAAAAGAAAAAAAAAAGAAAGAAAGAAAGAAATGAGTGCCCATAACTTTTACTAGCATTGGATGAAATTACTAAATAGCCCCAAGTTTATTTATAATTATATTTCTTTAATTATATGAAATTATTTGTAAAAAGATGAATATTTAAGGATAAATTAAAAAAAATAAAAACTTAGATAGTTTAAACATATGTAATATAAATATCTAAAAGCACCTATATGAAGGAATAACTAAAAAAATTTATTAATTAATTAAAATTATATAAGTAAAAGTAATAAAGAAAATTTAAAAAAATTTATATTTTACAAAAAATATAATTTAAAAGTAAGCTAAATAAAGAAAAAGAAACCATATAGCTAATTTTAATTATTTTAAAATAAAAATTTTATTATTATTGTTATTCTTATTTGACTTCGATCAATTCCATTAATTTCATGTTGTTTTCCTTACCAGGCCACTTCTTTGATATTATTCATCTATTCTATGTCAATGATAGGGATGGCAACGGCCCGGGGATGGTCCGAAGTGGTCTATACCGTTCCCCGTCCCCGTTAGAAAAAACATCCCCGTTCCCCGCCCCGTTAAGCCGTTATAGTTAACGGGGCGGGAACGGGGATACCCGGCCGGGCAAACAGGTACCCAGTGGGTACCCCTTTGCCCGTTTACATAAAAATAAAATTTAAAAAATTAAATTAGTTAGGATAAGATAGAGTACAATCGAGAATAACGAAACGATGATATTGATACATATAAGAGATTCTTTGACTCAATGACACAAAATTTTACTTATTACAGTAGCATAGATGGTCAGGGTATGGATATATATATATATATATGGTACAAGCAGGTAATCACATTAGTCTAATGCGAGTCAACCCAGATAGATCAAAAAATAGAATTTGTTTAAATACAAAAAGGACTTTCCTAGTTCCAGGTCCAAAAGCTGGATTGACTTTTCGATAAACATGACGGAATAGATTTATATTCTTCAATGCATCAGCATGAAACCTAAGGTTGTGTTTGAAATAGAGGATAAGGAGGGATATCCAGCGAATCCCCAAAAGCTATAACTAGAGGAGATAACTCTGAAAAGTTTAATCAGAGGGAATAACTAGAGCTATCACTTGATGGCAAAGTTGTTATTTAAAAAAAGATGATTATTTCTTGAGCTATTTCCTGAATAAATACTATTGTGTACATTTATTCAGGAATAACTTTTTATGAACCAAGCACTACCTAAAGTAGTGTTTGATAGAAAAATAATATCTATGGATAAGTGTACGGGATAGAATTTATCCCCTAGCTATCCCTAGGGATATCCCTTGGATATCCCATTGATTATATCAAATGCAAAAAAGTAAATCTATAGGATAACTTTTTTTTACTCTTATTTGAAGGGATAATCAGCTATTCCTGCATTTTTTAGGAAATAAATTGAGGGGATAACCTCTGGTTAACTTTATTCCTAGCTATCCTTTAGGTAGTGTTTGATAGAAAAATATTATCCATGGATAAGTGTACGGGATAGAGTTTATCCCCTAGCTATCCCATTGATCATATCAAATGCAAAAAGGTAAATCCATAGGATACTTTTTTTTTACTCTTATTTGGAGGGATAACCAGCTATTTCTATATTTTCTAGGAAATAAATTAAGGGGATAATCCCTCTAGTTAACTTTATTCCCAGTTATCCTTCATAGTTATGGCTTTTGGGAATAAGAGGGGATATATAGATATCTCCTTTTATTTCCTATTTCAAACACTACCTTATTGTTATGCTTTTGAAAATAAGAGGGGATATCCCATATATCGTCTCTTATTTCCTATTTCAAACACTACTTTATAGTTATGGCTTTTGAAAATAAGATGAGATATCTTCTGAATATTTCCTCTTATTTTCTATTTCAAACACTACCTAAAAGATAGAAGATATCCCTTCTTATTTTTTATTTCAAACACTATCTAAAAGATCTGCGGTTTTGGTGATATTCCTGGATACCCTAAGCCATCTAGAATAGGTCACTGTTACTTCCGATGCGACTGGTTGCGTGAGGCTTCAGTTCAGAGTTAGAGATGTACACCTCAAATGCGTTCATTCTGATTCACGGAAGAGCTTAAAATTTAATTTCAAAATTTATTCTAGATCTGTGATACTGGTATAGTCTTAAATGAACAAATAGTCTTTATTAAGCATTTTTTTTTTGTACAAGCGGGTGATCACACCAATCTAGGGTGAGTCAAACCTGATATGTCAGAGTACAAAATTTGAGTCAAAACAGCAGGGCAAGGATCTCCCTGCTTCCAACTCCAAAACCCAGAGTGAGCAGCCACTTTGGTAGCAATTCAGTCGGCTACAGAATTCGCTTCTCGATATATATGCTGAATCAAGGTACGCTGGGCACCCTATAGGATAGACTAAATATCAAGAGTTAAGGGGTTGGAAGGCATACTATCACTGGGATCTTGTCGGAGCCAACGGATAACTGTGATAGAATCTCCCTCAATAATAAGGCACTGGGCGTCCAGAACACGGATAGCAAGGAAATGCCGCCCAAGCAGCAGACAATTCAGCCAGGGGCACCGATGAATCAAGTAGGCCGAATCCACCAACAGCCAGCAACTCTCCGTTCGGCCCTCGAATCACAAAAGCTGCCCCAGCAGATCTACCCCGAACACTACCATCAAAGTTGATTTTGACAAACCCTGGAGGTGGGGGCTCCCAGAAAATAAAGACGTCCGCCGGTGCACTGCCAAGGCAGCATGGGAGCTCTAGTGGCCATGGCTGTCAGAATCAAAAACCCTGTGATGAAGGTATACTCGGACGCAGAAGAGAAAGTAGTCCTGATGATCCGACGGGAGGAGTCATCACATCAGTGAAGACAAGCTGGTTACGGGATAACCAGATCTGAATAGCCATATAAGCCCTCGCGGTAACCACCTGATGGGAACCCCTAACAAAATCCCGCTTGAGTAAACCCAGAAAGGAACTGCTTGGAGAAGGAGTACCAATGTCCCAAGGCCGGTCACCTGACAGCTGCCATAACATCCTGGCTCTAGAGCAAATGAAGATAGTATAGTCAATCGTCTCCTCATCAAGGCTACATAACGGGCAAATAGCCTGAATACTCAACCCATGGCCTGAGAAGAGGGAGCATGTGGGTAGGCAGTTCCGAGCCATCTTCCAAATAAATAGACGGACCCTGAGGTGAATAGGGAGATGCCAGATCCAATCCACATCCAACACCTGCTGTACTTGTGGCCTATAAATCCTCAGAAGGTCCCTGATCGGAGCTCGGGTCAAACAAGATCTCTTCCACACCCTGGTGTCAAAATATGACCCGACATCAAAGGAATGGCTAGAATACGACGATAGAGCTCATCTCCAAAAAGACTAGAGAGTAAAGTGGTACTCCAAGATGAACAGTCCTGGATGATCAAGTCAGACACTCGCATACCACTAGGAATGGAAGTACTGATAAAGGTAGGCTATCGAGATAGTGGGAGGTCTGTAATCCAAGAATCCCGAACAACATTCATAGAAGCACCATCACCAATCATCCATGAGATGCTGTTCAGAATGTCCGAAGCAAGCCGACAGACCTCTCTCCAAAAGAAGGAAATCCCACGACTAGATAAAGGAACAACAGAGGAAGACCAGTCACCATATTTAGCATGCATAAAAGAACTCCACATACAGTGCGGATCAAGCAAAAACCGAGTAGCATGCCTAGCTATTAATGCCTTCCTCCTCACAGTAAGGGACTGAATCCCCAATCCTTCCTCAGAAAGAGGTAGACATACACTATCCCAACCAACAAGGTGAATACCATACCCCTCCTGCATCGAGGCCCAGAGAAAGTCCCTGAAATATCTCTCAATTTTCTGCAGGCACGACAGTGGAATAGCCACATTAGATAACAGATAGAGAGGAAGCGACGATAGCACAGATCTCAATATAGTGATTCTCGCCATCATAGAGAGACCAGTAACCTACCATCCATCCAACCGATCATGGACCCGTCTCACAAGATTACTAAAGTCAGAACTCCGTGGCCTTCTCCCGGTAATAGGAATCCCCAGATATGTAATCCGGTCTGCCATAACTGAGATACCTATAATTTGCGATATAGCTCCTTTCAAGAAGGAGACGTCAAGGGGCTAAAGCAAATCAAGGATTTGATCGGATTCACTTTCTGACCAGAGGCCCAACAATAAGACTGAAGAATAGAGGCAAAAATGGTAGCATTCCGAACTGAAGCCTGTCCCAAAATAATACAATCATCTGCAAACATCAGGTGGGATAGCGAAGGTCCTCTGAGTCTCGCACTATAAGGAATAAGAGAAAAGTCCAGCTGTGCCCGAGATAGAGCCCTCGATAAATCATCCAGAGAGGATGAACAGAAACGATGAGAGAGGGCATCCCTGCCTTAAGCCAACCTCAGAATGAAAGAAATCAGTCTGACCCCCATTTACAAGGATAAAAAAAGATGGGCGGTAGAGACAAGCCATGATCCAATCAATAAAAAGGTCCATAAACCCAAACATGTCAAGAGTGCGACGTAGGAAATCCCAGCTCAGTCTATCATAAGCACGCTCCATATCCAGCTTCACGGCCATGAGAGCGTTCCGACCGGAAGCTCGCTGAAGATCATGCATGAATTCCTGAGCCACCAATGCATTATCAGTGATGATACGCCCTCTGAGAAAAGCCCTTTGCTCAAGAGAGATAAGCCAAGGTATCACCAGTCGCATACAGGAGACTAAGAGCCGCGCACAAACCTTATATAAGGTAGTACAAAGGCTGATAGGTTGGTAGTGGTAGGGACTGGTAGCATCCGGGCGTTTAGGAACCAGCGTAACAAAAGTCTGATTCCACTCAAGGGGAATGGCCTTGGACTGAAACACTAGCTAGATAGCCTGCGATACATCTTGACCCAAAATGCTCCAATAATGACGAAAAAAATGGTGGGAAACCATCGGGCCCCGGGGCCTTGTCCATTCCAAGGTCCCATAAAGCCCTCCGAATATCCTTCGCCGAAATGAGCCTAACAAAGAGGTCATTCTCCAAGTCGGAGACCCTATTGGGAATCAGAATAGGTCAGACAGGGGACCCAAATCCCATATTCTCAGTCCACTGGGACCGAAAGAAATGAAAAATTCGATCCCTAATCACCTGATCATCCTCATGAACACGGCCCTCATTATCAGCAATACGCCTGATACGGTTTGCCGCTCGGCGCCTGAGAGTAGCCTGATGAAAGAATCTCGTATTACAGTCCCCCTCTTTAATCCAATGGATCCTTGACATTTGCTTCCAAAACATCTCCTGCTGTCGAAGAAGGGAGTGATGGATCGACAGACTCGAGCGAAGGGAGGACAAATCCGACTCAATAAGAAAACCCTCCTGATCCTCTTTGGCCTGGAGCGAAGCAATAATGTCTTCAACTTGCTCAACTTGCCTCACAATATCACCCACCTCCCTATGATTCCAGCTGGACAGTCTGCGTCTGGCAAGAGCTAGGCGCCTAGATAATCGATATATAACACTTCCTCTTACAAGCATACGCCATACCTCGAAGATGTAGCCCTAGCAAATGAATAAGAAGTCCAAAACGACTCAAATCTGAACTGCCTCTTCCGTTGTAACCCCTCATCAATGGAAATCAGAAGAGGACAATGATCCGAGGCAACACAGGGTAAGTGGGTAACAGTGACAAAGGGAAAGTACTGAAGACAATTAGAAGTTGCCAAGGCCCTATCCAACCTTTCCCACACTCTGGCAGTGCCCAATCGATTGTTGCACCAAGTGAACTGAGGACCCTGAAACCCCAGATCCAAAAGGCCAGTACTAGTTATAAAGGTCCGAAATTCCACTCTACCCGGTAAATCAGCTGACTACCTACCCCCTTTCTTCTTGTGGGCCCCCACAATACTATTAAAATCGCCTGCAATAAGTGAAGGAATCCCCTGGGTTAGTAAAGAACAAATCTCATCCCATAGCACCCTGTGCACACGAAAATCGGTGCTGGCATAAACACCCGACAGCATCCATGGTACAGAGGTCCCCTCAGAAATAACAGCAGCAACTTGCTGACCACAACAGTGAAAGGCATCAACTCTAATTCTGTCGTGCCTCCAAAGCACCAGAATGCCCCCAGAAAGACCGACCGACTCAACAGCATAAGAAACCCATGTTCTGGAAATCAGTCTCCAAAAACGAGCTAGACTATCCCCAGACAACCGTGTTTCCAAAAGAACACAAATGTTGAAGCTATGAAGCTGCATAAGCCTTCCAAAAGAGGAGCGAAATGAAGGTTTCATTGCTCCTCTTACATTCCAAACAAGAATCTTCATCCTGATACATGCATGGGGAGGGACCTGTCCTTGTCCCCCGGCATCATCTCATCACCATGATCGCTGACAATAGTGGAACACTCCACAGGATCCAATCTACTAGAATCCTCAGACTGGGAGGAATCCAACACCACCCTCGTCCCACAATCCTGAATGGCCTGTTTCAGTCGGATGACTGCAGCTCATGCTCATTGCCCTCCACCATCTCCAACTGTGTAATTCTAGTCATACTCCGAGGCTTCTTGTAACCCCGCCGTGGCAGAGTACCAGTCCCACAGCCTAAGGCAATAGAAGCTAAAAAGGTAAAGGAAGCCGGCTCCTTACCTTTGTCAGCGTGGGTTTCCTTCCCTTTAGCTCTTGAAGGCTTAGAAAGCACTCGCGAGGCACTAGGCTCCACCGGTTGGGCCCTCTTAGCAAGGCCCGGAGTCGAATCCATGAGAGGCTCAGTGTATTCAACCAGCTGCTCTACATTCAGTGCATGAAATGGATTGACATCCAAAGGCCCAGCCTCCTTAAGATTCAGCAACTAAGCCTCTGTCTGAGACTTAGCTACAGTACTCGGCACAGAGGGGAAACGGCAAGCTGGACTTGGACCCGATCCACTCTCCGCTCCTTCCTTCCCCAACTCCGGCACCAATGATGACAAAGGGGAAGACCGTCCCTTAGCCAAAGCCTTGTCCGACTGCCAGCACCCAATGACCGGAGTCTTCCCCGACTGCCAGTGAGCCACCCGCTTCGGATGTTTCCATGCTGACGCCGAGCCCGAAGCCGGATCGTCACCCCCGACCCGAGTGTCCTGGAAACCACTACTGGCTCCAGGGTCGATCTCCTCCGATGAATCGCGGCCATCCATGGGCCGAATGTAGGACCACTCGAAGATTTGGATTGCTCCGGCACCATCGAGCAGCTCCCACCAACATGCAGCATTCCATAGGATTCACAGATCCCTTCAACATTCTCATAGCTAAATTGCTGCCAAAATGGTGTCTTGCTCCCCTGCACCCTCACCCCCGGCCGGAGTGGTTTGGTTAGATCGACACGTACACAGGCGCGAGCATAACCGCCTCTGTTCTTCTTCATGGTGGCTTCATCAACGAATTTACACTCCCCCACCACCGAAAGGATGGAGGACAGTATGTCCTCTGTCCAGAACTCCAAAGGCAGCAATGGCAGACGGATCCACAGCAAGGCATTGGGGACAAAGAACGCCACTGGAACAAACTCTGCTTGCCACTCCATGATAGCAATCGGCTGACCATTCGCCACCCAGGGCCTTCCCAAAACAAAATCCCTAGCTTTGGCATCCAAGAAGCGGAAGATGTAGAGCCGATGAGCCAGAACAACAGCTTCAATCTCTCCGTTGACTCCAGCACGATAAAATTCTCGGATCAACACCTCCGGCGGCACCCATCGGGATAAGCTCTAGGTGATGATCGACCTGGATGCCCAACCACCCGTTTCATACTCCAGGGAGTGAGATGGGACCTGTATGATCTTCGGGAATAGCCGTTCAAGCTCTGCAATCTCCGCCAATGAAGGAGAAGATGAAACCCATTCAAAGCGGCTTGCCCGAGGGCCACTCCGCTGTCGACCGGCCACCGGGACACCATCAGACCAGCCGGAAGCGAAGCAATGGAAGAGGCTATTAGTCTACCATGGCTGATCGGAAGCAGAGGATAAATCACCGAAAGAACGAAGCCTCGGAACCTCGAATACACGAATCTTAAGCGTTTTTTCAACTTACATTGCCGACATACACCAAGGGTGAGTTAAAGTATCAACACCTTCCTTTACTAAAATCTGCCCGTCACATTATGTCTCACCATGTTGATATGGCACATCTGAAATCAGATGTAACGCAATATGAAATATATCAACAGAAGACGGATGTAGACCAATTGAATAAAATGGACAGTTACCACACCTTCCTCAAGGCCGGCACTTTTAAATACGACCAAGGAAGCGGAATTATAACTCATGATAAATTAAGAGATTTAAGTTGAATATAAATAGATATGAATCAAAATCGAATTAAATTAAATATAATTAATAAATAAGTTATATTTTAAGTTAACCTACCAATCTAAACTTGTTTGAAAATGATAAGCAAGCGGTTGACATAATTATTAAATGAAACAACTCATGTCCCATAACTTGCAAACCTAAAAAATATCTCATTAGACCTATTCAAGTTACGTTAGAAAATTACTTATATATTTTTAGTCAATATATAAAATAAATAAAATAGAAAATTATCATTCCTCATAAAAGAAATTATATCAAAGGTGCTTTGAGCAATACATTGCAGGGGCAAGTAATAACTATATTTAAGAAAAAAATGTATATTTATCTCTCCTTTTTTTTGAATAAAAATATTTTTGTTTATATTTTAGTAGTGATTATGAATAGATAATTAGTTTATGATTCTTTAATATTAGATAAATTACATGAGTTGATAAAGTATAATCTCATTTCAAGTTATACTTGATGAAAATAAATTGTGCATTTGTATCAACTCAAACATAACTTATTTATTAAATAGGTTAAATAAATCTTGTTGCTGCTGAAATCTGTCCTTCGACTCAGGCACGATCAGACGGGCTTCTGGATGGGCTCCTCCTGGGCGAACCTGCAAAACAGTCCTCACGCAGAGGCGTTGGGGGTGGCCCTCCGCGGAAGACCCTTCGACGCTTAAGTCAGCGGGGATCGGCAATCAACAAATGTGAGGAGAAGTCTCTCGTTGAAGAGTCTCTCCAGAGGTGGCCTTTCGAGAGCTCCGAGCAGAGGGGTGAGCAGAGATGGAAGGAGAGCGGGCCAGTAAGTAAATGCGCATACCTGAGAAGTCGGGAGACGTTCTATTTATAGAGGATCACCTGATTCCTTGGGGGCGTAGTGAGTCTGAAAGCGTTAGGATTCGAATCCAGTTTATTATGAAGTCAGTAGGATTCGTATTTTGTTAGTTAGAGGATCAACGACTGGGAGAGTTGGTTGATGTCTTGAGATTCAAAAACGGTGTAGGCTCCAGGGCTCTAGGCTACTCTTGGGTATAATTTTTGTTTAAACTCTCTCGCGCCAGATTCCGTAGAGGTGCTTGAGTGCCCTGGTCTGGTCGAGGCACGGATAGGAATGGCTAGCTGAGGCTGAGAGATAGGAATGGCTCGGCTGAGGCTGAGTGATAGGAACAACTCGGCCGAGCCCGAGAGATGGGAATAGTTCGACTGAGGCCGAGAGACAGGGATAGCTTGGCGAAGGCCGAGAGATGTGATCCACGCCTTGGGAATCCTTGGCTCGCTGAGGGGCTAAGGCGCCCCAATCCACTGAGGCTGATTCATCTCTAGCAGGTATTGCACAGCAAGTGGGAGTCAGGGTTGATCCTAATCCCTTGCACGATTATTAATGCAACAGCATTTTATCCCTCAACACATTCCCTCCACTCTCTAGTTCGAAGTGTAGGTTTGGGCATAGGAGTATAACTCCAGGTGGCACGATCTGAATGGGTTTGGATTTGACAGCCTGCATAATGATACCCTAATTAATGCTGTGCGGCCGCCTTGCCTTTATGGGACGGATCTGTCGCTTCCTAGGAGCAACGCTTGGGGAAGTGCCATGTAGTAAATCCCGGTTTTCACGGCGCCTGCAATGGTGGTTCCGGGCATTCCGATCAAGATGCCTTATCTTCTCTTTGAGGCGGTTTCCTTCGGGGAAAAGCAAAGTCAAAACAGCGCCATTCCCATTCGCAGCGCCCTTTCGTTCCTTCTTGGAGAATCTTGTTCCCCTTCTTCCTTTGCAACATCGCTTGGTGTTTCTTTCAACCAACAGCATGGTGAGGCCTTGCGACCTGGTCTCAGAGATTGTTGCCGAGGATTTGGGGAGAATATGCCAGAAGTATGGCATTCCCTCGGATATCATTTTGGCTGTCGGAGCTTGAGCATAGGGTCTCGCAAGAGCTGGAGGGTGAGATCTTTCTTTATGAAGATAGCCTGAAGGCAGACCTCTAATTTCCCCTTCACCCCTTAGTGAAAGAGATCATGAGATTCTATAACATCTGCCCGACAATGGTGGCTCCTAACAGCTGGCGAAGTATCATCGGGTTATCTCGATATGTAACCAGGTTCAGGTAACAACAACTCTATCCCTGTTCCGTATTTGTTACCATCTGATGTCCAGGAGGAGCTCAGAGTGGTCCTATATCGGACCTCGGAAGTCATTCAGGACGATCATGGATAAACCGTCGTCCATAAAGGAATGAAAGGTTCGATTCTTTATCGCCGAAGGGAACATCGGTTCCGGCTTTCCGCGGGGATGGGAAAACCCTATTAGGGATATGGAAGCGCATCTGGCCCTATCCGAACGGGAGAAGGAGGACCTAGGGGTCCTTCTTGATGGTCGAGTGTTCTCGCCAATGTCTTACTATCAGAGGAGGCTCTTTTTGCCGCCGGACTTAGCCCCGTTGACGTGCAAGGTAAGTCTTTTTCTTTCTCCCTTCCATTGATTTCATTCGAGCGAGTATATCTCGGTCTGATTGCTCGCCTACTGCACTTGCAGTCAAGAGATCTACGCTGGAGGGCCGCATAAAGAAAGAGTTGGGCAAGCACCCGAGAGAGGTTGGTAGTGCAGAGAGGCATAAGCCTGAGAAGAAGGTTCATCTTTTGGAGAGCACTTGTCGGAGGCTGGGCGAGTCAGGGCTAGCCGCGCTCTTTACCATCAAAGAAAGAATATGTGAGGAGCCGGCAGTGAGAGAGGGGTCCTCTCAGTTGGAGGAAAGCGTTTGCCCTGTTCGGGTCAGAGGTGGACCTGGGCGGTCCCGGGGACTCATGCGGTAAGCATGATCCCGTTTGTAGAACGAAGCAGGATTTCTTCGAAAAGATATAGCTTGTATGTCTTTACGGTTGAGTTGAAGGAGGTTGCTTACTTTTGTCGAAGTATCATAGGACGTCTTAGTTGCGTCAGAGAGTTTGAGAGATTACTCGTCTAGACCGAAGCTTTAAATAACTTTTTAAGAGTATGCCATTTGACCTGGCCGAGGTTTCAGATAATCACTCGGTTGTAGCCGAGGCTTCGGAATATCCTCGGTCATTGCCGAGACTTCAGAATATCACTCGGTTGTTGCCGAGGATTCGGAATATTGCTCATTCATTGCCGAGACTTCAGAATATCACTCGGTTATTGCCAAGGCTTCAGAATATCACTCGGTCGTTGCCGAGATTTCGGAATATCGCTCGGTCGTTGCTGAGACTTGGTAAGCAGCATCTATTTTTCATTATAACTTTTCAGAGAAATGATTGCAGCGATCATGTCATGAATCATAGAAATAAGATGCCAATACTGTAAATAAGGCAAGCCTGTAGAATGCATACCCTACTGATGATATATACAGAGATTGTCTGAATTCCACGTCCGAAGAATAGATTTCCTGCTCAGATCCTAAAGCTTGTAGGTGCCAGGTCCGATGACTTCCGCCACTTGATAGGGGCCTTCCCAATTTGGAGACAGCTTTCCTTGTTCTAATGGTTTGGAGACAGATGCTTTCCGAAGGACGAGATCGCCAGGTAAGAAGGATTTCCCTTTGATTCGGGAGGCGTGATAGCGAGCCACTCTTTGCTGGTATGCAGCAACCCTGATCCGAGCTTTCTTTCTGATTTCTTCCACCAGGTCGAGATTGGTGCGGAGCTGCTCGTCGTTAGCCTCCTCCGAGTAGTTCTCCACTCGTGGAGAAGGAAGCCCTATCTCCACAGGGATGACGGATTTTATGCCGAAGGCCATCTGGAATGGGGTCACACCGATGGTGATGGAGTTTCAACTGGTGGTGGCGGTGGCGCTATGCTGCTTACCGGATAGGTCTTTGGGAGGCGACCTAGCCCCGGGCTTCGGAGGTAGCCTTTCTTCGATTGGCCATGGGAGGAGTTCTCTTTTAGATCGAGATCCTTGTCTCCTGGATCACAAGTTTATGGGACTTGAGGACCCTTCCTCTAGCGCCAATTTGTTGCTGCTGAAATCTGTCCTCCGACTCGGGCGCATCGAGTGGGCTTCTGGATGGGCTCTCTCCTGGGCAGACCTGCAAAACAGTCCTCACGCGAGAGGCATTGGGGGTGGCCCTCTGCGGAAGACCCTCCGATGTTCAAGTCAGCAGGGATCGGCAATCAACAAATGTGAGGAGAAGGCTCTCGCTGAGAGTCTCTCCAGGGATGGCCTTTCGAGAGCTCCGAGCAGAGGGGTGAGAAGAGGTGGAAGGAGAGCGGGCCAGTAAGCAAGTGTGCATACCTGAGAAGTGGGAGACAGTTCTATTTATAGAGGATCACCTGATTCTTTGGGGGCATCGTGGGTCCGAAAGCCGTTAGGATTCGAATCCAGTTTGTTATGAGGTCAGTAGGATTCGTATCTTGTTAGTTAGAGGATCAACGGCTGGGAGAGCTGGTTGATGTCTTGAGATTCGAAGACGGTGTAGGCTCCAGGGCTCTAGGCCACTCTCGGGTATGATTTTTTTTAAACTCTCCGCGTCGGATTCCGCAGAGGTGCTTAGTGCTCTGGTCTGGTCGAGGCATGGATAGAAATGGCTCGGTGAGGCCGAGAGATAGGAATGGCTCGGCTAAGGCCGAGTGATAGGAACAACTCGGCCGAGGCCGAGAGATGGGAATAGCTCAGCTGAGGCTGAGAGACAAGGGATAGCTCGGCTGAGGCCGAAAGATATGGGGATAGCTCGGCTGAGGCCAAGAGACAGGGATAGCTCGGCTGAGGCCGAGAGATGTGATCCCGCCTTAGGAATCCTTGGCTCGCTGAGGGACAAGGTGCCCCAATCCACTGAGACTGATTCATCTCTAGCGGTTATTGCACAGCAAGTGAGAGTCAGGGTTGATCCTAACCCCTTGCACGATTATTAATGCAACATCGATTTTACCCCTCAACAAATCTTATCCAGTAACATGTATAATATACAAGTCGTGTTCATATGCAAATTTTTAACATAATTAATAAACAAATTATATTCAAATTAATACATTTGTCATTATACTTTAAAGTTGATATGGTTTTTTATAATCTATTAACATGATTTATCACTCCTACCCAAAAGTACTTTTTATGTGATACGGCGCTTTTCAATATTTTTAAAATACTTGATAAAAAATTTTAAAGTGCTTTTTAGGATAACATAAAAGTTGTTAAACATACTACTTGAAAAAAAATATTTTCATTAAACTTAAAGGTCACTAATTCAAATCACAAGATCAACCATATTTAATATTATAACATCGTAATAATATAATACAACTCAACTCAACTCATCTAAGCCTTTTTTTCAACTACATGATGTCGGCTACATGAATCTACTTTCTTCACTCTGCTCTATTCAGAACTAATTTATGGCTCCGACTCAACTCAACTCATCTAAGCTTTTTTCCAACTACATGGGGTTGGCTACATGAATCTGCTTCCTCCACTTTGCTTTACTTAAAACTAAGTTAACATTCAAATTACAAATAGTTATTTTTTAAATATTTCTATCTGTTGACACCAAATCACCGGCCTCGAGCATCCGGTCACCTCCTCCAGCGAGCTCCTCGCGCCTGCAAGCAAGTCCCGGGGGCCGAGATTCCGGCGGGGACCCTCCGACACTCAAGTCATGGTCTGGGCAACAGCCGTGAGTTTGAGGAAGCTCGAAAGAGAAAGAGAGAGAGATGACTCCAAGAAGAGACCTCGCTGTGAGCGTTTAGGGGTGTAATGAGTGTGTTACCTGGTCGAGGTCCCTCTTACCCTCTTTATAGGTGCTTAGAGTTTGTCTGGCTTGACTAGTTGAGGCCTTGTAATGATGACCTTGATGGGTGAAGTGTCAGAGCTGATGTCTGTGAGGCATGGGGTTCTACCACTTGTCAGAGCATTTAAGGTGATGGCAGCAATGGCAGAGCTTGCTTCCTTCTTTGATATGTCAGGACTGCAGGTTAAGTCCCATCAAAGTGGGTGACTGCAGCTGGTTGGTGGGTCCTATCCCATCGGAGAGGGGAAAGCCGGGGTCGTCCTCCCTGGCCAGGAAGTGCCAGGGCGGGGCCGGATAGGGATGGCTGGGGCCGGCCCGGCCAGCCCGGAGATGCCAGGGCGGGGCCGGCCAGGGATGGCCGGGGACGACGCGGCGGGCCTAAAGACGCAGGGGCCGAGAGGGGCCGGCCAAGGATGGCCGGGGCGACTCGGCGGGCACGAAGACGCCGGGGCCGAGAGGGGCCGGCCAAGGATGGCCGGGGCCGACTGGCGGGCACGGAGATGCCAGGGCCGGCTGGGAAGTGCCGGGGCCGCCTAGCTTGAACACGCCGGGGGCTGGCTAGGAGAGTGTCGGGGCCGGCTGGGAGATGCCGAGGCTGGCTAGAAGGGCCGGGGCCATCTAGCTTGGACACACCGGAGACCGGCTAGGAGAGTGTCGGGGCCGGCTGGGAGATGCCGGGGCCGGCTGGGAGGTGCCAGGCCGCCTAGCTTGGACACGCCGGGGGCCGGCTAGGAAAGTGTCGGGGCCAGCTGGGAGGTGTCGGGGCCGCCTAGCTTGGACACTGGGGGCCGGCTAGGAGGTGTCGGGGCCGGCTAGCTTGGACACGCCGAGGACCGCCTAGCTTGGACACGCCGGAGGGGCCGGCTAGCAAAGTGACGGGCCGCCTAGCTTGGACACGCCGGGGGGGCGGCTAGAAAAGTGCCGGGCTGCTTAGCTTGGACACGCCGGGGGTCGGCCAGGAAGGTGCCGGGTGTCGGCCTTGGAGCTGTCGGCCATGGAGGTGTTGGCCTTGGAGCTATCGGCCATGGAGCTGTCGGCCATGGAGCTGTCGGCCTTAGAGCTGTTGGCCATGGAGCTGTCGGCCTTAAGCTGTCGGCCATGGAGCTGTCGGCCTTGGAGCTGTCGGCCATGGAGCTGTCGGCCATTGGGGCTGTCAGCCTTGGAGCCATCGGCCTTGGAGCCGTCGGCTTTGGAGCTTAGAGCAATTGGATGCGCGTGGCTTTATGAGGCCATAAACGCTACCGTGGCCGAAGGCCCTTTGGAGGCCAAAGGGGGACTCTGTCGGTTTTCTTCCTTCATGGTTCTCTAACGGCGTTGGATCAGCCACATCAGATGCCCCCTTGCCCCTGAGTCGAAGCGGGTCCACCCCAGCAAGGCGAAAGGGGCGTTACCTTCCAAGTGGCTGATCCTCGCCTGCCTTTGGGGTCTTTATCCTTTGACATGAAGTTTAGATGTGGGTTCCCGTCAACTGTGAGCTGAGGAGTTGGCCTCTCCCAGCTATGAGCTATCTTGGGGCCTCTTGATAGCTGAAAGTAACCAGCGTCATGTTGCAAGTGTACAATTTAAACGAAGGTATTACCCGATTGGCCGTTGGCCGCTAATGCAGGGCTGAAGCCGCTGAGGCTGAAATGAAGCCGTTAAGGCTGTGACGAAGCTGCTGAGGCAAAGTTGAGGACGTTGAGTGCCTTTTGAACCCCGAAGGGCGACCTGAGAGTTGAGAGTCGTTAGAAGCCTTTTTAACCCCGAAGGGCGACCTGAGAGTTGAAAGTCATCAGGAGCCTTTTTAACCCCGAAGGGTGACCTGAGAGTTGAAAGTCATCAGGAGCCTTTTTAACCCTGAAGGGCAACCTGAGAGTTGAAAGTCATCAGGAGCCTTTTTAACCCCGAAGGGCGACCTGAGAGTTGAAAGTCGTCAGGAGCCTTTTTTAACCCCGAAGGGCGACCTGAGAGTTGAAAGTCGTCAGGAGCCTTTTTAACCCCGAAGGGCGACCTCAGAGTTGAAAGTCGTCAGGAGCCTTTTTAACTCCGAAGGGCGACCTGAGAGTTGAAAGTCGTCAGGAGCCTTTTTAACCCCGAAGGGCGACCTGAGAGTTGAAAGTCGTCAGGAGCCTTTTTAACCCCGAAGGGCGACATGAGAGTTGAGAGTCGTCAGGTGCCTTTTGTAATGAGCTGGCCTCGAGCTTTTGTGCTGAGCTGGGGTCGAGCTTAGAGTGCTGGCGCTTGGGGTCGACCGAGGTCTTCCCTGCTGGACCCGGGCTTAAGGTGCCGGCGCTTGGTGTCGACCGAGGTCTTCCCTGCTAGACCCGGGCTTTTTGTGCCGACCGGGGTTGGGCTTTATGCCTAGCTGGCCCAGGGCTTTTTGTACCGACCGGGGTAGGGCTTCATGCCTGGCTGGCCCAGGGCTTTTTGTGCCGACCGGGGTCGGGCTTCATGCCTGGCTGGCCCAGGGCTTTTTGTGCCGACCGAGGTCGGGCTTCATACCTGGCTGGCCTAGGGCTTTTTGTGCCGACCAGGGTCGGGCTTCATGCCTGGCTGGCCCAGGGCTTTTTGTGCCGACCGGGGTCGGGCTTCATGCCTGGCTGGCCCAGGACTTTTTGTGCCGACGGGGTCGGGCTTCTTGCGTGGCTGGTGCAGGGCTTTATCCGCCGATGGGTGTCGGGCTTCATGCCTGGCTGTTGCAGGGCTTTAGGTGCCGACGGGTGTCGGGCTTCATGCCTGGCTGGTGCAGGGCTTTAGGTGCCGACGGGTGTCGGGCTTCATGCCTGGCTGGCCCAGGGCTTTTTGTGCTGACCGGGGTTGGGCTTTATGCCTGGCTGGCCCAGGGCTTTTTGGACGCAAAAGCGAGGTTGGCCTTGGGTGTTAATGCAAGGTAGATCTTCCCTGCATGACAATTTTAAGTCTTAATGAAAGAAAACTGTCTTAAGTGCAATATACTTAGCTCTTGTAGCACCCATGTTTTTCCTTTTGTGGATTTGAGCACTTCCATCCGCTGGTGACCTGCCCCCCAGGGAGTCATGTTAGTCGGATTGGAAGTGTCGTTGCCCTTACTTGCCTTCTCTCGCATTGGAGGCCAGGACGAGATGCCTGTGGCCGGGAAGAAGCTGGAAACCGGGACAAAGCTGGAGTCCATTGAGGAAAGCCTCGACAGTTGGCGGTCATTGAAGATGAATGGCTGGGAGAGTCCATCGAGGGCGTTGCTGAGAGTAAAAAGGTCGAGGAGTTGCCGGGAGGGCTCTTTGCCTAGCTTTTTCTTTGAAGAGATTGATTGCCTTCGGTGCTGAAGCTTAAGAGCAGTAGTCAAAGCCTTTTGTCCTCATCTTCTTCCTTGTATTAATTGCAACGACACTCTTGGCTTGCTCTAGCCGATTGTTGAGCCTTTGAGTGAGCTCTTCCAGCCGCCGGTGTTGTTGTCCAGATGCTTCCTCATCTTATGATTAAGGTCCTCCCCAGATGACCCGAAAGACTAACAGAAGGCAGGAGATCGGTGGTGCTCAGGTGAAGCTTGATGGTGATAAGCTTCTCTGTGAGGAGATTTTTCGTGAGCGGATCACTAGCCAACTGGTGCAGCTATCATGGGCGACGTAAGAGGCTTGGGGTGCTGCTGAGTGGCCCCCGAGCATTGCTTCTGCAGTTCATGAACTGCTACTTTCAAAGCTTGATCTTGCCGATTGAGGATGGCCAGCTGGTTAATCAGAGCAACTGAAGTTGGTGGTGAAGGAGGAGCCGGGAGAGAGAGACTGGTCTTTTGTCACTCAGTGCGATGTGGATGCCCCCTAGCACGATTGGTAAGAACCTCTGGCATGCGCATCACCACCATAGCTATCTTAGAGGGGACGGAGACTTATAGCTCAAGGAGACAGCTTTCTTTCCTTCAGCGCGTCCCCCCTTCCTGGTGCGCAATCTGTTGACGCCAAATCACCAGCCTCGAGCGTCCGGTCGCCTCCTCCAGCAAGCTCCTCGTGCCTGCAAGCAAGTCCCGGGGGCCGGAGATTCCACGGGGACCCTCCGACGCTCAAGTCAGTGGTCTGGGCAACAGCCGTGAGCTTGAGGAAGCTCGAAAGAGAAAGAGAGAGAGATGGCTCCGAGAAGAGCCCTCGCTGTGAGCGTTTAGGGGTGTAATGAGTGTGTTACCTGGTCGAGGTCCCTCTTACCCTCTTTATAGGTGCTTAGAGTTTGTCTGGCTTGACTAGTTGAGGCCTTGTAATGATGACCTTGATGGGTGAAGTGTCAAAGCTGATGTCTGTGAGGCATGGGGTTCTACCACTTGTCAGAGCATTTAAGGTGATGGCAGCAATGGCAGAGCTTGCTTCCTTCTTTGATATGTCAGGACTGCAGGTCAAGTCCCATCAAAGTGGGTGGCTGCAGCTGGTTGGTGGGTCATGTCCCATCGGAGAGGAGAAAGCTGGGGCCGTCCTCCCGGCCAGGAAGTGCCGGGGCGGGGCCGGCCAGGGATGGTTGGGGCCGGCCCGGCCGGCCCGGAGATGCCAGGGTGGGGCCGGCCAGGGATGGCCGGGGACGACGCGGCGAGCCTGAAGACGCCGGGGCCGAGAGGGGCCAGCCAAGGATGGCCGGGGCCGACTCGGCAGGCACGAAGACGCCGGGGCCGAGAGGGGCCGGCCAAGGATGGCCGGGGCCGACTCAGCGGGCACGGAGATGCCGGGGCCGGCTGGGAAGTGCCGGGGCCGCCTAGCTTGGACACGCCGGGGGCCGGCTAGGAGAGTGCCGGGGCCGGCTGGGAGATGCCAGGGCCGACCAGAAGGGGCCGGGGCCGCCTAGCTTGGAGACGCCGGGGACCAGCTAGGAGAGTGCCGGGGCCGCCTAGCTTGGACATGCCGGGGGCCGGCTAGGAAAGTGCCGGGGCCGACTGGGAGGTGCTAGGGCCGCCTAGCTTGGACATGCCGGGGGCCGGCTAGGAAAGTGCAGGGGCCGGCTGGGAGGTGCCGGGGCCGCCTAGCTTGGACACGCCGGGGGCCGGCTAGGAGGTGCTGGGGCTGGCTAGCTTGGACACGCCGAGGGCCGCCTAGCTTGGACACGCCGGGGGGGGGGGGCGACTAGGAAAGTGCCGGGCCGCTTAGCTTGGACACGCCGGGGGGGCCGGCTAGGAAAGTGTCGGGCCACCTAGCTTGGACACACTGGGGGCTGGCCAGGAAGGTGCCGGGCCGCTGGGAGGTGCCGGGTGTCGGCCTTGAAGGTGTCGGCCTTGGAGCTGTCGGTCATGGAGCTATCGGCCATTGGGGCTGTTGGCCTTGGAGCTGTCAGCCTTGGAGCCATCGGCCTTAAAGCTATCGGCCTTGGAGTTAGAGCAATTGGGTGCGCATGGCTTGATGAGGCCATAAACGCTACCGTGGCCGAAGGGCCCTTTGGAGGCCAAAGGGAGGCTCCGTCGGTTTCCTTCCTTCATGGTTCTCTAACGGCGTTGGATCAGCCACATCACTATCCATGTTAGTTTAGGTCTACCTCTACCTCTATCCTTACTATGAATTGTTAAAAGATCACTCTTTTTAACTAGAGCATCTAAAGGTCAACATTGTCCAAACCACTGCAATCGATTTTTTCTTATTTTACCTTCAATTGGGATTACTCCTATCATTTTTTATATGTTATTTCTAAATCTATCTTTAAAGTTTTACCACATATCCATCTTAACATATACATTTCTATTACACTTAATTTATTCACATGTTATTTCAATATTTTTCAACACTCTGTTCCATATAGCATAGCTGGCCTAATAGCTGTTTTATAAAATTTTACTTTCAATTTTAATGAGATGCGTCAATCATACAATACTCACGCAATACTTCCCCACTTAATCCATCTACTTTAACTCTATGATTAACATCTTCATTTATTTCACCTTCTTATTGGATAATTGATCTTAAATACCTAAATTTTTACTCCTTGATATCTCGTGACTTGCATTCTTCACTGTTTCTTCATTTATATTTTTAATCCCACTAAAATTATATTTCATGTATTTTAGTTCTACTAATCTTAAAACCTTTAGATTCTAAAACTTCTCTTCAAATCTCTAGCTTAGCATTTACTTCAGATTTAGTTTTATCAATCAACACTATATCATATGCAAATAACATACACCATAATATATTATATATATTATATTATATTATATAATAATTTATAATATTATTATAAATTATTATAATATATATAATATATAACTACTACATATAATATAATAAATATTGTATGAAAAATATGATAATAATTATAATATAGTATACTAATATTATATTATTTTTAAATTTTATAATATTAAAAGAATAATATATCAT
The DNA here is from genome assembly GCA_900491605.1 of Calamus simplicifolius. NCBI lineage: Eukaryota > Viridiplantae > Streptophyta > Magnoliopsida > Arecales > Arecaceae > Calamus > Calamus simplicifolius. The sequence continues at coordinate 515,022 of UESW01004120.1, read as the reverse complement.
AATATTATGTTATTATATTATTAGATAATAATTATTATACTTTTAACAATATATTATAACATAATTATTAAATAATAGTAAAATATTGTAATGATTATAATAGAATATTATCATATTTTCCTATACTATATTATAATACTACAATATGGTATTTTTATATTACATATTGTTATACTAATTTATAAATTAAAAATAATTTATAATGGTGAATTTTTAATATAAATAATTAGATAGTTAAAGTTACTTTAATGTTTTTATTTTTATTATAAAATTATTTTTAATTTAATTATTAAATAAATATAAAGTTTTATGTTTCTTTAAAAATATAATTATTAAATAGAAAACAACCTTCTATGAAAGCTTTACTTTTAAAAGTTTTATGGCTAAAAGCTTAACCGCCAACAACTCCAAATAAAGCTTTATAAAGTCTTGAAACCGTTTCAAGTCCAAGATCCTCAAGGAGTGCTCGCTCATTCACAAAGTTCAACCTCAAAAATTACTAGATTGCTAAATAAGGTCCACATTACTAAAAGCAATATTAAAGCATAATACAATGTTTCACCATAGCAAAAAAATATTTGTGAACCCATTCAAATTCGGATGGTGAACTGATCCGGTCATCATATTACATCATGTTTTCCCAAATCCATGTTTTAGAAGAGCGGAGTGCATAATCAACCTTAAAGAGCAGCTATGTCACGAAAAAATCTTCATATTATATGGGGCAAGATCATGCTGTTTTCAAGGGAGACGCGTCGGCTTATCTCAATCCATATAATGTGCATCACAGACATCCACATCCAGAGATCATGCTTCAGGGCAAAACAATAGTATGAACCGTAAGTAGTTGGCATAATTGCATGATTTGATGATACATCATTAAATTGTTCTTTTTAGTCTCAAGGCAAAATTATTAGTTTGCAACTTCCTTTAGTAATGTTTATATTCCTCTTTTTAATATCTTTGAGCTGCTATTGTAATGTTCTGATGTTTTAAAATTCAATTAAGGATGCACTTTGCTGCTTGCATTGTTTGTGATTATCAGGTGAAAAACCAGAAGAGGAGAATGACATAATTCACTGTGTTTAGTTAAAGCACAGATTTCTTTCTTTCTTTTCTTTAGGTGTAACGAGAAAAATCATAAGTGCCACGTTGGTGTAATTTATTATGGACACTTTTTTCTCTGATACAGCAGTAGGGCTGGAACTAGACTTGAATCAAAGACATGACTGACACAGCTATGTTAAGAGTGTCAATGATACATACGGTTCAGTATCCAAGATAGTTGATGGTAATCACCATAATATTTCTTCCAATATAGAATTAATTTAGATATTAAGAAAAAAATAAGTATAGGATTTTGATGGAGGGTAAATCATCACAGCATAAATTAGCTGACATTGGCAAACGAACTAGGCCCACCTTAGAATCACGGCCAACCCTCCTCTTGGCCAATCCTCGATCAGCGCCGAATATCTCGGCTATCAAATCACTGAATTATAAAGATCTCAGAACTCCTTCCCGGAATGGTCAACTATAAGCGGAAACAAGAGTCTCATACAGCTCTCCTTCTTTATAATTCATACGATTACGAATCCCCATAAGGTATACGTCAATTCTGCCTTATCACCTTCAATTTCCATAACAGCCCTTCAAAAATCAGGTAACGGTTTATCAATTCTCTTCCCTCAAATATCAGACCCCAAGAGCCTTACAAAAAGTAGGAACCTCTATGTGAGAAGGGGACCCCCTCTTGATCCTCCTCTTGAGAAAACCTTCTCCTTATATCTAAAGCTGTGAATCTTCCACTAACTTGGGCATCAGAGGGTCCTTTGCAGGGAGCGCCCACCTTCTTCCCCATGACTAGATGCTATTTTGCAAGTCCGCAAGGACGGAAGAACGCCACCCGGATCCTAACGTGTGCTGCCACCTCATCCTCAAGTCGAAGAATAAAAATCTGCAACAGATTGGCATCAAAGAAAGGGCCTTAAGTCCCTCAAAACTTAAAATCTTAGGAGAAAAAGTTTCAAAAACGAAGAACACTATTCAAAATGGTAAATCGCAAGAGGACAGTCGTAGATGGCTGCAGTCGTAGATGGCTTCCTCTCAAAGGCTTGATCCCTTACAGAATACAACATCTTTGCCACTGCCCCAGCCTAACGCTCCACCGCCACCCACGGCTCCTGTCACGCAAGACCAATTCAATACGTTGGTCCAACAAGTACAGGCATTAGCACAGCTGGTACAGGGACTCCAAGGAATCCCTCTTCCAACTGCACCCAATCACCAAACGCTCGATGGAGCAGTTGCACCGGTTCAACCGACAGCCCCTCCACCCAACCGATTGGAGAGTACAAACCTCCTACAGCACCCTAGCCATGAGGCAGAGGAAGCGGAGCCCATTCCACGAAGACAGGGACTTCCCCTGGCCTCGTCGGGTCCGCTCCTTGCCTTCAATTTCTTTCACCACGGTTCGATGCCAAGACGTCGATCTCCCCACCAAGCCTCTTTGACCGTCCAGACCAAGGTGTTTGAGCAAAAGATCAAGGAAATGCGCCTGGAATTGGATGCTGTGAAGCATGCCTCCTTGCCAGAATCTCGGGTAGAGCAAAGTTTGCCCTTCACTAGGAAGGTTATGGATGAGGCTATCCAACTACAGATCAAGCTTCCTGCCATCAAGCCATACAATGGAACGATAGACCCGGATGACCATCTAAGTAGCTTTCGGTCAATCATGATGTTCCATGGAGCCTCATATACAATCTTGTGTCGGACCTTCCCTCAACTCTTAGGGGACCCGCCAGAGTATGGTTTAGCACATTAAAGCCGAACTTCATCGACTCATTTGACGAGCTTGGCCAGTCCTTCACTAGTCAATTTGTTAGTAGATGCCGTTATTGGCAAAGGTCAAATTCTCTCTCCAAACTAAATCAACGAAAGGGGGAATCCCTAAAAAGTTTCTTAGACCGTTTTAATACGGCTATGTTGGAGATTGACCATCTCAACCATGAGGTGGCTATGTCCGCCTTAGCGGGCGAAATATTAAAGAAGGGAGACTTCTACCTGGCTCTAAAAATAAACTATCCCTGAAGTGTTTTTGACATGATAACCCTGGCAGACAAATATGCAGGGTGGAAGAATTTAGAAGATCAGCATGAGCTGAAGAAACAAAGAGGAAGGAGAAAAATAGCCCGAACAATCTTCGAGTATATCATTAGTAAAGTATCGTTATAATAAACTTTACCTTTTAATTTAAGCACTTATCTCTAAATAACCATCTTTTTCAAGATGTTGATGAAAGGCATGTCTCATCTAATTGCTGACCTTATGGGTCCAATTCCTCCAAGCCTCGGCAAGGCCGAGCTATCTCCGTACCTTGGTTGGGCCAAGTAAAATTTTTTTTCAAACCTTGGCATGGTCGAGCTTTCGCCATATCTTGGCTGGGCCAAGTAAAAAATTTCGTCGAACTCGACACAGCCGAGTTTTCTCCATACCTTGGCTAGGCCAAGTAAAAAATTTTTGAACCTCGGCACGGCCGAGCTATCTCCGTACCTCGGCTAGGCTGAACTATCTCCATGCCCTTGTCTAAGCCAAGTAAAAATATGCTTCGAACCTCGGCAGGGCCAAGCTTTCTCCATAGCTTGGCTGGGCCAAATAAAAAATTTCTCCAAACCTCAGCATGACCGAGCTATCTCCGTACTTTGGCTAGGCCGAGCTATCTCCATACCTTACTGGGCCAAGTAAAAATATTCTTCAAACCTCAGCATGGCTGAGCTTTCTCCATACCTCAGCTAGGCTAAGTAAAAAATTTCTCCGAACCTTGGCACGATCGAGCATTCTTCGTACCTTGACTGGGCTAAGTAAAAAATTTCTTTGAACCTCAGCACGGCTGAGCTTTCTCCGTACCTCGGCAGGGCAGTCATTTCTCCGAACCTTGGCAGGGCCGAGCTTATCTCTGTACCCGGCAAGGCCGAGCTATTTCTCTGTACCCCGATAGGACCAAGCATTTCTCCATACCCCGACAGAACCGAGCCATTTCTTTAAACCCCGACTGGGCTGAGCGATTTCTCCGAACCTCGGTAGGACCGACCCATTTCTTCGAACCTCAACAACGCCGAGCTATTTCTACATACCTTGACAGGGCCAAACTATTTTTGCATGCCTAGGTAGGGCTGAACACTTAATCTCTCTAAAACTCGGCAAGGCCAAGTATATTGCAGTGGCTCAACATTTATGCCGTCATCATGACGTGCCTCTACGAATTTAAATCCCACAAGTGAAACTGAGCCATCATGATCTCTACTCCTCTTCAGTCTAGGAAGTGCAGAACATGTGACGCAGGATAAAATTGTCACCACATAAATTGGCTAACGTGGGCAGATCACGGCCAACCGTTCTCTTTGGCCGATCCTCGGCCCGCATCGAATATCTCGGCTATCAGATCACTGAATCACAAAGATCTCAACACTCCTTCCTAAAATGATCATCCATAAGCGAAAACAAGAGTCTAATACGGCTCCCCTTCTTTATAATTCATAGAACCATGAATCCCTCTGATAAAGTATATGCCAATTCAACCTTATCACTTCTTAACTTTCATAATAGTCCTTCAAAAATTAGGTAACAACTTATCACATTCTCTTCCCTCAAATATCGAGCCCTAAGAGCCCTAGAAAAAGAAGAAACCTCTTTATAAGAAGAAGACTCCCTCTCGATTCTCCTCTTGAGAAAACCTTCTTTCCATATCTGAAGCTGTAAATTTTTCATTGACTTAAACATGAAGAGTCCTTCACGAGAGCACTCACCTTCTTTCCAGCAATTGAACATTGTTTTGCAGATCCATGGTGACAAAAAAATGCCACCCAAATCTTTACGTGCATTATCATCTTATCCCTAGGGTGCATTATCATCTTATCCCTAGGTTAAAGAACAAAAATCTGCAGTAACAAAATTCATTAAAAACTTATTTATATATGTATATAAATTATTTTATTTTTTATGTTTAAAATTTATAAATTATTTAAACTTAACTACATAGCTAAATTTAGTTTCGCCTCTCTTATAAAACCAATTCATCAGCAACTTATATAAGAGTCAGACAGCCGCCTCCACCCGGTTGATCAGATTGTTGTCCGGTGATGTTTTAAAAAGGCGCACTAATAACTTGCAAAAGTTGAGTCTGCGAACTCTTCATTGCTCCCTGAATTTTTTCTTTCGGGGGTTGTAATGAGGTGCACCTAAGCTCAGTGTCTCTTTCATCAAATGAGCTCGCTGTCTGGATCCATACAGGGGAGGCTGCTGCTCCTAGAGAAATAAGATGGCCAGAAGTCGCAGGACTAGGGATCAAAGCCGATCACCAGCAGATATAAAGTGCTCAGCCTTTTTGTGCAAAGAAAAAAGAGGTGCTTGCTAAGATGTTTTCTTCTGTTCTTTAGTTGAACTGCAGGCCATGCTTGTCAACAGGTATAAACGTGAGAATCAGTAAATAAGACGGTAGAGGAGCAGACTCAGGACTTAACCATGATGCATTAACAGTGGAAACTTCAAAAAAATAAAGAAAAAAAAAGGTGGTATTATAGTTGAATTTAGTCCAATGGCTGCTAAGTTCTATTATGCAACCACAATTCCTCTTTATTCAAGAAGCTGTTGTTCAAGGGATAATCTCCATTATTTGTGCCAATCAACTTGGAAGTGGCAAGTCCAATTTTCCACTTAACAAGGACGAACATCAGAGAGGAAAATATACCTCATTCTATAATAGGCATAGAGAGAAGGGCATACATACGCTCTCTTGAAGGCACGATGGAATGGTGGATTGGGGTTTCAGATAGTTTGGAGTTGGTTGTGTAAGCATACTTTGGTGGTTCTAAACAGTACATATGAACCAGCATGGTGGCATTCATGCTTCTACTGGGTAGCGTACCTTGTGAAATGGAGCCTCTAGTCTTTCCGAGTCGGAATCTAATTCAAATGCAGCAGCCCAACTTCTTGGGAAACGGAGTCATTCGCTTGTCATGCCCCTTGCTGGCATGTTTAGAATGAATGGAATGCAAAACTCTTCCCTGCAAGACAGGCTTCAGACTGGTTTCATCCTCAACAAAATCATCCATGCCTTCAAGTTTTGGAGCAATATATGTCCAAAGAAACTATTGGATATTCCTTGAGCTGAACTCGTTACCAAGTAAATAATTCCACTGTGTTTGCTCCTTCCCCTGCTGTACATTCCATTATTAATAAAAATGTACTTCCTCTGTTTTTCAAAAACTGCTGCAATGCAGATCATACATCATTTCTTTGTAGATTTCACCAATCAGTTGAAACATTACCAGATAAATGTAAACTTTTGACAGGGTAAATTGAAAACTAACATCTCCTAGACTCCTACAATGTAATTGTTTTTCATCCCTTTTACATCTGAAATGGCTTGGTAACACAGGTTGCACACAGTAAAACGAAACATAAACCTACATTATCTTTGAACATTTGATAAAAATATAAGCTAAAAACTATTTTTTAGGGGATTGAAGCAATCAAGACCAGCAGATTGCTACTTATAGAACATCAAATTTACGTCTTACTAACATTCCTAGACATGAAAAAATGTGGGTCCATAAACTGCTCTGAAATATTAGGGATAAGGTTCAGGTCCTTTTTCTATACAGTCTGACATTTCTACTGACATTTTCCAAAGCAAGTCCATCGTAGGCTAAGCAGCTAAATGGTCTGAATGAGCCCGAACTACATGAGCCTAAACATCAGCTCGCTCTTCAGATACAATACAACGGCAAACAGCCTTTTTCTTTTCCCCTTTTAGCATCACTTATGAAACCAGAAACTAAACTGAAAATATAGCTTATTCAAGAATACTCAACCTTTTTCCCCCTAGCATCACCAGCTTCCCATTAGGCATCGCTGTTGTTTTTTCTGTTTTCAAAAATCCAAGAAGAAATATAATGTTGACTAAACATTATGTATGATGAAACGTTTTTATTTTCTAAAATTGTTTATAAAATCTACAAAGTTCTAGGAAGCAAAGATTTAGTGCTTTCCAAAAAGAGTGAAAGCAGAAGCAAGGGATAACGCTATCTTCACCGTTAATCTTCTTGTGATATGTCACCAATTTGCAAAGAAACAAAAATAGAAACTATAATGTTGCCAAACAGACTCTAACAACATAAATATCTTATTCCAGAATTATCCTTTTATTGATCAACAAACAATCTAGTGAAAATGATCTAATATCATACCTGTCCACCTTGAGTTTCTAAGATCGCATAAGGTGCAAGCCAAATTGATGGACCCTCTGAATAAGATGGCTCTCAAAACACAGAATTCAGAAACACTGCAGCCTTCAACCACAGAACAAGCAGAGTTGTCTGGTTCTAAGTGCTAATTAGTGTATTTTCTAGAGCTTTGACGCTTTTAGAAACTGGACCCAAGTTCTACTAAACAAAGGATCAGTTACCACCATTGTCTATATAATATGTCAATGTGGTGTTCCTACTAAAATTTCAAGCCTCTTAGAAATTATCAACTTATCATTACCTAGAAGGGAAAAAGAATTACTTACAAGCTCATGTGGATCATCTTGACGTTCCATTCTCTACCTAGTTGATGGAAAAATAGTGCACTAAGCGATCGTACTGCTTTCCTCTAATTCCATTACCCCTTCTCTCCTTGTAGGAGAGGGAGAATAACAGCTTCAATGAGAAAGCTTTACTTGGTTCATAAGCCCATTCCTTGAATGCCCTTGCATTTGCCTGTGTTGTCTCTCCCTGTATTTGCATTTCTCCTGGATCCTGCAGGAAAGGAGTTGCCCCACATTTGCAGCATTAACTAGGCAAAACTATTCATGATGTTATCCATCTATAAAGTCAGTCATCAAACAGAAACAAACGCTACCAACAAAGCGCACACATTCTACCATGTTGCGTTGCCACGAAATTAGATCAATAGACAGAATCATAGCTTCATAGTCCTATATGAATTCTTTCAAAATCAATGTGTGCTTACTCTTTCTGAGATCAGTGTACAATGAACATTATGGCTGAGAGAATGTATTTGAACTTGTCCAATATAAATGGCAAAATGCCTGAATTAACTGCAATATATTTTTTTTTAAAGACCTCTTCTTGTTTATGCTAATTTTACAGGAAGTTATAGCAGAATAAAAAAAAGGATTCATACAGCCGACCCCAACTAATTTGGATTAAAGCTTTGTTGTTGTTACTATTGTATAGCTTCCACAACTCCAAATTACCCCCCATATACATGCTGATGATCATATCTGTGTCAAGGCGAACAATTCAGAGATCTCTTACCCTAGTTGACTAAGGATTGCCAGCATAACAAGTGGTTCATTGACTAATCATGCCTTTCAAGCTCTCAAGTAGGAATGATTTAGCTTAATGCAATTCCATCAAGCTTATGTGGCAACCAGAGAAAAAATAAATAGATATGTTTGATTGTGGTCATTGGCATATAACATATTTCTTATTTTCCCTTACATCAAGTTCATATTCTATGTTGGCGCTACCATTCACTCAAGGATCTGTCTAAATTAATAAAAAAAATTATATAAGCAATTTAAGGCTGGGGGTTGCATGAGATTGACCCAACTAAAGGAGCAGAGGGTGCTGAAACTGATGGACCTTGATACACAAAAGTTGAAGTGGTAAATTGAGTACTAAGGCTCAGATGCTTTCAGAAGGTTGTCAAAACATGAGCAAAATGCTGTTTCATAAACTATCTTTTGTGCATGACCATAGATTGTAATGATATAAGTTTTTGCCACTAACTCTCTTTTAATTCTCTTTTATCTTTACAACATCAGCTTTTTCATCCTTGCAATCAAATAAATTGGCATTGCCAGAATAAGTTAAATCTTGGAAGTTCAAATAGGCACTCGCAAGCATACATAACTTTTTGCATGGGGTTACAAGATCTCTAGTCCATAAAAGGTGATTTGTTTTAAGGAGACCTGACATTGGCTTGCAAGAATCTCTCTTCTAGGTCGGATGTTGTTGGCAACCTCATGCCATGCAACAATATTCCTTCTCATTTTTCACTTCTCTCTAGATAATGAACATATACTACTCTAATTTCTTGTCTTGCATGTTAAGCTATCAAATTTAAAATAGGATGGATGCTACAAATTTTAAGAAGTAAACATTTTGCTGGCCAGAAATTATATCGAGAAAAGAATAATTCCTCCTTGGAATAAAGTTGCCATGTTTTTGAGTCATCCTTCCTCGATTGAAAGGAATTTTTGCTTATGTTTATTTTCCTCAATTCATTGCCTTTCTTTTCCAATGAACTAATTTTGGTTAGTTCTCAGTAGAACTTGGCGCAATGGGTAAGGTTGTTCCATTGTAGTTTGGGTGCCTATGGGTCTGCAACATGGAAATAGTCCCTCATATGGGAGTAAGGCAACATATATCTAACCCTTCTCAAACCTTGCAGTAACGGAAGCCTCATGCACTAGAATGCCCTATTTGGTCTTAGGTAGTTCTCAAGCATCAAAGGACAGTTCCAGAAATTTGAGCAAATTGATGTCAGTCTTCAATATGACTACTGTACTTGATGCTTCAGTGAACTTGATGTTGTCTATTATTAGAAGGATGACATAGAATAAATAAAAAGGTCTAACAAAGACTTCGTTAGAGATTTGTAGTGAACTTGGGGGGTCAAATTAATTCAAGTATATGGGTGGTCCACAATGTTTCAATAATCATGCATCAATCTAGCATTATTCACTTCCAAATGAGCACATAACACCATGCCATGCATCATTAAAAAATAGCATGACCTAGCCCAAGAATGAACATACATACATACATACATACATAGAGAGAGAGAGAGAGAGAGAGAGAGAGCCGATCATCAGCCAAGTAGCCTACCCAGCATAGTTTGAAATTTTGCAAGCTTGGGCAGCAAAAAAATAATTAATTAATTAGATTCTAAATGAGGAAAAGAAAAAGAAAATCCAAATCTGGTGGGTCAACCTACAATTGGCTGGTCGAGATTAGGCAGGGCCTAGTCAAAAGAATAGACCCAATGACTAGGCTAGGTGAAACCTAGGCATAAGCATTGGGCCTAGCAACCAGTGTGTAGCCCGGCCTGATCTCTGTTTGATCAGCTCTAATCATTAATTATGGACATGTACAGAAGCTTGTACAAGAGCTTGTATGCAACAAAAAAAGTTTTTGGACATTAAAGTGTTTAATTAACTTAGATGTTACGTTTAATTAGATCAATAGTAGTCTATTTGGTCATGGTTCTATGCATCTGGGACCTTATTGTAACCTTACATAATGTATCGTTGTACAGGAAGCTGCCAAAGAAGGGGAAAAAATGCTCATTACTATGTAAAAACAATACATTTTATGGAGTATCTTAGCTTTAAAACAGTCATTCAACACTGCATGACATCGAATATTTCAAAGTCAAACTACCTGAAAGCATGCAGACCAGAATATTGTAACCTTTCCTCATTTGATGATACTTTCTTTTGGTTTTGATAATGTCATTGGCTCTAAAGTTTTGCCACTGAATTGTATCTCAAATGCTGGAGATATAGATTTTGATAGTGCCATGAAGTTGTATCTCAAATGCAAAGTTGTCATAAGTGACAATGATGCAGAACTTCACTAGATCCTATTTTGAATCCCAGCCCTTCTTTCTTAGATTACCCATCTGATGTGACAGTCAAATTTAAAAGTTTCTTAGAGGATAGCATGATTGAGAGGATTAAATTACAACGAACACAAATATAAATACGATGGCTTTTCCTTGGCGCAGCAGCAGATTAAAGAAGTGAAATGTAGCATCTTGTGACATTTTATATTGGCTACACTACAGTATGGTACAGTACCATAGGAAAAGACCAAAGCAAATAAAACTCATGCTAGTCCTAGTAGTCCCTCTTCTTTGCTTTATTTCTTTTTTAGTTGATTTTTTTTTTTCATTCTTCCTTCCTTCCTTTCTTTATTTCCTTTTCCTTGCTCTTCATTTCTCTTCTTCCTTCTTTCCTTCCTTCCTTCCTTCCTTCCTTTATGTCTTCTTTTTCTTCTTCGTTCCTTCCTTTCTTTCTTTCTTTCTTTCTATTTTCTTCTTCTTTCCTTGCTTTCTTTTTCTCTTTTTCTTTTTTATACTTTCCTTTCTTCTTTCTTTTCTCTTCTTCTTTTTCTACATGGATGGGTTTCAAAGTCCTACCCCATCCTGTTCCTGTTTTCCCATAAGAACAGAGAGGGATGGTGAAATGAGACGAGATAGTTGGGATGTTTCCCATCTCACCAAGATATAAAACCTGAATAATAAGAACCTTATATATCATCAAGTTCTGAGAAAACTAAGCCTATGTCTTCTAATAGCATTTTCATTCCTTATACCATAAGGTATAATAATTTTGACTCCTAAAGATTAGCAACAATCAATTACAAGGGCATCAAATGCCAATGGCTCTTATAAATTAAAATGAATGAAACGAAGCCAGATATGAGAAAGCTGTCAAAACCTTTGAGCAATGGCCAACATCCTGAAAAACTACAGAAGAAACTCACAATCCACTACCAAACTGAATGGTACATGAAGGTCAAATGACAGCATTGAAGATTAGTCTTGGAGTTTCAATGATAATGATATAGTCGGTAAAATTTTCTGACTCACAATGGAATTAACCTGAATAACATGAGTTTTGTCCTTTCATCCAGATGATGAAATTTAGAGGCCTTATTCAGAGCTGATACCAGAAGAAGAAGAAAAATAATAATAATAAAAAATTCCTTTCATATTATCGATCTCTATAAAAACTTTATCTGTAATTATAGTTTTATGCTAGCCAATCCCAAGTAATTTAGAATTAAGGCCTTGTTGTTGATGTTATTGTTGTTTATAAAAAAGCTTACCTGTAGCATCTTGTAGTGTTTAAACTTCCAAACTTGGTTCTTCCCTACCAAAATGAAACAGGATACTGGGATGTATATTCCATTGTTTCAGCTCCAATTTAACCTTTTCAAACAGGATATATATATATATATATATACCGTCCCGATAGGTTTGTAGTTTTATTCAGAACTAATGCTTATTATTAAGAATGCATGCAAGCCATGCACGTGCACAGTTCACACGAACGCTACAGCTAAACAATCATTAGTATAATTCAAAATATGCTTTCTAAGCTAAGGGTACTAATAAATCTCTCTATATATGTTTCTCAGCACACAAAAAAAAAAAAAAAAAATCCTCAATTCCTATTACAAGAACCAACATCAAATAGGCTGAAATCCCAGATCGGATCATGAATTTTGCTTGGAAATCGATAGAAACCCGAAAAAAAAAAAATTCTTAGTTACAGAAAAAATAGGAGCATACGTTCAAGCAAATCCAACCTGCATTCGTACCACAAGAAAATAAAACGAGCACTGGAGGAAAAATCGAAAACTTACACACTGAGGCTTGAATCCAGCTTCCGCACGACAAAGAACCGAGCACGCGACGCATTCGACATCCAGGAACGAATTCAACCACTCCCCCACTGGAAATCCTCATCCAAAGCCGAGTTCCGCCTCGGCTAGGGATACGGTTTGGGAAGGGGAAGAGAGCCGAAAAGTTCGGAGGTGAGGCTACAGTTAAACGCTAGAATCGGAATTGGGGTTCCGGCCAAGAGGGACACGGGGCAACGCCTCGTTTGGGCTTTTTTAATCCACATCGAGTCGGAAGCGGTGTTACGAGGAAGGAAAAGTCTTTGTACATCGCCGGTGCAATAAGACCTATGGGAACTGTATCATCTCTTTTGATTGGTTCATATAAAGTCTATATATAATAATATCAAATCTTACTATAATGTAACATTCTGAACGTAACGAATATTTAAAGCAGTTTACTTTTTTTAAAAAAAATTAGCGTACGAACAAAAATGCTTTTTCCTCCATCCTAGCGCCATTTTACATTGGATTTCATCTGTGCAAGAAGAACTCTTTCTTCCCCTTTCTTCCCCCTCGCTCTGGATTTCGGAAGCATCACCGGAATCAGTTGAGCACGAACCGTCGCCCTCGCTCTGAGACTCGGTCGAAAAAAAATATTTCAGCTTCGAGGCTGGAATACCTGGCTACTGGAGTCTTTGTACAAAAACTTCTAGAGGAAATGTTGTCCGCAGCATGAAGTAAAAAGTCCTTCTTCCCACTTCTTTGTAAAGCTCCTTTATTACACCAACTGTTTTTTCTGGTTAGAGTTAGTTAATGCGTCACCAAACCGTTTAAAGCGCGGGTAACTTCCTTAGAACAAAAGAGTTATGACATTCTGGGAGTCATAACTGTTTAGAGTTTACTATTTTGTAAGCATGAATGTCATAACTGTTTTAACTAGGATGTTATACCTCATGAACTAGGGTGTTAGTGGTTCGGCCTATATTCACCCTTATTTCCTATCCATATAGCTCTAGTGTCGTCGTTAAAGCTACGATACACCTGATGTACTATTAAGACATCATAGTTATAAGCCTAGGATACCCGTGCTTCAAATGAATGTTGGAGAAAAGCCTCGCGACACCGTAGTTACAACGCTACGACACCCATGCTTATAACCTTCGCGATCTTCGTATGTTGCTTTCGGGGTGTCGTAGCTTGTTCTATGGGGTGTCTTTAAATGCTATAAAGGGTGTGTCGTGCTTATAAATGACGCTGGAGAGCAGGCCCGCGACACCCTGTATGAAGAACAATCCCCGCGATACCCCGCTTTAACAGTCACGTCATCGGTGTCGTCGCCTTAAAGCTAGGGTGTCGTCAGATGAGAACTGGGGTGTCGTTAACAGCCTGAGTCGGTGCTGTCGTCGTTCGCGACACCCCAGTTGAAACTTCACGACACCCTAGCTCTCATCTGACGACACCCGTGGTTATAACTGACCACGGCGAGAAGGCCCGCGACACCCAAGTTACTAAAAATTATTTTTATTCATCACAAAAATAAAGAGAAGATGGAAAGAAAAGAAAAAAGTACATGAGCCCTCACTGGGGCTTGTCATCTGCTTCGGTCGCTACCGAGCTCCCCCCACGCTGCGGGGCTAACTCGGCGATCTGGCACTGGAGGGACTCTACTTGCCCCTCCAGTCGGCTGTTGTCCCGACGCAGGACCTCGATCTGTCTCGTTGAAACGGCCATGTATTGCTCGGCCGCCCTGTGGAATCGCTCGCTGTTTGCGAGCGACTCTGCAAAGACCTCCAAATCGATGCTTACTGTTCTGCGTCGGCTCTCAGGGGGGCCAGTCGATCGCCCATCGCCTATAGAAGTCATATCAGTATACAAAAATTTTGGAAGATCAGCTGAAAAGGTGATGAACGATGGCATTCCCCCATCCATATTTAAGGTACTCCTGGCGGGTGTTTCGATTGCCACGTGCCACCATCTCAGTGGGCGGTTCAAAGGAATCGAAGCGTCGCCCCCCCCCCCCCCCCTCGATGAGTTTCGGGGGATGGGGAACAGAAGAGAATTTGGGAAGCAAAATACTCGGTTACCGTAGTAAGTTTTACGATGTCCCAAGAGGAAACCTCATGACACCCAAGGATGATTTGGATTTCGGCCAAAAATCCTTCGCGATACCCCACTTGAAACCTCACGATACCCTAGCACCAATGCTACGACACCCATGCTTAGAACTGACCACGGAGAGAATCCCCACGATACCCCACGAGAATTGGATTTCGGCCGAAACTCCTTCGAGACACCCCTGTTGAAAGCTCACGACACCCTAGCTTTAAGGCGACGACACCCGTGCTTAGAACTGATCACGGAGAGAAACCCTGCGACACCCCTTGTCGAATTTGGCCGAAACTCCTTCGCGACACCCCAGTTGAAATCTCACGACACCCGTGCTTAGAACTGACCGCACAGAGAATCCCCGCGACACCCCAGGAGAATTGGATTTCGGCCGAAACTCCTACGAGACACCCCAGTTGAAAGCTCACGACACCCTAGCTTTAAGGCGACGACAACCGTGCTTAGAACTGATCACGGAGAGAACCCCCGCGACACCCCTTGTCAAATTCGGCCGAAACTCCTTTGCGACACCCCAATTGAAATCTCACGACACCGTAGCACCAATGCCACGACACCCGTGCTTAGAACTGACCGCGCAGAGAATCCCCGCGAAACCCCAGGAGAATTGGATTTCGGTCCAAACTCCTTCGAGACACCCCAGTTGAAAGCTCACGACACCTTAGCTTTAAGGTGACGACACCCGTGCTTAGAACTAATCACGGAGAGAACCCCCTCGACACCCCTTGTCGAATTCGGCCGAAACTCCTTCGTGACACCCCAGTTGAAATCTCACGACACCCTAGCACCAATGCCACGACACCCGTGCTTAGATCTGACCGCGCAGAGAATTCCCGCGACACCCCAAGAGAATTGGATTTCGGCCGAAACTCCTTCGAGACATCCCAGTTGAAATCTCACGACACCCTAGCTTTAAGGCGACGACACCCGTGCTTAGAACTGATCACGGAGAGAACCCCCGCGACACCCCTTGTCGAATTCAGCCGAAACTCCTTCGCGACACCCCAGTTAAATCTCATGACACCCTAGCACCAATGCCACGACACTCGTGCTTAGAACTGATCACGGAGAGAACCCCCGCGACATCCCTTGTCGAATTCGGCCGAAACTCCTTCGGACACCCCAGTTGAAATCTCACGATACCCTAGCACCAATGCCACGACACACGTGCTTAGAACTGACCATGCAGAGAATCCCCGCGACACCCCAGGAGAATTGGATTTCGGCCGAAACTCCTTCGAGACACCCCAGTTGAAAGCTCACGACACCCTAGCTTTAAGGCGACGACACCATGCTTAGAACTGATCACGGAGAGAACCCCCGCGACACCCCTTGTCGAATTTGGCCGAAACTCCTTCGCGACACCCCAGTTGAAATCTCACGACACCCTAGCACCAATGCCATGACACCTGTGCTTAGAACTGACAGCGCAGAGAATCCCCGCGACACCCCAGGAGAATTGGATTTCGACCGAAACTCCTTTGAGACACCCCAGTTGAAAGCTCACGATACCCTAGCTTTAAGGCGACGACAGCCGTGCTTAGAACTGATCACGGAGAGAACCCCCTCGATACCCCTTGTCGAATTTGGCCGAAACTCCTTGCGACACCCCAATTGAAATCTCACGACACCCAAGCACCAATGCCACGACACCCGTGCTTAGAACTGACCGCGCAGAGAATCCCCGCGACACCCCAGGAGAATTGGATTTCGGCCGAAACTCCTTCGAGACACCCCCTAGCTCTTGCGTGGCGACACCCAAAAGGCGAAAACCTACGACATCCCAGTACTCGCGAACGGACACCAAAGATTTTAGCGCGACGACACCCCAGCTCCTGGCTAGCGACTCCCTAGCTCTTGCGCGATAACACCAAAGATTTCACAGGGGTGTCATGAGACATCCCAGTACTCGCGAACGGACACCAAGATTTTAGCGCGATGACACCCCAGCTCTTGGCTAACGACTCTCTACCTCTTGCGCGGCGACACCCAAAAGGCGGAAACCTATGACATCCCAGTACTCGCGAGCGAACACCGAAGATTTTAGCGCGACGACACCCTAGCTCCTGGCTAACGACTCCCTAGCTCTTGCGCGGAGACACCCGAAAGGCGGAAACCTACGACATCCCAGTACTCGCGAGCGGACACCGAAGATTTTAGCGCGACGACACCCCAGCTCCTGGCTAGCGACTCCCTAGCTCTTGCGCGGCGACACCCGAAAGGCGGAAACCTACGACATCCCAGTACTCGCGAACGGACACCGAAGATTTTAGCGCGACGACACCCCAGCTCTTGGCTAACGACTCCCTAGCTCTTACGCGGCGACACCCGAAAGGGGAAACCAACGACATCCCAGTACTCGCGAACGACACCGAAGATTTTAGCGCAACAACACCCCAGCTCTTGGCTAACGACTCCCTAGCTCTTGCGCGGCGACACCCGAAAGGCGAAAACCTACAACATCCCAGTACTCACAAGCGGACACTGAAGATTTTAGCACGACGACACCCCAGCTCCTGGCTAATGAGTCCCTAGCTCTTGCGCGGAAACACCCGAAAGGCGGAAACCTACGACATCCCAGTACTCGCGAGCGGACACCAAAGATTTTAGCGCACGACACCCCAGCTCCTGGCTAGCGACTCCCTAGATCTTGCGCGGTGACACCCAAAAGGCGAAACCTATGACATCCTAGTACTCGCGAGCGGGCACCGAAGATTTTGTGCGACAACACCCCAGCTATTGGCTAACGACTCCCTAGCTCTTGCGCAGCGACACCCGAACGACGAAAACCTACTAAGGCAAACATATGAATAAATCGAGGACACCCCTACTCGCAATATAAAATTTATGCATTTGCATTAAATATTAATTAGTGTTAATATAAATAAATTACATTCAATTTTCATTCAAAGAAGAATAAAAAAATTAAGAACATTTTTCAACAATGTCACTAATCTTTTTGTTCATCCCCTCTCTCAATATCGTCGTAGCTAAGTGTCGCCGGTAATCTCTGACTTCCTCATCTATGAATCCATCTTCAGATCAGGATTATCTCGTCGAGCAAGACAGTCCATGTATCTCAGACAGTATAGGCCAAAATCCAGCAATCCGGTCGGTTGGCTTGGGCAATCTGAAATCTCTTCCATCGGCCAAGTCATCGCTTCCTTCTTATCGCAGTAGATATGGAATATGTGGCCAAGAATTGTATGTCATTTCCTTGCATTGGCCTTGTACTTAGGGTTGCGTTTCATTGAATTCAGGTGCATGAACACCTTTCTTTCCATGTTGACAGCAACCAAATGCCAGTGCAAGTTATCAGAGTTTATTATGGTGAAAAGAAACCGGAATTGGGCCTTATCTTCATCCGATACATTGTCAAATATCGAGGCCCCTGAGATTCCAGCGAGTTCATGAGCAGGTGATGAGGAAGTCAGACACAGAGCGGATACAAAACTAATGCAAATATGCACTTATGGTATCGGTCCGGATGCTCTGTCCAGTTGCGCATCAAAAACTCCTGGCCGGCATCAATTATCTGCCAATGCAATGTAAACCGATTAATATAATTCTAAAATCAACAACTAGAACAGGTTTCTTGATATACTTACATCATCTATTATCATTTCATTGTTAATGAGATCTTGAAGATTTTTCTTGTTACAACGCCGAAAATATATTGGTGTAGATGATCTCGTCGGTTAGTCGTTCGCTCAAAAAATTTTGAATAATTATTTGGTCATCTTCGACCGTTGTGTTGGGCTTTGACGTGCCCACTGTCTTCGCCAACTTTTTAGGACGGGTTGTCTCATAACATTCCCGATGACCGTGGATGTCTTACACTTCCTCGGCTCTTTTTTAACCCTCCTAACAAGCGAAGGCACTCCAACGATTTCTATGTCCATATTATCACCCTTTGGTGCAGGGGTGCCAAGTTTATTATCGGATATGGACTCATCTTTATTTTCATTCCATGCTCTGTTTTATCATCCAATGAATCCCCCTCCAACTCTTCTCCTCTGCTTTTGCATTCCCCGTCTCAATTGGACACTCGGATGAATGGTCCTCCTCCATCTTCTTCTCCTCACTATTTCCATTACCAGGCTCGCGGAGGACCAACTCCAGGGAATGCACCTTCTCTGTTTTTCCGTCTCCCTTGTCCTCCTCATTTATTGCATTACTTTCCTTTCTGAGCAGTGATCTGAGGAGGCTCTCAGCAATGGACAGCCGGTGCCTGACATCGTCGAGTTGATCCTTAATGCACTCCAATTCAGTCCTCAACTCGGCACATCCTGCGCAGCTATCCGTTGGTTGAGGGCGCATGTATCTGTTGGTTGAGGGGATGCTACATTCTGCTGAGTGAGAAGCCAGCGCTCTTCTGATAGTGGTATAGTAGCTCCCTCCATCTGCAACGCAAGATGATAACAAATTAATATTAAGTGAACATATTGACGCATTAAGTTAAAAATTATGGTCAGAGAAATGGAGCAATGTACTAGCTTACCAAGTCGTGAGGCTGCAAGTCGGCAACCCGAACCGACTGGATCTTCATTTGGTGGTCATACCACTTCAACAGCCGGGGCAGTTTATCAGGGTATGCTGGTTCTCGCATTGATGTATGCTCGAGGAACCACGCCTGAACATGATATTTTTTGGATATTAAATAATGTAATATTAAAAAAAATTATACTAAGAACACTACGTATGCGTCTCAATAATCCTTATCACCAGTGCTGCCGAGCATCCGAACAGGGTAGGCTGCCTCCTAACTTTTTTTTGCATTCTTTGAGTGGATCAACTCCTCGGAACGCAAGCAAGCAGCTATTTCTGGGAGAGCCAGAACAATCAACTCCTTCAATGCCGAAGCCCAGTCGATGCTATCCAGTTGACTTAAGTCATCCAAGTGCTGAATGAGATACCGTGGACATCTCTGATTAGACTTTGGAGCCAAAAACATGGCCAACATGTATGCGATCCAAAGTTGGACGGTGTCCTCGACATCCTCCTGTACCTTAGATGATTGGAGTTGAAATATTAACTTCTCCAAACCTTCTTGGCGAAGATCTAAACCCTGGCCAAACCATCTGAACAACCTTCCGTTGAACAATAGGTTGGACGTGTCGATCTTCTTCCCATGAGCTGGAAGTCCCAGAATGAGTGCGACTTCGTTGGCACTGAATAGAACTGGCTTTCCGTAGAAAATGAACTCGTCGCCTCCATTGTGACATCTTATGATGTCTGCTAGCAGTCGCCCGTCGACTGTGAACGTCTGCATGTCGACGAAGGCACCAAATGGGGTCCTTCGAATAAGTTTTGTATGCCGTCTAGTGAACCCCATCTTCCAAACCTTCTGAACGTATGGCCGGCCTGCAGCTATTCTTAAACAGCTGGGAAGCCTTCACTGGGGGACTGGAACAATTTTAATGTCTAATGAAACAGGGGGCAAGACATAAGACATACTTGTCATGAAATTTTAAGAGAGGATGTCATAATATTTTAACATAGTGATAAATATACCTGAAGGAGCCGCATCCTCATTCGAACGAAGAACCATGTCCTTGCATTGTTCCACCATTTTCTCTGTCTGCTTCTTCTTTGTTCGCGGTCTTCGTCCACAAACGAAAGCACTCATCTCTATGAATGAAGTATATGGAAGAATGAACTATGGAAGAAATTTAGGAGACCAGTGGCTTCTTAAGCAAGAGATGAAGGATGGCTTCTTGAGCAAAAGGATGGCTTCTCGAGCAACAAACGAATGAGTGCTTTTCTAGGGTTTATGCCGGCCTCAGAGAAATACGAAAGGACACCCGGATCGCCACGATCACATCACACTGACCCGCAAACCCATAGGAACTGCCCACGTTTTATAACTTTTCTCGAAAAGATGGCATGGCTGAGTTACTAGGGTGTCGTCGAATTAGTACTAAGGTGATGTCAAAATTCCCACCTTGTTCAAGCATGGGTGTCGTCGCCTTAAAGCTAGGGTGTCGTGAGATTTCAACTGGGGTGTCGCGAAGAATTTACGGCCGAATTCGAACTAGGGTGTCACGGGGATTCTCTATGTGGTCAGTTTTAAGTAAGGGTGCCGTCGCCTTAAAGCTAGGGTGTCGTAAGATTTCAACTGGGTGTCGCGAAGGATTTACGGCCAAATTCGAACTAGGGTGTCACGGGGATTCTCTATGTGGTCAGTTTTATGTAAGGGTATCATTTCCTTAAAGCTAAGGTGTCGTGATATTTCAACTGGGGTGTCGCAAAGGATTTACGGCCGAATTCGAACTAGGGTGTCGCGAGGACTCTCTATGTGGTCAGTTTTAAGTAAGGGTATCATTTCCTTAAAGCTAGGGTATCGTGATATTTCAACTGGGGTGTCGCGAAGGATTTTCGGCCAAATTCGAACTAGGTTATCGCTGGGATTCTCTCCGTGGTCAGTTTTAAGCATGGTGTCGTCTCCTTAGAGCTAGGGTGTGTGAGATTTCAACTGGGGTGTCGGAATGATTTTCGGCCGAATTCCACAGGGTGTCGCGGGGATTCTCTCCATGGTCATTTGTAAGCATGGGTGTCGTCGGCCTAAAGCTAGGATGTCATGAGATTTCAACTGGGGTGTCGCGAATGATTTTCGGCCGAATTCCACAGGGGTGTCGCGGGGATTCTCTCCGTGGTCATTTGTAAGCACGGGTGTCGTCGGCCTAAAGCTAGGGTGTCGTGAGATTTCAACTGGGGTGTCGCGAATGATTTTCGGCCGAATTCTATAGGGGTATCGCGGGATTCTCTCCGTGGTCATTTGTAAGCACGGGTGTCGTCGCCATAAAGCTAGGGTGTCGTGAGATTTCAACTGGGGTGTCGCGAATGATTTTTGGCCGAATTCCATAGGGGTGTCGCTGGGATTCTCTCCGTGGTCAGTTTTAAGCACGGGTATCGCAGCATTGGAGCTAGGGTGTCGTGAGATTTCAACTGGGGTGTCGCGAATGATTTTCGGCCGAATTCCACAGGGGGTGTCGCGGGGATTCTCTCCGTGGTCATTTGTAAGCACGGGTGTCGTTGCCCTAAAGCTAGGGTGTCGTGAGATTTCAACTGGGGTATGCGAATGATTTTCGGCCGAATTCCATAGGGGTGTCGCGGAGATTCTCTCCGTGGTCAGTTTTAAGCATGGGTATCGCAGCATTGGTACTAGGGTGTCGCAGCATTTGGCTTCCCCACACTCTCTTCATTGATGGTTTCTGTTCACAAGGGGGGCGAGGTACTCCTGGGGTGTTTGCTGCCATTCGCTCTTATCTTGTTGAAACCCACGATACCCTAGTTCAAAACCCACGACACCCGTGCTCGAAACCCACGACACCCTAATAAAATCCTACGACACCCATGCTTAAAACACACGACACCCGTGCTCAAAACCCACGACACCCTAGTTCAAAATTCACGACACCCTAGTTCAAAACCCACGATACCCTAGTTCAAAACGTTAAGACAAGCAGCATTACTTCAAAACCCATGACACACCCTTGCAGAAAAAACCACTACACCCTAGTTGAAAACTCGCCACAACACCATAGTTCAAAACGTTAAGACAAAGCATTAGTTGAAAACCCACAACACCCTAGTAGAAAACCCTATTGTCAAGATCATAAACCACAACAACCTCATAATGAAAGAATGTTTTGTGCTGCAGACAACATTTCCTCCAGAAATTTTTGTACAAAGACTCCAGTAGCCAGGTATCCAGCCTCGAAGCTGAAATATTTTCTTTCGACCAGAGTCTCAGAGCGAGGGCGACGGTTCATGCTCAACTGATTCCGGTGATGCTTCCGAAATCCAGAGCGAGGGGGAAGAAAGGGGAAGAAAGAGTTCTTCTTGCACAGATGAAATCCAACGTAAAATGGCACTAGGATGGAGGGAAAGGGCATTTTCGTCCGCACACTAATTTTTTAAAAAAGCGAACTGCTTTAAATGCTTGTCACGTTCAGAATGTTACATCGTAGCAGGGCCATACCGTTCGGCATCGTCATCCACGTAGGCTCCACGTGGACCAATCAGAAGAGGCGGTGCAGCCCACGTAGGCCTTGCTGCACCGAGGGCGGTGTACAAAGACTTTTCCTATGAGGAAGGGAAAAGACTCGCTGCACCGCCCTTCAGCTCTTGATAGAGGTGCGGTGGCCCAATAATTCTTGAAAAAAGTTTTTGTACATTATTTCGATGCAACAAGTTTTATGTAGATTACATCGTCTCTTTTAATTGGTTTACATAAATTCTACGTGGCTGATGATGCAGAACGGTATGACTTTGCTACGATGTTACGTTCTGATCGTGACTGCCATTAAAAGCGCTTCGCCTTTATTTTAAAATTACTGTGAAGATGAAAATGTCCTTTCCCTCCAGCCTACTTCTATAGTCATTTTTTTCTTGGATTTCATTTATGCAAGAAAAATTCTTTCTTCTCCCTTGCTCTGGCTTTCGGATGCTAAGGAATCAGTCCAAGGTTTGAGCAAGATCCTAAGCCCTCGCTCTGAGGAGTTCGGTCGAAAGAAAATATTTCAGCTTCGAGGCTGGAATACCTGGCTATTGAAGTCTTTGTACAAAAACTTCCAGAGGAAATGTCATCCACAGCATGAAGTAAAAAGTCCTTGTTCCCACTTTTTTGTAAAGCTCCTTTATTACACCAACTGTTTTTTTCTCGTTAGAGGTAGTTAATGTGTGACCAAACCGTTTAATGCACGGGTAACTTCCTTAGAACAAAATAGTTATGACATTCTGGGAGTCATAACTATTTAGAGTTTATTGTTTTGTAGCATGAATGTCATTCTGTATAACTTATGAAATGGGGTATCGTCAGAGTGTTTCAGCGGCCTATATTCCCTGTTATTTCCTGTCCATATAGCTCTAGTTACAAACCTACGACACCCGTCTCTGGGGTGTCATCATAAAAGCTACGACACCCCAGATTTACTATTAAGAGACCATAGTTACAAGCCTACGATACCGTGCTTATAATTGACCATAGAGAGACAATGGGAATGGATATAAAGAAGAGGAGAAGAAGGGGGAGGGGCATTCTACGGAGGGCCAAGAGGAGAAGAGGAGGGAGCGACTCCCCATTTAAACCTTAAGAGTCCCAGAACGGGTGTCGTCGCCTTAAAGCTAGGGTGTCGTCAGATGAGAGCTGGGGTGTCGTCGCCTTAAAGGTAGAGTGTCGTCGCGCTAAAGCTGGGGTGTCGTAAGAGCCTAAGTCGGGGATGTCGTCGGTCCACGCCTTAACAGTCCTCGCACGGGTATCGTCGTGCTAAAGCTAGGGTGTCGTCGGATGAGAGCTGTGGTGTCATAAAGCCTAATTCGGGGATGTCATCAGTCCCCGCCTTAACAGTCCCGGCATGAGTGTCGTCGCCTTAAAGCTAGGGTGTCGTTCCGCTAAAGCTGGGTGTCGTAAGAGCCTAAGTCATCGGTCCCCGCCTTAATAGTCCCGGCACGGGTGTCGTCGCCTTAAAGCTAGGGTGTCGTCGCTCTAAAGCTGGGGTGTCGTAAGAGCCTAAGTCGTCGGTCCCTGCCTTAACAGTCCCGCACGGGTGTCGTCGGGCTAAAGCTAGGGTGTCGTAAGAGCCTAAGTCGTCGGTCCCCGCCTTAATAGTCCCCGCACGGGTGTCGTCGCCTTAAAGCTAGGGTATCGTCGCGCTAAAGCTGGGGTGTCGTAAGAGCCTAAGTCAGAGATGTCGTCACCTTAAAGCTAGGGAATCGTCCGATGAGAGCTGGGGTGTCATAACAGCTAATTGTATTATCGTATTTCTTTAAGTAAGGTGTCGTATTTTTTTAACTTTGGTGTCCTAATGCTTTGTCAGGATATATTGACAGCTAAATCTATGGATATCATTGTTCATGACTGTGTGCCTATATTTCCACAGACGATGCTGAAATTATAGATCAAAAGAAATCGAGCACACTCCTGGCCGTGCTCCTTCGGTCTAGCAGCAAACACAAAAGTTACTAAAATTTCTTTTTATTCATCACACAAAGAAAGACAAGAAGAAAAGAAAAGAAAAAAAGTACAGAAGCCCTCACTGGGCTTGTCATCTTATCCGAGCGCTGCCGAGCTTCCCCAATGCTGCGAGGCTAACTCGGCGATTTGGCGCTGGAGGGACGCTACTTGCCCCTCCAGCTGGCTGTTGGCCCGATGCAGGAGCTCGATCTCTCTCATTGAAATGGCCAGGTATTGCTCGGCCGCTCTGTGGAGTCGCTCGCGATTTGCGAGTGACGATGCAAAGACCTCCCCATCGACGGTTACCATAGTGCGGCTCCGATGGGGCCCCCACGGCCACTGATGCCGCTGCTTGGCGCTTCAATCGATCGCCCCTCGCCTCCAGAAGCCATCTCAGTATCCAAAAATTTTGGAAGATTAGCTGAAAAGGTGATTAACGATGGCATTCCCCCATCCATATTTAAGCTACTCCTGGCGGGTGTTTCGATTGCCCGAGCTATCAGCTCGGCGCCCCTATCGTGGAAACTCGCCATGTGCCACCATCTCAGTGGGCGCTCACAGGAAACGAAGGGTTGCGCCCCCCTCACTAAGTTTCGGGGGATGGGAACAGAAACCATTACTGAAGAGAGTGTCGAGAAACCAAATACACGGTTACCGTAGTAAGCTTTACGACGGCCCAAGAGGAAACCTCACGACACCCT
Source organism: Calamus simplicifolius (assembly GCA_900491605.1). Lineage (NCBI taxonomy): Eukaryota > Viridiplantae > Streptophyta > Magnoliopsida > Arecales > Arecaceae > Calamus > Calamus simplicifolius. The sequence continues at coordinate 489,814 of UESW01004120.1, read as the reverse complement.
AGGAGCAATTCAGTAGAAAATCCTTCGTGACACCTCAGTTGAAACCTCACGACACCCTAGCACTAATGCTATGACACCCGTGCTTATAACTGACCACGAGAGAATCCCCGCGACACCCCAGGATTTTTGGCTGAAAATCCTTCGCGACAACTCAGTTGAAACCTCACGACACCCTAGCACCAATGCTACGACACCCGTGCTTATAACTGACCACAGAGAGAATCCCGCAACACCCCAGGATTTTCGGCCAAAAATCCTTCGGGACACCCCAGTTGAAACCTCATGACACCCTAGCACCAATGCTACAACACCCGTGCTTATAACTGACCACGGAGAGAATCCCCGCAACACCCCAGGAGGATTTCAGCCGAAAATCCTTCGCGACACCCCAGTTGAAACCTCACGACACCCTAGTACCAATGCTACGACACCGTGCTTATAACTGACCATGGAGAGAATCCCCGCGACACCCCAGGAGGATTTCAGCCGAAAATCCTTCACGACACCCCAGTTGAAACCTCATGACACCCTAGCACCAATGCTACGACACCCGTGCTTATAACTGACACTGAGAGAATCCCCACGACACCCTAGGAGGATTTCGGCCGAAAATCCTTTGTGACACCCCAGTTGAAACCTCACGACACCCTAGCACCAATGCTACGACACCCGTGCTTATAACTGACCACGGAGAGAATCCCCGCGACACCTAGGAGGATTTCGGCTAAAATCCTTCGCGACACCCCAGTTAAAACCTCACGACACCCTAGCACCAATGCTACAACACCCGTGCTTATAACTGACCACGGAGAGAATCCCCACGACACCCTAGGAGGATTTCGGCCGAAAATCTTTCGCGACACCCCAGTTGAAACCTCACGATACCCTATCACCAATGCTACGACACCCGTGCTTATAACTGACCACGAGAGAATCCCCGCGACACCCTAGGAGGAATTTGGCCGAAAATCCTTCGCGACACCTAGTTGAAACCTCACGACACCCTAGCACCAATGCTACGACACCCGTGCTTATAACTGACCATGGAGAGAATCCCTGCAACACCCCAATAGGATTCGGCTGAAAATCCTTCGCAACACCCCAGTTGAAACCTCACGACACCCTAGCACCACTCTTACGACACCCGTGCTTATAACTGACCATGGAGAGAATCCCGCGACACCCAGGAGGATTTCGGCCAAAAATCCTTTGCGACACCCCAGTTGAAATGTTACGATACCCTTGGTAAAACTTATGACACCACTACGATAAATTTGAACTTGGCAGGAATTTTGACATCACCCTAGTTGTAATTCAACGACACCCTAGTAACTTAGATATGCCATCTTTTCGAGAAAAGTTGCATAATGTGGCCGGTTCCTATGGGTTTGCGTATTAGCAATATGATTGTGGCACTCCTGGTGTCATTTCATATTTTCTGAGGTCGGCATAAAAAAATTTCTGAACCCTAGAGGTCCTTCGTTTGTTGCTCGAGAAGCCACCGGTGTTCTGAATTTTTTCCATAGTTCTTTCTTCCATCTACTTCATTCATGGAGATGAGTGCTTTCATTTGTCGACGAAGACAGCGAACAAAGAAGAACCAGAAGGAGAAAATGGCGGAACAGAGCAAGGACATCGTTCTTCATTCGAATGAGAATGCGTCTCCTTCTTGTATGTTTATCCCTCTGTTAAGATATTATGACATCCTCTCTTAAAATGTCATGACACCCTAGTCATACATAATGGCACCCAGCTGACTAGTATGTTTTACCCCCTGTTTCAGATGATATGAAAATTATTCCAGTCCCCCGAGTGAAGGCTTCCCAGCTGTTTAAGAATAGTTGCAGGCCCGCCGTATACGTTCAGAAGGTTTGGAAGATGGGGTTTACCAGATAGCATACAAAACTTATTCGAATGACCCCATTTGGTGCCTTCATCGATATGCAGACTTTCACAATCGACAGGCGACGCTAGAAGATATCATAAGATCATAATGGAGGCGACGAGTTCATTTTCTGTGGCAAGCCGGATCTATTCAGTGCTAACGAAGTCGCACTTATTCTTGGCCTTCCAGCTCATGGGAAGAAGATCGACACCTCCAGCCAGTTATTCAACAGAAGGTTGTTTAGACGATTTGGCCAGGGTTTATATCTTTGTCAAGAAGGTTTGGAGAAGTTAATTTTTTGACTCCGATCATCTAAGGTACAGGAAGATGTCGAGGACGCCGTCAGACTTTGGATCGCCTACATGTTTGCCATGTTTTTGGCTCCAAAGTCTAATCAAAGATGTCCATGGTATCTCATCCAGCACTTGGATGACTTAAGTCAGCTGGATAGGATCGACTGGGCTTTGGCATTCAAGGAGCTGATTGTTCTGACTCTCCCAGAAGTAGCTGCTTGCTTGCGTTTCGAAGAGCCGGTCCACTCAAAGAAAGCACAAAAGGTTAGGAGGCAGCCTACCCTATTCGGATGCTCGGCAGCACTGGTGGTAAGGATTATTGAGATGCAAAAATAGTGTCTTTAGTATAATTTCTTTATTAATATTATATTTTTTTATATCCAAAAATTATCATGTTCAGGCATGGTTCCTCGAGCATACATCAATGAGAGCACCAGCATATCCCGATAAACTGCTTCGACTGTTGAAGTGGTATGATAACCAAATGAAGATCCAGTCAGTTCGGGTTGCCAACATGCAGCCTCACGACTTAGTAAGCTAATACATTGCTTCATTGCTCTGACCATATTTTTCACTTAATGTTTTAATATTTTCACTTAATATTAATTTGTTTATCATCTTGCTTTGTAATTGAAGGAGCTACTGTACCACTGTCAGAGGAGCACTGGCTTCTCAGTCAACAGACAGTAGCATCGCCTGAACCAACAGAGCGCTGCGAAAGCTATGCTGAGTTGAGGATTGAATTGGCCTATGTTAAGATCAACTCGACGAGCTCAGGCATAGGCTGTCCATTACTGAGAGCCTCCTCAATTCCATGCTCAGAAAGGAAAGCAATGCAATAAATGAGGAGGACAAGGGAGACGGGAAGACAGAGGAAGGGCTTTCCCTGGACTGTCTTCTCGAGCCTGTTAAAGGAAATACTTAGGAGAATAAGATGGATGAGGACCAAGAGGAGAAGAGATTGGAGGGGGAATCCCTGGATGATAAAGCAGAGCATGGGATTGAAAATAAAGAGGAGAAGAAGAGTGGGGAGGGGCATTCTACGGAGGGCCAAGAGAAGTCAAATCCGATAAAAAACTTGGCACCCTTGCTCCAAAGGGTGATGATGTTGACATAGAAGTCGTTGGAATGCCTTCTCTTGTTAGGAGGGTTAAAAAAGAGCCGAGAAAGCGAAAGGCATCCAAGGTCAGAGGAGATTCTTATGAGATAGCCCGTCCTAGAAAGTCGTCAAAGACAGTGGGCACATCAAAGCCCAGCACAACGGTCGAAGATGACCAAATTATTATAGAATTTTTTTTAAGCGAATGACTAACCGACGAGACCGTGTACACCAATAAGTTAGGTGGCGTTGTAACAAGGAAAGGTCTTCGGGATCTCATTAACAATAATATGATAATAGATGATGTAAGTATCTCAAGAAACCTTTTCTAGTTGTTGATTTTAGAATTATATTAATCAGTTTACATTCCATTGGCAGATAATTAATGCCGGCCAAGAGTTTTTGATGAGCAATTGGACAGAGCATCCGGACCGATACCATAAGTACATCTTTGCATCAGTTTTTGTAGCCGCTATGTGTCTGAATTCTCCATTAACTCCTCATAAACTCGCTGCATCATCAGGGGCTTCGATATTTGATGATGTATCTAATGAAGATAAGGCCCAATTCTGATTTCTATTCACCATAATAAACTCCGATAACTCACACTAGCATCTTGTTGCTGTCGACATGGAAAGAAAGGTGTTCATGCACCTGAATTCATTAAAACACAATGCCAGGTACAAGGCCAATGTGAATATCATACAATTCTTGGCCACATATTCCATATCTACTGCGATAAGGAGGAGGTGATGACTTGGCCGATGGAAGAGATTTTGGATTGCCCAAGTCAACCGGTCGGATCGCTGGATTGCGGCCTATACTATCTGAGATACATGAATATCTTGCTCGATGGGACAATCCTAATATGAAGATGGATTTCACGGTGGAGGAAGTAAGAGAATACCGGCGACAATTAGCTGCGACGATATTGAGATAGGGCCTCAACCAAAAGATCAACAACCTTGTCGCAAACTGTTCTTAATTTTTTCATTCTTCTTTCATTGAAAATTTAATGTAATTTATTCATATTAACACTATTTCATATTGAATGCAAATGTAAATATTTTATATTGAGAACATAGTTGTCCTCGATTTATTCATATTTATGCCTTTTCTACTTCACAATTTTTGAGTTTTCATATATGATATCGTAAATTGAAAACAAGAATGTCGTAAATTGAGAACAGGGGTATCGTAGGATTTTTATCTTTTGGGTGTCGTCGAGCTAAAGCTAGGGTATCATTAGCCAAGAGCTGGGGTGTCGTCGCACTAAAAGCATTGGTGTCCTTTCGTGAGAACAGGGGTGTCGTAGGATTTTTGCCTTTCGGGTGTCGTCGAGCTAAAGCTAGGGTGTCGTTAGCCCAGAGCTGGGGGGTCGTTGCGCTAAAAGCATTGGTGTCCTTTCATGAGAATAGGGGTATCGTAGGATTTTTTCTTTCGGGTGTCGTCGAGCTAAAGCTAGGGTATCGTTAGCCCAGAGCTAAGGTCTCGTCGAGCTAAAAGCATTGGTGTCCTTTCGTGAGAACAGGGGTGTCGTAGGATTTTTGCCTTTCGGGTGTCGTTGAGCTAAAGCTAGGGTGTCGTTAGCTCAGAGCTGGAGTGTCGTCACGCTAAAAGCATTGGTGTCCTTTCATGAGAATAGGGGTGTCGTAGGATTTTTACCTTTCAGGTATCGTCGAGCTAAAGCTAGGGTGTCGTTAGCCCAGAGCTGGGGGGTCATCGCGCTAAAAGCATTGGTGTCCTTTCGTGAGAACAGGGGTGTCATAGGATTTTTGCCTTTCAGTTGTTGTCGAGCTAAAGCTAAGGTGTCGTTAGCCCAGAGCTAGGGGGTTGTCGTGCTAAAAGCATTTGTGTCCTTTCATGAGAACAGGGGTATCGTAGGATTTTTGCCTTTTGGGTGTTGTCGAGCTAAAGCTAGGGTGTTGTTAGCCCAGAGCTAGGGTGTCGTCGTGCTAAAAGCATTAGTGTCCTTTCGTGAGAACATGGGTATCGTAGGATTTTGCCTTTTGAGTGTTGTCGATCTAAAGCTAGGGTGTCGTTAGCCCAGAGCTGGGGTGTCGTCGAGCTAAAAGCATTGGTGTCCTTTTGTGAGAACAGGGGCGTCGTAGGATTTTTGCCTTTTGGGTGTCGTTGAGCTAAAGCTAGGGTATCGTTAGCCCAGAGCTGGGGGTCGTCGTGTTAAAAGCATTGGTGTCCTTTCGTGAGAACAGGGGTGTCGTAAGATTTTTACCTTTCGGGTGTCGTTGAGCTAAAGCTAGGGTGTCGTTAGCCCAAAGCTAGGGGTCGTCGTGCTAAAAGCATTGATGTCCTTTCATGAGAACATGGGTGTCGTAGGATTTTTATCTTTCGGATGTCGTCGAGCTAAAGCTAGGGTGTCGTTAGCCAAGAGCTGGGATGTCATCGTGCTAAAAGCATTGGTGTCCTTTCGTAAGAACAGGGGTGTCATAGGATTTTTGCCTTTCGGGTGTCGTCGAGCTAAAGCTAGGGTGTCGTTAGCCCAGAGCTGGAGGGTCATCGCGCTAAAAGCATTGGTGTCCTTTCATGAGAATAGGGGTATCGTAGGATTTTTGCCTTTCGGGTGTCATCGAGCTAAAGCTAGGGTGTCGTTAGCCCAGAGCTAAGGTCTCGTCGAGCTAAAAGCATTGGTATCCTTTCGTGAGAACAGGGGTGTCGTAGGATTTTTGCCTTTCGGGTGTCGTTGAGCTAAAGCTAGGGTGTCGTTAGCCCAGAGCTGGAGTGTCGTCGCGCTAAAAGCATTGATGTCCTTTCATGAGAACATGGGTGTCGTAGGATTTTTGCCTTTTGGGTATCATCAAGCTAAAGCTAGGGTGTCGTTAGCCCAGAGCTGGGGGGTCGTCGCGCTAAAAGCATTGGTGTCCTTTCGTGAGAACATGGGTGTCGTAGGATTTTTGCTTTTCGGGTGTCGTCGAGCTAAAGCTAGGGTGTCGTTAGCCCAGAGCTGGGGTATCGTTGTGCTAAAAGCATTAGTGTCCTTTCATGAGAATAGGGGTGTCGTAGGATTTTTGACTTTCGGGTGTCGTCGAGCTAAAAGCATTGGTGTCCTTTCGTGAGAACAGGGGTGTCATAGGATTTTTGCCTTTCGGGTGTCGTCGAGCTAAAGCTAGGGTGTCGTTAGCCCAGAGTTGGGGTGTCGTCGCGCTAAAAGCATTGGTGTTCTTTCGTGAGAATAGGGGTATCGTAGGATTTTTGTCTTTCGTGTGTCGTCGAGCTAAAGCTAGGGTGTCGTTAGCCCAGAGCTGGGGGTTGTCACGCTAAAAGCATTGGTGTCCTTTCGTGAGAACAGGGGTGTCGTAGGATTTTTGCCTTTCGGGTGTCATCGAGCTAAAACTAGGGTGTCATTAGCCCAGAGCTGGGGTGTCGTCGAGCTAAAAGCATTGGTGTCCTTTCGTGAGAATAGGGGTGTCGTAAGATTTTTGCCTTTCGGGTGTCATCGAGCTAAAGCTAGGGTGTCGTTGGCCCAGAGCTGGGGTGTCGTCACGCTAAAAGCTAGACTATTTCTATGAGCTTCATCTTCTGATGACTCAGCAAACTATATCTACAATCAATAACATAATGTTATTGAAAATATATATTAAGACATTTCAAATAAAAAATTGTTACTTACCGTAATTTTCATGTGCTTTTATTACAACCTTCAGTACTGCAGTCGAAATCGTCGAATTGGTATTTCATGTCCTTGCACCATCTCTTCAAGAAGTATTTATCTGGTAAACGAAATACATCACTTTGATGAAGAACCAACAAAGCATGCCTACACAGGTAACCCTTAAACTGAAATGATCAACACTGGCATTGGACATCCTCAATATTTCTATCGTATGACTCGATATATTCTTTGATCATCTCCTTGATGATTTCATCGACTTCAATCCTTTCATACGACTCTACAGAATATACACAACAGTCATTAGCTTCCTTGATCAATTTAGTATTTGATGCAGCCATTTCAAGGATCTCATTCTGAAATTTTTTGAAAATGTGCCTTGTATACCTTCATGCAGCTTGTCTCTCAAAAGGTGATGATGTCTTTAGGAAAGCAATCGTTTGCAATGTCCTATTATCTTCCTCATTTTCGGCCTCGTACCTTTTCTTCAAGGCATCTTCGTACTTACCTATGAACTCCATTAGTGTAGTCTTCGAATTTATAAACCCATCGAAGAAGTGATTTATGCCCTCGCTCCTTTGTGAAGATGACATCCCTGTACATAATTTTGTCAAAAAAAGAAGCGTTGAATGCGAACATGAACCAAAGACAATGACATACAAACCTGCGAAGAATGTATCCTTTAGGTAAACTGGGACCCATTTATCCTGACATTCGTAAAGGACATTGAACCAATCTATAGCATTGTATTCTTTATATTTCTCCATAACATGTGCTCAACTTTCCTCGAATGACTGTATGGTCAATGAATCATATATCGCCTCATCAAAATCAACCATAAATTTGGGATTTGCTGTGCAAATGTGGCCAATCTTTTCAGGTATCTACTTCAATATATGCCAAAGACAAAATCAATGTCGTGTGTTAGGAAAAACTTCTTTAACAGCAGCCTCGATTGCCTTATTTTGGTCAATTATTATGGCAATAGGTGCTTGACCACCATTTGCATCAAGCCATGACTGAAAAACCCATTTATATGTCTCAGTACTCTCATCAGACAACAATGCGCATCCAAGCAAGGTGGACTGTCCATGATGGTTGTGTTGGGAATTGTATTCTAAAGCCAATCATTTGATGATTGTGCTAATGTAAATTGTATATAAATTGATATATTAATAAAAGTTATTTGGCAGTTTATTCATTACAAGAACATCTTCTTAAAACTCCTAATGGTAATGAAGCCCTCAGGATCTTCCTTCACGATAAAGGAGGATTTATCTTTGAAGGTCCTTAAAAGAGTTCGCGACCAAATGATATACTATGATAGGGCCATAGTACTATCAATTATAGGACGTTGTATATCATATTTGTTGGTTGTCCTCTTAACCAAGGAGTGTAGAGACACTGGTATGACATACAGGTGAAAGTGTAGGAGTACATTTCACCGAACGTGACTCATTTCTGGATACTCTACTATCAAAAGTTAATCCGAGAAGATATAGGTATAAGTATCCTTCAGACCTGAAGATTATAACCAGTGGCTTACAAGCAACTCATTGTACTTAGGTGCCGGACTACCTGGATTTCTAATCCAGCTACAAAAGGTTACTGGGTGCAGTCAAGTACTTGTGGTAGTCAGTTGTGTATCAAGATGGAATTTGACATATCTCATTAAAATGAGAAATGCTTGTGTTTCAATTTAGCAAGACCTTGGCCAAGGCACTTCATGTGAAAGTCACATGATCACTAAAATTGAAATCACTTTATGGATTTGTTGTTTAGAGTTGACAGGCTCTTAAGCCATCCTTAGCATTTGTGGTCAAGAGGATGAATTATATGGTAAATGTTTCTTAGGGTTCTTGGAGTTTGCTCGGCAACTCTTCGACTTATCCGGACGTCGGGTTCCATTGCTAGATGGGCACATCGATTAGTATAGAAAGTTTTTCTATGCTACCGGCTTAGGTTCGAACCTAGAGAGTCACATGCATAGAAGTTTCCTAGGATGATCTATTTGCTGATCAACGATTGAGAATCGTATATGATTTAATTAATTAATTTGATTGATTGAATTATCTCAATTGGATTAAGTACAAGTGAATAAGATTCAATTTGGTTTAAGTCTATTAGAAGGACTAGTCAATTTCAAATATTGATTTGAAATTAGACTTGATTTGGATTTAAATAGATTCAGGGCTAGCCATATTTGATTTGGGCTAGGACCATGATCTATGTAGGTTCAGTCCAATAAATTCAGATCAGCTTAAACCAAAACCTGAATCCAAACCTCTCGCATAAGTATCTCACATGATGAGATAACTAAAATATGAGAGATTAAATTCTCATATAGAATTTAATGCCTGACATTAATATTCTCCCGTTGGAATTCTAAGTATTAGAATTCATGTACCTCTTTGAATTAGCCAAACACTGCGACTTTTTGGTTTTCACCGAACGTCGGAATTAACCAAACGTCGCGTCTCTTTGCTTTTTACCGAACGGCGGAATTCTAAATGTTAGAATTCAATGGGCTGGCTAAAATGAGACTATAAATAGAGGACATCCCTCACCAGATTATACAGAACAATAACACACGACATGTCGTGGATTGAAATTCTAAAAAGTTAGAATAGAAAATCCTAGTGATTCTGGTGTTAGCAAAAGCTTGGTGGATCTTGGAGGAAGATTCAAGTGGGAGGATTCAAAATCAGCAAAGTCATTTTTCCGCGAGCTAGCACTTCCGGAAATCCGATCAATCAGGGCTTCGCATGGATGATACTAGAGGCCAGACGATTGAACGGCTGCAGAGCACAAAAGGATTTACCAACTACCCTTAAGGTAAGTGATATGATCCCTAAACCTTAAGGCATGATTCAAGATAAGAAGTACGACTTCTTACCTTGAGGATCAAGATATGATCTTGATGATTTTATTTATATGCATATTTTAGATCAAGTGATCCTATATATAAAGCAAAGATATGATCTTGATACATGTTAGATAGATTAATATTTAATCTTTAAAATTCCGTATTGATAATTATTATCAAATTTTAAAATATGCATACCTCGGAGATTAATTCTCCCTACAGGTTGACCCCGACGAATGGACAAAAAGGCATTTGATATCTATTTGTCAAGTAGGTCGAGTCAAAGCTTAGAACATCACCGAAGTATGTGCATGCCAATCTTGACCTTGGATGAATCCAGAAGACAGACCTGAGATGACCATTATCATTGAGGTCTAAGGTATAGAAGAAATTGAAATTTCTGAGTTGCATTTCGGTGAAATGGATTACCATCGACTGAGCATCTCCTTTCAGCTTAGACTGACGTTCGCGACAAATGAAATTACGAGTATCCTTCTCGGTGAAATCCAATTATCTTCTGCCATCTTTTCTCCTTGCTATGGCAGAGTATATCTGAGTTGTCAGAACATTCACGGCATGTAAATTGCTGATCTCTGCCTTCTCTGGTGTGCTGATCCTCCTATGTGACCGTAGATAACCAGTTGAGGTTATGGACATCTCATGGTTATGTTTTAGAGAAACCTCAACCAATATCCACTTACCACTTGTAGCATTCAGTCTTACTTTTATGGATGCCATGCAATAAACTTTCCTAGTATCCCTATGATTCATGCTCTTCTCTGTTTTTCTAGATTTTCCTTGCCTCCAACACGCTAGGTGCTTAAAGCAAAGTTGTTTGTTGTTGTTGGCCCTGCTACACACTGTTGTGATTCCAAAACCAACTCTTTTTGTGTATCCATTGTAGAAAGTATATACTTCATCTACTGAATTGAATTCCATTCCAGTTTGAGGAACTACAGTATCCATCCCTGCTTTTGGAGCGATGGGTGAAGGAGCACGGCCGGGAGTGTGCTCGATTTCTTTTCGATTTATAATTTCAGCATCATCTGTGGAAATATAGGCACACAGTCATGAACAATGACATCCATAGATTTAGCTGTCAATATATCCTGACAAAGCATTAGGACACCAAGGTTAAAAAAATATGACACCTCACTTGAAGAAATACGACAACACAATTAGGCTGTTACGATACCCCAGCTCTCATCGGACGACACCCTAGCTTTAAGGCGACGACATCTCCGACTTAGGCTCTTATGACACCCCAGCTTTAGCGCGACGACACCCTAGCTTTGAGGCGACGACACCCGTGCGGGGACTGTTAAGGTGAGGACCGACGACTTAGGCTATTACGACACCCCAGCTTTAGCACGACAATACCCTAGCTTTAAGGTGACGACACCCGTGCGGGGACTGTTAAGGCGGGGACCGATGACTTAGGCTCTTACAATACCCCAGCTTTAGAGTGATGACACCCTAGCTTTAAGGCGATGACACCCGTGCCGGGACTGTTAAGGCGGGGACCGACGACTTAGGCTCTTACAACACCCCAGCTTTAGCGCGACGACACCCATGCCGGGACTGTTAAGGTGAGGACCGATGACATCCCCGAATTAGGCTGTTACGACACCGCAGCTCTCATCCAACGACACCCTAGCTTTAGCGCGACGACAACCATGTGGGGACTGTTAAGGCGGGGACCGATGACATCTCCAACTTAGGCTCTTACGACACCCCAGCTTTAGCATGACGACACCCTACCTTTAAGGCGATGACACCCCAGCTCTCATCTGACGATACCCTAGCTTTAAGACGATGACACCCGTTCCGGGACTCTTAAGTTTTAAACTGGGGAGTTGCTCCCCCCTCTTCTCCTCTTGGCCCTCCGTAGAATGCTCCTCCCCCCTCTTCTCCTCTTCTTTATATCCATTCCCATTGTCTCTCCATGGTCAGTTATAAGCACAGATGTCGTAAGCTTGTAACTACGGTCTCTTAACAGTAAATCTAGAGTGTCGTAGCTTTTATGACGACACCCCGGAGCACGGATGTCGTAGGTTTGTAACTAGAGCTATATGGACAGAAAATAACGGGGAATATAGGCTGCCGAAACACTCTGACGACACCCCAGTTCATAAGTTATATAGTATGGCATTCGTGCTACAAAACAGTAAACTCTAAACAGTTATGACTCTCAGAATGTCATAACCGTTTTGTTCTAAGGAAGTTACCCACGCATTAAACGGTTTGGTCACACATTAACTACCTCTAACGAGAAAAAATAGTTGGTGTAATAAAGGAGCTTTACAAAGAAGTGGGAACAAGGACTTTGTACTTCGTTCTGTGGATGACATTTCCTCTAGAAGTTTTTGTACAAAGACTTCAGTAGCCAAGTATTCCAGCCTCGAAGCTAAAATATTTTCTTTCGACCGGACTCCTCAGAGAAAGGGCTAAAGATCTTGCTCAAACCTTGGACTGATTCCTTAGCATCCGAAAGCCAGAGCGAGAGGAAAGAAAGAGTTTTTCTTGCACAGATGAAATCCAAGAAAAAATGGCGGTAGAAGTAGGCTGGAGGGAAAGGGCATTTTTCGTCTGCACAGCAATTTTAAAATAAAGGCGAAGCACTTTTAATTGCTATCACGATCAGAACGTAACATCGTAGCAGAGCCATACCGTTCCGTATCGTCAGCCACGTAGGATCCACGTGGACCAATCAGGAGAGGCGGTGCAGCCCACGTAGGACTTGCTGCACCGGGGGCAGTGTACAAAGACATTTCCTAATTCTTGATGCATGTTAACATAAATAAATAATTAATTTATATGTCAATATATGTTTAGAATATCAAAGAATAAGAAAAAGACTTTGTACACCATGAAGCAAGTTTTACATGAGTTATACTGCTATTGATCCACATGCATACCATACTTATTAAAAAATGTTAAGACAACTTTACAATATGCAAAGAGAAAAAATTACGACACCAACACCATAGTTATAAAATTAAGACATCCATTCAGAAAGTAAAAAAAAAATTGCGATAAGCTAATTTTAAACTTACAACACCGTAGTTATAAAATTAAGACACCCGTTCAGAAAGCAAAAAAAAAACGACATTCCAGTTATAACCGTAGTTATAAAATTACGACACTCATTCAGAAAATCTGTATACAAATTCCAAAAAAAAATTGTCTGGTGTGCATTAATACCCGTTTAGCTTTTTTTTAAATTTGTATACAGACATATTTTCTGAGTGGGTGTCATAATTTTATAACTACGATATCGTAAATTTACAACTGAGATATCGTAATTTTTTGACTTTCTTAATGGGTGTTTTAATTTTATAAATACGGTGTCATAAGTTTAAAACTGGGATGTCATCTTAAATTTTGACGTGACATGCATTAATACTCGTTCATCTTTTTTTTGAAATTTGTATACAAATACATTTTTGAACGAGTGTCATAATTTTATAGCTACGTGTCGTAAGTTTACAACTGGGATATCGTAATTTTTTTTGCTTTCTGAATGGGTGTCTTAATTTTATAACTACGGTGTCGTAAGTTTAAAACTGAGGTGTCATAATTTTTTTCTTAAAATATCGTAAAGCTATCTTAATATTTTTTAATGAGTATTCTATATCAATATAAAAGAATAGTGTAGCTCATATGGGATTTGCTGCAAATATCGTAAAGCTATCTTAAGTCTTTTCCTTCCAAAGAATAATGCAGCAAATTTTTCCGTGTTGAGTCCGGTGACGAGTCATGATGGGCCAGGGGAAGTGACCCATGATCTAAGTGGTCCAAGGCTTGGCAATATCTGGTGTTAGCTTAAATTTTTTTTTTTAACCCTTGTATTTAAAATTTAAAAACAAGATGAAAAAATATATAATTTTTAATTATACATTATAAAATATGAATTTTAAAGCTGTATGAGATTCTCAACATATGGAACTCAAAGAAGTATATGATAAATAATTTAAATTTAAAAAGAGTTTAATTAATTTCGAATTGTAGGTTAAAAAAATAAAATATTTTTTTTAATAAAGAGAGTCAATAGAATCTCGATAAAATAAAACACTTCTTGGTGTATTTGGTAAAGGCTTATCTATCCAAAGAGTGTTTTTTTTTCCAACTCACCTACGTTTATTGTAAATACTTTATTTTTAACTTAAATATTACTTAAAATATATTTTTTAAATATAAATTAGATTAAAGTTACAATATTTTTCCCTTTTTATGTACCCTTTGCGGCATCCAAAACCAAAGGCCTATAAAATAAATAAAATAAATAAAATAAATAAAATATTTCTAAATATTAAAAAGTGTTTAATTGATTTGGAACTATGGATCAAGAAAAAAAATATATTCTTTTAAAATAGAGTTGATAAAATTCCAATGAAATAAAACCCTTGTACCGCTGATTAAGGTCATTTTAATAGACTTATGTAATTTACAAAAGGTCATTTTAACTTTATTATATATATGTATATGTGTGTGTGTATATATATATATATATATATATATATATATATATTGTTGAGGGGTAAAATCACTATGCTTCAATAATCGTGTACCTGGATAAGGCTAGCCCTGATTCCTGCTCGTTGTGCGACACTCGCCAGGGATAAGTCAGCCTCGGTAGGTCGGGGCGCCTTAGCCCTCTCACCGTGCCAAGGATTCTCAAGGCACGGACCGTATTTCGCACCCCCATCCGAGCCTACACCATCTCTCGGTCCCAGCCGAGCTATCATGTCTCGGTTCCAGCCGAGCTATCATCTCTTGGTCCCAGCCGAGCTTCCATCTCTCGGTTTAGCCGAGCCATCATCTCTCGATCCCAGCTGAGCTATCATCTCTCGGTTCCAGCCGAGCTATCATCTCTCGATCCTAGCTGAGCTTCCATCTCTCGGTTCCAGCCGAGCTATCATCTCTCGGTCCCATCCGAGCTATCATCTCTCGGTTCCGGCCGAGCTATCACTCTCGGTCCCAGCCGAGCTCTCATCTCTCGGCCCTAGCCGAGCCCTCGTTTCTCGATTCCAGCCGAGCTACCGTCTCTTAGCCCCTTCGGCCGAACTATCGTCTACCGTCTTTTGGCTCCGGCCGAGCTGTCGTCCCTTGGCTCTAACCGAACTATCCCACCACCCGGCTTTTCTAGCTGGTTCCTTCCTATCACTCGGCCTGATCCCCATACCTCTGCGGAATCCGCGCGGGAAAAATCCTTAAGATTCAAAGCAGGAATCATATCTGAGAGTGGCCTAGGCCCCTGGGGCCTATGCCCCCACCACATCTCGAGACATCAACAAGCTCTCCCAGCCGTTGATCCTCTAACTAACCGGATACGGATCCTACCGATCTTATAACAAACAGATTCGGATCTCAACGGCTTTTGGACCCACGACGCTCCCAAACAACCAGGTGATCTTCTATAAATACCACAGCTTCAGAGCCCCTCAGGTACATGATCCCCCGTGTGCACACTTGCTCACTAGCTCTCTCTCTCCCTCTCTCTCTCTGCCCTTGCTTCCG
The DNA here is from genome assembly GCA_900491605.1 of Calamus simplicifolius. Classification (NCBI taxonomy): domain Eukaryota; kingdom Viridiplantae; phylum Streptophyta; class Magnoliopsida; order Arecales; family Arecaceae; genus Calamus; species Calamus simplicifolius. Next base: position 474,523 of record UESW01004120.1, on the reverse strand, counting down.
CCATTAGCGCTCTGCTCGGAGCCTCTGGAGGAACTCTTCGGCGAGAGCCTTCTCCTCATTTCTGTTGACTATCGATCTCCATTGACTTGAGCATCGGAGGGTCTTCCGCAGAGGGCCACCCCCAACGCCTCTCGCGTGAGGACTGTCTTGCAGGTCCGCACAGGAGGAAGCCCATCTTGAAGCCCGTCACGCCCGAATCAGAGGACGGATTTCAGCAGCAACAAATTGGCGATAGAGGAAGGGCCCTCAAGTCCCTAAAAACTTGTGATCCAGGAGACAAGGATCTCAGTCTGCAAGATGATTCCTCCCATGGCCAACCGAAGAAAGGCCACCTCCGAAGTCCAAGATCAGGTCACCTATCAAAGGCCTAATCCAGTGAGCAATGTCGCGCCGCCACCCCGCCGGTCGAGACTCCGTCACCGCCGATAGCCTCGGTGACTCAGGACCAGTTCGCCTTACTAGCCCAGCAGGTTCAGGCTCTGGCCTACCTGATTCAGGGGTGCTCTGAAGCCCCCCGTCCGGCCGCTCATGCTCCTCACCCTCCTGAGGAGGATGCGGCCCCTGCTCATCCGACGATCTTTTCTTCCAGTCCGCACGGGGTTGCGGACCCCCTCGCCGTCCCGGGAAAGCTGAGCCAGCTCCCAGCGAGCCCGCGGCAAAGATCTCCCCAGATCTTGGTGGGCCCGATCTCTCTCCTCGGTATATTTTCGCCTTGATTCGACACCATCTCAGTATCCTCCTCATCCTGCCCCTCTTGCTCTTCCTGACGAGGAAATCCACCGCCAACTCCAAGAAATGCGTCAAGAGCTTGACGCCACCAAGCAAACCCATCCGCTTCAGAATAAAGCAGAGAAGGGTGCCCCCTTCTCTAAGAAGATCATGGAGGAAGTGATTCCCTCCTACGTCAAGCTGCCTACCATTGAGCCTTATCATGGCTCCTCCGACCCGACGATCATCTCAGCAGCTTCCGATCAATGATGATGTTCCACGGAGCATCAAACGCAGTCCTCTGCCGCGCTTTCCCTTCCACCCTCAGGGGATCTGCCCGAACCTGATTCAATGCTTTGAAACCAGGTTCCGTTAATTCTTTTGACGAGCTGAGCCGCCTATTCATCAGCCAGTTCGTCAGTAGCCACCACCACCGATGAGATCCGACTCCCGCTCCGAAGTTAAGCAGAGAGAGGGGGAGTCCCTGAAGAAGTATCTTGGCCGTTTTAATACGGTCATGCTAGAGGTGGACCACCTTAATCATGAGGTGGCCATGTCCGCCCTAGCGGGCAGAGTATTGAAGGAAAGCGACTTCTACCTGGCACTGGAGGTCAGTTACCCTCCAAACCTCTCTGAAATGATGGCCCTGGCTGACAAATATGCCAGAGTCGAGGAGTCGCGAGAGCCGCTCGAGCCAAGCTAGCGAAGAAGAAGAGCCCAAGGGCTCCGATAGGCACCGCCTACCCGTCGGCCAAGTCCGCCTCGTTGCCAGAGGAATCCCCACCACTGCCGAGGAACCGCTCTCGGAGCCCGCCTAGGAGTTTCCATCGGTTCACTCCACTCACTGCCCCAAGGGCAGAGATCCTCATGGAGATCGAGTGCCAGCTCCCTCGACCTCCTCCTCTCCGAGGGAATGCGGCCCGGAGAGATTCCGCCAAATATTGCTGCTACCACTGCGACCATGGCCATGACACCGAAGAGTGCTGGCAACTTAAGAATGAGATTGAAAGGCTCATCCAGCGGGGTAGACTGGATCGGTTCAGGGGAGCCCCCGAGCCAAGGAATGGGGGCGATCGCCGGCCTGAGCCCCAGCAGCAACCTCCTCCCCCTCCAAATCCTCCAGTTGCTAGCCATATTAATGTAATTGAGGCGGTCGGCAGTCCTACAGGCGGGAGGAACGATGAAGAAGGTCTGGCGCCGAAGAAGGCACGCCCCGACGAGCTTTCTTTCTCCAATGACGACTTCCAAGGGATGCAGTTCCCACATGATGATGTGTTAGTTGTATCTCTGAATTTGAACAACTATGATGTAAGCCGGATTCTCATTGATAGTGGAAGCTCCATCAATGTTTTGTACCTCGATGTGTTTGTGAAGATGAAGCTTCTTATAAAGAATCTCCGAGCCGTGGACTCCACCCTAATGGGGTTCACCGGCGATGTTGTTGTCCCGGAGGGGATCGTCACCTTGACGTCCGTGCAGGGACCTGGCCCCGTGTGGCCACTGTGTATACAGATTTTTTGGTGACCAAGCTTCGGTCGCCCTACAATGCTATCCTGGGAAGACCCGGCCTAATGTCTCTCAGAGCCGCCGTCTCCATCCCGCATCTTGTTATGAAGTTCCCTATCGAGCGAGGGGTAGGTGAGGTTTGGGGAAGCCAAGCAATAGCTCGGCAGTGTTTCGTCACCAGCCTGCAATCCAGACTACCCAAGGTTGATGGACTAGACGCTCGAGAGGATTTCACTGAGCAACGAGGAGAACCAACCGAAGAGCTGGAGGAAGTGCCCTTGGACGAAGCTCGGCCTGACCGAACCATAAGGATCGGATCGTTGCTAAAGGGGGAGATTCGGCTAGAGCTGATCAATTTTCTCCGAAGAATACTGATGTCTTCGCCTGGTCAACCTCAGACATGCCTGGGATCAGTCCAGACATCCTTGTCCACCGTCTTAATGTGACGAGATGTCCCGACCTGTGAAGCAGAAGAAGAGAAGCTTCACCCCTGACCGGCAGAGAGCAATTGAAGAAGAGGTGGACAAACTCATTAAGGCAAACTTCATTCGGGAGGTAAATTATCCGAGCTGGCTATCCAATGTCGTCATGGTGAAAAAGTCAAATGGCAAGTGGAGAATCTGCATCGACTTCACCGACCTTAATAAGCATGCCCGAAAGACAGTTTCCTTCCCACGGATCGACCAGCTCGTAGATGCCACCTCCGGCCATCAAATGTTGACCTTCATGGATGCCTACTCGGGCTATAACCAAATTCGGATGGCACCCGAAGATGAAGAAAAAATAGCCTTCATAACCGACTGAGGTACCTATTGCTACCGAGTCATGCCGTTTGGTCTAAAGAATGCGGGCGCCAACTACCAAAGGCTAGTAAACAAGGTCTTTAAGGAGCAGATCGGTCGGAACATGGAAGTATACATTGATGACATGCTGGTTAAAAGCAAAGAAGCTTCCCAGTATATTGAAGACCTCTCAGAAAGCTTCGTGACACTCCGAAAGTATCGGATGAAGCTCAATCCGGCAAAGTGTGCCTTCGGCGTCACCTCAGGAAAATTTATGGGCTTTATGGTTTCTCAGCGAGGCATCGAAGCCAACCCGCAGAAGATTCAAGCCTTCAGCAAATGGCGCCACCTTCGTTTGTCAAAGAAGTCCAGCGCCTAATGGGGAGGATTGCGGCCCTCAACCGTTTCGTGGCTCAATCGGCCGAGAGGAGCCTCCCATGCAAAAGGATGCCGACGATATTACTGGCCAACCATGCAAAAGGATGCCGACGATCTCGTCCGAGCCTGTGACCCCTGCCATAGGCACTCCAACATTCAGAGGCTCCCCTCTGTCAGTCTGATCCCCATTTCCTCCGCATGGCCCTTTGCTAAGTGGGGGATGGATATTCTTGGCCCTTTTCCCCTCGCCACCAGACAGAGGAAGTTTTTATTCGTCGCCATTGATTACTTCACTAAGTGGGTCGAGGCTGAGGCAGTCGCCCGAATCACCGAAGCTCGGGCCAGGGATTTCGTGTAGAAATCCATTATCTATCGCTTCGGCCTCCCGCATACCATAATCACTGACAACGGCAAGCAGCTCAACAATCCCAAGTTCCAGGAGTTCTGCGAAGATCATAGCATTAGCCATCGCCTCACCTCAATAGGGCATCCGCAAGCCAACGGAGAAGCCAAGGTAACAAATCGAACCCTGCTTCAAGGGATTAAAGCTCGGCTCGCCAGAGCCCGAGGCAGATGGGCGAACAAACTTCACCATGTTCTATGGGCCTATCGCACCACCCGGAGGATCCCCACTGGCAAGACCCCGTTCCGGATGGCTTTTGGCACGGAAGCCATCATCCCAATGGAGATAGGCCTCCCCTCTCCTCGAGTTGAAAGCTACTTAGAAGAAGCCAATGACGAGAAGCTCTACACCAATCTCGACTTGGTAGAAGAGGTCAGGAAAAAAGCTCGAATCAGAATGGCCGCGTACCAGCAGAGAGTGGCCCGTTATCACACCTCCAGAGTCAAAGGGAAATCCTTCTCACCTAGCGATCTTATTCTCCGGAAAGCATCCATCTCCAAGCCGCTAGAGCAAGGAAAGCTCTCACCGAACTGGGAAGGCCCCTACCAAGTAGCGAAAGTCATCAGACCTGGCACCTACAAGCTCCAGTATCTAAGCGGGAAATCCATTCCTCGGACGTGGAACTCGGACAATCTTCACGTATACTATCAGTAGGGTATGCCTCTTTGACCTGCCCCGTTTATAACTCTGGCATCTTATTCATGTTATTTACAACATGGTCGACTCTCTGAAAAAATTGCGATGAGAAATGGATACCTCTAGCTCACTATCGGCACAACCAAGACATTTCCCCAAACTTTGAATTGAATCTCCGAACCTCAGCTAAGTCGAGTCTGGCTTGGTAAAAGCTCGGTATGACCGAACGCTCCTAGCATGGTCTAGAACCGAACAGTGCCCAAGACTTAGCTCGGATTCGGGCAGCTTACAAGCCCTGGCCGACCTAAGTATCCTCCTAAACTATGTTCGGATTCGGGCCGCTTACAATCCCCGGCCGATCTAAACGTTCTTCAAAGCTTAGCTCGGATTCGGGCAGCTTACAAGCCCCGGCCGACCTAAGTATTCTCCTAAACTATGTTCAGATTTGGGCTACTTACAAGCCCCGGCCGACCTAAACGTTCTTCAAAGCTTAGCTCGGATTCGGGCAGCTTACAAGCCTCGGCCGACCTAAGTATTCTCCTAAACTATGTTCGGATTCGGGCCGCTTACAAGCCCCGACCGACCTAAATGTTCTTCAAAGCTTAGCTCGGATTTGGGCAGCTTACAAGCCCCAGCCGACCTAAGTATCCTCCTAAACTATGTTCGGATTCGGGCCGCTTACAAGCCCCGACCGACCTAAATGTTCTTCAAAGCTTAGCTCGGATTCGGGCAGCTTACAAGCCCCGGCCGACCTAAGTATTCTCTTAAAGCATGTTCAGATTCGGGCCGCTTACAAGCCCCGGCCAACCTAAACGTTCTTCAAAGCTTAGCTCGGATTCGAGCAGCTTACAAGCCCCGGCCGACCTAAGTATTCTCCTAAACTATGTTCGGATTTGGGCCGCTTACAAACCCCGGCCGACCTAAACGTTCTTCAAAGCTTAGCTCAGATTCGGGCAGCTTACAAGCCCTGGCTGACCTAAGTATTCTCCTAAACTATGTTCGGATTCGGGCCGCTTACAAGCCCCGGCCGACCTAAACATTCTTCAAAGCTTAGCTCGAATTCGGGCAGCTTACAAGCCCCGGCCGACCTAAGTATTCTCCTAAACTATGTTCAGATTCGGACCGCTTACAAGCCCCGGCCGACCTAAACATTCTTCAAAGCTTAGCTCGGATTCGGGCAGCTTACAAGCCCTGGCCGACCTAAGTATTCTCCTAAACTATGTTCGGATTCGGGCCGCTTACAAGCCTCGGCCGACCTAGTTGGTCTCCAAAACACGAAACGTTGTTCGACAGGGACAAACATCTTGGGGATGGCAGCGAAAACAAAAGTTGTCCATTTCTGCTTATTATAGAGAAAACGACAAAGAGGAAATGAAAAGACAAAAGTAGCCTTCATAGAGGCTTCACATCTTCTCTGGGAGCCGCCGAACTCTCCACACGCTTAACTAACTCGGCAATCTTTTGGCGAAGGGACGCTATTTCCCCTTCTTGCTGGCTGATAACACGGCGGAGGGACTCAACCTCCCTTGTAGAAACGGTCAGATACTGCTCGGCTGCCTTCATAATCTGTTCGCGGCCTGCGAACAGCGAAGCCAGACCTCTCCATCAACTGTTATTATGGTGCGACTCCAGCGCAACCCCCTGCGGCTGTCAGCACCGCTGCCTGGCCTTCCAGTTGATCATTCCCCACTTCCGAAAGCCATTTCAATGATTGAAAGCCTTGGAAGGTTAGCTGAAGATATGGCTAATGACAGCACTCCTCCGCCCTTTTTAAAAGTCCCCCCGACGGGCATGCCGATCGCCAAGGCTGCTAACTCGAAAGTTACGACTGCGGGACATGCCGCATGTCACCACCTTAGTGGGCGTTCGCGGGAGACAAAGAGTTCTGCGCCCCAACCAAGGAGGCTCATTAATAATCCCACGGCGCTCAAGGCACGCCGACGTCTTCGCCCTTGATAAGTCAGACTACTTCGGTTCTGGCCAAGATGTTTCCGTAATTCCTGGCCCTATCCAGTCGACTACAACATCTCTCGTTTCCCGCCGAATTATCACATCTTGTGACTTCAGCCGAGCTAGATCATCTCACAGCCCCTTTAATCGAGCTATGTTGCATCTCGGCTCCTTCATCAGGGATATCCCTATACCTTGGCCTCAACCAAGATGTTCACTCAAATCCGAGCTAAACCAACCAAACGGCTCAAATAAGCCGTAGGTTGCTTGCGGTCGAGAGAAAAAACTCGAGACAAGAGATCGTCCGAAAAAGGCCATCGAATGGAGGTGAAAGGCTCATTCATTAAAGACTCCAACCGAGTTACAAGTTTGAAAAACAAAAACAAAAGCATACAGATAACCCTTAAGAATCGAGGTTAGGAACGGCCCCAGCGGCCTCGGCAGCTTCCTCGGTGACATTCGGGGGAGCTTGACTTGTCTCGCCCTTTTCAAACACTATTGTTTCCCCGGTGATATGACAAGTATACCCTTCAGGGGCCGCGGCCTCATTGGCACCCGGAGCAACGTCAAGATCGGCATATGAGATATCGTCATACTCGTCCTCTTCATCCCCTGGGGAGCAAGCTTCGAAGGTTCCAACATCCAAGAAGGAAAGGTCCCATTCTGGATGCTCCTTGGATATCTTACTTCGAGTGTCCTCCACACCGAGCTGGAAGGCATCGGCACAAGTTGCATCTTGTTCGCCCCTAAACAAAGTGAACCGCATTTCAGTTTCAGCCACTTGGCTCTGTAGTGAGGCAACCTGCCCCTCAACTTTAGTAGCTCGATTCCGCAGTAGAGAAACCTGCTCCTTGGACTCACGGACCCGCCTCTCGAGCTTCGAGTTCCTCCCTCGACTAGAGGCCAATTCCCCTTGCAGGGTCTGCATCTGGTTTTGATTCTCCAGCTTTTCCTTTTTTATCTGTAAAAACAGAGTTAGCCAATGCCACGATGAGCCAGTAAAAGGGGGGGGTGGGGGGTAGGACCATACCTCCTCCTCCTGCCAAGCTAGCTTCTTAGTTAGCTTTTCAGCCTCATCAATGGCCCTCAATTTATTGGCCCTAATTAGCTCGATTCTGCTCTTGAGGTCATTGATCCTCGACTGCCTATCATCAGCTTCTCTCCATGCTTGGGAGAGCTTGTTGTCGAGCAGGGTTATCTTTTCCTGGTGCCATTTGATATTGTCGTCCCTGTCGGCAATGTCACGGTCACGCCGCCGTACCTTCTCCTCCACTTTGCCGAGCATTCTACTCAGGCGACTTCTCTCTTCGGTGGCCTCTCTCCTCTGCCTACTCAGATTTTCGTTAAACTGTTTCTTAACAGTTTCCATTTCTTCGGAATGCCTGGATTTGACCCGTGATAGCTCTGAGCATGCGTCATCACACTTCGCCAGGAGCCCACATAGCTCCTTCACTTCAAGCTGTAGCTTGGACACGTCGCCTTGGGTAGCCTGATGCAGTGCCTTCATCCTCGCCAGATTCTCATTACTAGTGCCCAGAAGTTGCTCAAATGTGTCAGACGCCTCCACCCGCGATTGAAGCTCGGTGCTAACTCTCCTAGTCTGGATGCTGGCCCCTGTTGCCAGGCTCAAGCGCCAGCACAGTGCCTTGGTAACCAAAGCACTCTGCAAAATGAAACTCAAATGAGGAAAGCACGACCGAGCTAACCAGGAAGCATTCGCTACTCGGGAATAGTAACTTACCCAGGAGATGTAAGACCTGGCTAGCCCCATGAGGATGGAATTGTTGATCTCGAGAAGAAGGTGGATATCTATCACCACGTTCCGCTGGCCGAAGGCGGCATCGACAAGGTCCAGGTCTGCCAACTTATCCGCCGAAGGATCCGCGCCCGAGTATAGTACCGACATCATTAGGGCAGCAAACGCCGCTTCGATGGCGACTGCAACCTCTGATTAAGAAGCCTTTGACCTCTCAGCCTCCTCCAGCAAAATTCTAACCTGGCCTTCTTTGGATAACTCGGCCAGCCCAAGCGTCAGTTTTCCCAAAGCTTTTGTGGAGGAGGCTCCGACTGCAAGATTCTCGCCTTGCTCTATCCCCTCATCCGGATTTCTTTCCTCGGTCGCGAGCACCCGCTCTTCCCCTGCGGGCTCCGCCAAGTCTTCAGTCTGTTCATCAGTTGCCCCAACCTCGCCAAGAAGAGGTTCTCCAATCATAAGCTCCTCGCAAGTCTCTGCTGCAACCGACCCAGCGTCGCCGCCTCTAAATCCCTCTGAGGGGGGCCCTCCAATAGAGAGCTCTTCTTGAGCTTCGGCAGTTGCAGTCGCCCCTTCCTGTCCTCCTGCCAGGGCTAGAGATATTTCTTCGTTCGGAGGAGAGCCCTCAGGGGCACGACCTCCGCCGAGCCAGCCATTGGCTCATCTTCCAAAGGAGGGGCATCCAGACAAGCCGACGGAGTCTCGTCCGAGCTATCTACTATTTCCACCACTGGGGGACAAGGGACCTCGGCAGTCCTCTTTGGCTCCTCCTCCGTTCTCAGCACCCCCACCATGGTTACCCCAACCTCCGGCAAGCACTCTTCGGAGAAGCGAGCCCTCTTTTCGGGCCTACGTTTCTCTCCACCGCTGCTCTTACTTAGGCGCTTGCTTGTCCCTTTCTTTATGCGGCCCGATAGCTCAGACTTCTTGGCTGCGAAAATAGAGAACAAGCTGTCAGACCGAGAAACCTTTACTCGAGTAAAACCAACGGAAAAATAAAATACCCACCATGCGGGTCGAGGGGGCTAAGCCCGGCGGTGAAGAGAGCCTCCTCAGACAGCAAATCGTTGGCCGAGAATGTCCTGCCATCACGGAAGGCTTCTAGATCCTCCTCCTCCTGCTCAGATAAAGCCAGATGTGCTTCCACATCCCGGACAAAGTTTCCCCATCCACGGAGAAAATCGGGACCAATATTCCCTTCAGCGATAAAGAATTGGATCTTCCATCCCTTTATGGATGACGGTTTATCCATGATTGTCTTGAATGACCTTCGGGGACAGATGTAAGGCCACTCTGGTTTCCTCCCAGGTATCAGGTGGTAGCAAGCACGGAATAAGGGCAGAGTTGTTGTTACCTTCACTTGGCTACACATCGAGATAAATCCGATGATGCTCCGCCAGCTATTGGGGGCTACCATCGTCGAACAGATGTTGTAGAACCTCATGTTCTCCTTCACCAAAGGATGGAGAGGAAACCGGAGGCCCGCCTTCATACTATCTTTGTAAAGAAAGACTCCATGCTCCAGTTCTTGCGAAACCCTAAGTTCGGGCCCCAGCACTCGCAGGAGGATATCCGAGGGAATGTCGTATTTCAGGCGAAGTTTCCCCAGATTCTCAGCAATGATTTCCGAAACCATGTCGTCGAAACTCATCATTCTACTCGCCGAAAGGAGCACCGAGCAAGATTACAGAGAATATGGGAAAACAAATCCTCCAGAAGAAACGAAGGAACACTGCGAAGGGGAATGGTATCGTTTCGACTTTGCTTCCTCCCTAAGGAAACCGCCTCAAGAGAAGATAAGGCATCTCGCCTGAGGCACCCGGAACCGCCTCCATAAATGCAGTGAAAACCAAAATTTGCTACGTGGTGATTCCCTAACCGTCGCCCCAAAGGAGCCTTACCTACAAAGGCATGGCGGCCGCGCGGCATTAAATAGGACATCATTGCACGGGCCATCTAATCCGGATCCTTCCATTCAAATCGCGCCACCTAGACTTATACTCCCTATGCCCGAACCTACGCTTCGAACTAGGGAGTGGAGGGCATATGTTGAGGGATAAAATCACTATGCTTCAATAATCATGTACCTGGCTAAGGCTAGCCCTGATTCCTACTCGCTGTGCGACACTCGCTAGGAATAAGTCAACCTCGGTAGGTCGGGGCGCCTTAGCCCCCTCACCGTGCCAAGGATTCTCAAGGCACGGACCGCATTTCGCACCCCCATCCGAGCCTACATCATCTCTCGGTCCCAGCCGAGCTATCATCTCTCGGTTCCAGCCGAGCTATCATCTCTCGGTCCCAGCGAGTTTCCATCTCTCGGTTCCAGCCGAGCCATCATCTCTCGGTCCCAGCCGAGCTATCATCTCTCGGTTCCAGCTGAGCTATCATCCCTCGGTCCCAGCCGAGCTTCCATCTCTCGGTCCCAGCCGAGCTATCATCTCTCGGTCCCAGCCGAGCTATCATTTCTCAGTCCCGGCCGAGCTATCATCTCTTGGTCCCAGCCGAGTTCTCATCTCTTGGCCCTAGCCGAGCCCTCGTTTCTCGGTCCCAGCCGAGCTCTCATCTCTTGGCCCTAGCCGAGCCCTCGTTTCTCGATCCTAGCCGAGCTACCGTCTCTTGGCCCCTCCGGCCGAACTATCATCTACCGTCTTTCGGCTCCGGCCGAGCTGTCGTCCCTTGGCTCTAACCGAACTATCCCACCACCCGGCTTTTCTAGCTGGTTCCTTCCTATCACTCAGCCTAGCCCGAGTGATCCCCATACCTCTACAGAATTCGATGTGGGAAAGCTTAAATCCTTAAGATTCAAAGCAGGAATCATATCTGAGAGTGGCCTAGGCCCCTGGGGCCTATGCCCCCACCACATCTCGAGACATCAACAAGCTCTTCCAGCCGTTGATCCTCTAACTAACCGGATACAAATCCTACCGATCTTATAACAAACAGATTCGGATCTCAATGGCTTTTGACCCACGACGCTCCCAAACAACCAGGTGATCTTCTATAAATACCACAGCTTCAGACCCCCTCAGGTACGCGATCCCCGTGTGTACACTTGCTCACTGGCTCTCTCTCTCCCTCCCTCTCTCTCTCTCTCTGCCCTTGCTTCCGCCATTAGCGCTCCGCTCGGAGCCTCTGGAGGAACTCTTCGGTGAGAGCCTTCTCTCATTTCTGTTGACTGTCGATCTCCACTAACTTGAGCATCAGAGGATCTTCTGCAGAAGGCCACCCCCAACGCCTCTCGTGTGAGGACTGTCTTGTAGGTCCGCCCAGAAGGAAGCCCGTCTCGAAGCCCCGTCGCACCCGAGTCGGAGGACGGATTTCAGCGTATATGTGTGTGTGTGTGTATTCTACGTATAGGAGAGTACATTTTTGTTGCCATTTAACTTTAGAAAAAAAATGATGCTGTGAATATGGTTTAAGTTGGACTCTTGAGGATGGAAGGAAGAAAATTTTACCGAAGTGGTCTCTTGAATGATGGCACCAACCATTTCAATTTTATTAGGGGTGATCAAATGTCAGGCTGAATTAGCTCAAGCTGAGCTACCCTAGCAGCAGGTAGGCTTGATGCTAAAGCCCAACCCGGTCTACTGAAGAGCCAACACAAGGTTCATATGCTTAAGTCCAACACAGACATAGGTTTGGGTCAAAGTTCTCCTTATTTATGACCATTGTTGCAAGCGTTTACTGCTTTCCAATTCTCATGCTTTGGGGTCCTAGCCTATTAACTTATTATTTGGACAATCTCAACCAAGTTTTCATAAATTTGGTTTACAAGACTTTGCCTCTTACCGCTTATATATACTTTGCTAATTTCGTTTGCTGCATTTTGATAGCTTTGTTAATAGAAAAACAAAACAGGAATCCCTACTTAAGGCTTTCAAACAAACTAAATAACTTAAGCCTGGCTTGAGAAAAACTCTAGTGCTTAATTTGAAGCTAAACAAAACAAGCTTGAACAATCAACCAAATTGAATAAGCCTCAGCTTAATAAGGCTTAATTGCATTTTTGTATTATATTTGCATGATATATGGTAGCACTCACTTCAAACTCATGGCCTGCTAACCCGAATTGAATAAGTTTCAGCTTGATAAGGCTCATTGCATTTTTGTATTATATTTGTATGATATTTTGTAACACCTGAAGCCCATGGGATGCCACTAACAAACTAATAATTTTTGTACATTTGGATCTACTCTGATACCATTTGTAATACTTTAGCACACCTTGTAGCCTAATTAATCTGTTAGTCAGTTAAAATTCTGTAGCCTTAAAAATATAAAAGAATGTTAATTGGTAGCTGGTGAACTTGAGTTATAAGTTTTTTAAGCTTCTCGTAAAATTATTTTTGGATATTATATATGCAATGTATCATTCAATCAATAGATCAACTATTATTTTCAATTCTTTATTTAAATGATAAGAAAAAAAAGCTTGAACTAAACTTTAATTCAAGTTTGAAACTAATTTTAAACCGAGCATGATCAAATCCAAGCTCTTCAATTCATCTTGACTCAATCATTCCTCTAAGTCAGTTTGCTGTTAAATATTTATGAATATATATACTTGAGAAATATAAGGCGACTTCATGTATGGTCCTGTGTGATAATGGGATCATCAAACCAGTTGTGGATCATCAAACCAGTTGTGCAAGATGTGAAGCCTTTCCCGGCCGGTACACCTCATCATTGTTCATCATGCGCTGTTGAAGAATGAAGAGCTGCCCATCGCCTGCTCATCTCTTGCCCATAATATCATGCTCCATAAAATAAGAAGTTCCATAAAATAAGAATGAATGCGCCATCATCAAGTTTTGAATATTGGATTTTTGTAAGTTTAAAGATTATCACACCTCAATCCCCATACCCAAATTGGCCGTGTGACAGCCAAATATTTCCTAGGACATAACTGTAGAGCATGCAAGGCTTTCGGTTTTGAACAAATAACATTCATGGATAGGAATGACAAACAAAACAATTTATAGGTAGTTCATAAGTCCAAAATTAAGGTTCAAATACATCTTTAATGAGATATAAAATGCTAACTAGTAGTACTCCCACCTAAAGTCCTAGACTGAACTTCGAAGGTACAACTACAAGCCATGTGACCAAAAAAAATAAAAAAGAGCAACAATAATATGAGCTAATAGCTTGGCAAGAAATCTCTTTCCAAACAAATCAATATGAATAATGATATATAAATAATTATACAATCATTGAAAAGTAAGGTCAAATAATATAGCACTATTATTAATTAATTCATATGCCAACATTATTTCATTTGAAAATTTAAATAACAAATCCAACCTAGATAGCACAATATCATCAACAGCCATAACTTATAATAAAATAATAATAATGGCATTACACACACACACATATTATGATTCAAGTTATAGCATTAATCCATAATGGTTTGAATTATTAGTTATTCATACTGGTTGGATCTGATAATTGCATACTTCGACATCTGGACTTGCTACAATTGCTATCCAATCTATAACCTTTCATTACTTTTGCCATACTTCAACTTATGACTAGCAGCTCATGGAGTCACACTTCAACGACTCATGATTAGCAACCATATAATGCCCACGGTTGACAACACTCAGGCAACAATATGCTTTTTCTTTTCATCTTATTATTATATTATATTTATTTAATTAATACATCATAATTTTTTAAATAATAAATCATCAATTTGTAATTTCTTGAATTATAAAATTCAGCTTTTCAACCTTGATTTTAGCCTCAGATTTTTATGGCCTATGAAAATTTAATTAATAATAGAAGACTAGAATTTCATCACCATTAATTCTTTGAGGACAAGCCTTGTGCTAGACTTTTTGAGGTCTAGACTACTGACAACCTGCACAAAATTAAACCTAACCATAATTAGGACAGTATTACAAGATGAAAGGCAGAACGAAGTTAAAGGGTGTTACTCAGGGATGTAAGGTGGTGGTCCTAAGGATTACAAGTCAAGTCGAAAAGATAACTGAGCTAGAGGTAGAGAATGACCCTTGATTCGGATCAACACTGCGTTGAGGAGACATTCGTTGGGTCGGACCTTACTTAGATTAGAGAGAGAGAGAGAGAGAGAGAGAGAGAGAGAGAACGAGAGTGTTAAAGAGTGAGTGTTAGAAAGAGAAAGATAAATAAGGAGAGGGTTAACAAGAGAGTTAGAAGGACAAAGAGAGATATAGAGAGAAGAAGAGTATGGCAAAGAGTGTGCAAGAGAAGGGGAGAGGAAGAGAGAGACAATGAAAGAGATAGAGAGAAAAAGAGTGTGTGTGGGAGAGAGGCTTGGGGGATGGTGAAACAAGGGACATGTGACATCCCCTGTCCCTTCTACGTTTAAGCAACACAACAAGTGTGGATGAGGTGGAGCATGACTAAGAGAGAGGGAAAGGTTGAGGAGGTGGAGTGTGCTAGGCTCCTTGCTAGGCTCCTTGTAAGAACAAGGGATGGCTTGTCGGCACCCCTTCACTTTTAGGTCAACCGATAACAACTTTGCGCACCTAAGGTAATCGGATAGAGTTTTGTCATGCTTTATGTAGCGCTCCATAAAGACTTAGAAAACTCCAACAGATTATGACAAGCAGCAGACACATAAAAATACATCATGTTAAAAAAATTTATATCCTTGCTCATTAATACATACATTTTCTCAAATATCAATTCGACATTTGTATCATCCTGTTCAGATAAAAATTTTCTTGTATCATCCTCAAGCATTAAATAGGATCACATTCACAATTGATAACATACTCATAGGTATATACATTATACTCATAATTCCCTTCAAAACACAAGTCTTACTTTCATTTCATTTTGAATATGTCTGTGATACATCACCAAGTCTCACTGTACATATACACATATACATATACATGAATATTTTCTCCAAACTAATTAATGTACAAAACTATCATTTATACTCTTACGTCTGCAAGCTTCAACAACTAAGGGTCCCAATTCTACTAACCATAACCCTACCAGACAAGCTCACTGATCTAAAAAAAAAAAGTCAACAACAGAGGAGTGAGACCTAAGTCCCAGCGACTAGATAACCATCTAACCATGAAGAAATTGAGAACCACAATATCACCTTTTCAATAGTATGCAGATACAATATAGCATGTATAAATCAAAGTACATTTTTAACATGATATCAAATAACGTAAAACATTGCTTATTCTTCGAATAATATACATCTTTAACTGAAATATCATGCAAATATCTTTTTCATTTGGAAAACATCTCCATATTTATATACATACACATTTTTAAAATGATAAAAGATAACTTGTAAGTTAACTTATGCTTGCAACAATATACCAGTACCGAAATACTCTATGAATAACTTTTCTGATTGGGAAACAACTCATTTATATGAAAATCCATGAATGATGTATTTTGTTATAAACACAAAAATCTCTTTTATGCAGCCCAGCTTTTCTTTTCTTATTTCTCTGATCCCCACTGGGATTTAATTTGCCCATTAGCATCTCATATAAACCATTCCCGTTGGGATAAATACTTGATCCACTGGCCTTTTTTTAAATCACAATACAAGCGTTTTAAATGTTGCCCATTGGCATTTCTTTTTCAAATTCAGATGGAAGCGTTTCAAATCTTATGATGTTGGGCTATGTGTGATGCCTCCGAGGTATTACCCTACAGTCATCCTCCTATAGAGGTACTCTCATCGGGTGCATGACTGGCAATAGGATCCCCGCATAAATAGTACCCCTTACTTGTGCGGTTCATTCGGCAATGTGACTTGTTCCTTAACCTTGGAACCTCAGATTTCTTTTTTGTCCCATGGCTATATAGTAACCAGCTCATTATCGAGCTATGATTCATGCCCTCATGGGCTGCTTGCAACCTGCCCCATTAAGCCTGGTCTAGTATGCATTCACCCATGGTCTCGGGGATCATTGTACCATACAATCGAATCGCAAGAAGGTGCCAGCTCAATAGTAGTGTGCAATGCTTATGCTACAACATAGTTTACAGGATGATCAGTCCCATAGATGTCTGATGCTCAAATGATACATACATCAAACATGTTCTTATTTTTGAAACTTTGCTATACAAATATGCCATGTATGCATCTAGGATCCACATATCAAAAACCAAGTTTAATTCTTCCACTTAAAAACTCAAGCTTTACTTCTTTGCTCAAATTCATGCTTTAAACTCATATTAAAATTCATGCATCAAAATATCATACTAGGTTCTCATTTCCTAGATTAAAATACATATAATACATTACTAGGCATATCACACCATAGCTAGATATTAAACATCACCATACTAGCTCAAAATAAATTTTTTATTGCTAGATGAGAAACCCACTTACCTCAGCAAATAGTACTCCTATCTGGGAATCAACACCGGTGTTCTTGCTTCCTGAAACAACTATCTTGATCTATGTCATCATACAAATATAGTAACTATTAGGATTACCTGCACGTAAGTTTTTCCTAAATTGCCCTTGAAAATTTTTCAATCAACTTCCCAAGGGAAATTTTTCAATCAACTTCCCAAGGGTCATCCATCCTCGCTCCTGAGCATGCTTAACCTGTAGAAATCTGGCAATATCTTGAACAATATATAGTGTTCTTGCGATCATACATGAGATGTTCGTAGGATCCTTTCGAGATAATACATCAGTCTATAGTCACTACCCAAACACTTTTTCGGTTATCAAAGAATCTCATTTTCATAGCTATTTCATCCAAATTTTCATATTACTTAACTTGAAAGTAAGTATCAGACAATTCAAATCAAAATAATCAACTTCCAATCGATTACCATGATCTCAACCTACTTCTTTTTAACACACTAAAAACCTCTTCCTTGCCAGTCGGTTGACAAACTTGCCCAGCCGACTGGGCACTCATCAAATTTCTTCCTAACAAAAATCTTGAAGCCTTTCCGTTTTCAATCGATTGACAAACTTTGCCGGTCAACTGAGCAAATCTAACCCACTTTTCTCTGACAAAACCCATAACTTCTCCCCAGTCAGTCGGTTGGCTAATTCACTTTTCCCTGACAAAACCTGTAACTTCTCCCCAGTCATTAGCCAGCCGACTGGCCCATGGCTTGTGCATTTCGTACATTAACTTGGGAGGAAGGGTAAAAAAAAAAAAAGAAATTGGCAGCCAATCATCTCTTTCCATTTCATTTCTCTCCTTTTTTTTTCTTTTTTTTTTTCATTTTCATTTTCATTACAAGTTCATTCAAGGGACTTTTAAAAGCATTTCAACTTTCGGATTTCATTTCAACCTCTTCCAACTTGCTATGAATTATCATTAAAACACATAAATCTTTACAAGAACCCTGATTATAAATTTCAATTGAATGATTTGCATGAATCTACCAAAACAACACAAAAATTTAAAAACTCAGAATGTTACATGGCCTTATGCTGCCTCTATTTCAACTGATCAAGCAATAAAATTGGCCTTATCAAAGTAACAAGTTATCTATAGTAGAGTCATCCAGCTTGAGGTTCTTATGCTGAACATATAAAAGACAACTTGATCTAGGGTATGGGAACAAACAAATAAATGGACATGGACAAGCAAAAGTTAGCAAGAACCTTTTCCTTGATTTATGTTTCATGAGAGATGAAAAATGCTTCATTGCCATGTCAATTTCACAAGATTCATTTGCTAACTATATCTTTATGCACATGCATTGCCATGCAGTGCATATAGCCAATGGGTCATAAATGCAAACATATATATGGAGACTTCATGATATAGGGATAGGATTTGCCCTGTTTTTTTTCTCCTCCCTTTGAGCATTGCAAACAAAGGGCTATTGGAGTCTGAAAGGAAATAAATTCATTGAGGGAGAGGAGTTTGGAGACGTTACAAGAGTTCATATGTCAAGAAATAATACAAAAGATTAGGAGCCATGTTTAAACCCCAATGTCTAGTGTCACAAATGGATCAAGTTATTCATGAGAAGCTTTGGCTTAATTGGATAAAAAAGGTTGTTCAGGCTCATTCGTCATCTAGTAACAAGCTAGGTTCAAACACTTTTAAAAGATTAATTTTTTTTTTTGTTACAAGCGGGCGTTCACACTAGTCTAGTATGAATCAATCCAGAAGCATCATAATATAAAATTTGCAGCAAAATAGTAGGACAAGGATCACCGTGACTCCATATCCAATAGCCAGAATGCTGGGCCACTGAAGCCACCACCCAATCAGCAGCCGAATTGGCTTCACGGTATATGTGTCGAATCTGGGCAGATTCAGCTTCCTGAAGGATGAACCATATGTTCCTGAGAATCGGATTAAAAGGGGCTATAGGAATATTTTCCTTCCGAAGCCACCTAATGACCGTCGTAGAATCACCCTCGATTACAAGTCTTTGGGCATGAAGAATCTGAGAAGCATAAGTAATACCTGCCCAAGCTCCATATAGTTCGGTCATATGGACAGAGGAATACAGGGAACCAAATCCACCTGCTTCCAACATATGACCCTGAGGCCCACGGATGATGAAGCCCGAGCCAGCAAGTCTACCACGGATACTCCCATCAAAGTTGATTTTGACAAACCATGGAGGGGGGCTTCCAAGAAAAGAAAACTGTATGTCGGTTTGCTGCCGAAGCAGCAGGGAAACCCTAGTGGCCAGAGAAGTCAGAACCAACCGATAGCAAAGTACGGGCACAATCCGTAGACAATGATCTGATCTTTCTCACCAGCCTCTGTGAAGAAATAAAGTCCTCCGTGAATATAAGCTGGTTCCTCGAAAGCCAAATTTAGTAAGCCACAACCGCCCAAAGACGACATATATGCTGAGGGGCCCTCCGGAGATCATGAAAGAAGAGGGAACATGGGAACCTGAAGCATCCACTCTACTAATGTAACCCATCATGTGCCAAATCCGTCGAGCTCTAGGACATAAGAAGATAGCATGATCGAAAGACTCGTCCTCCAAATCACATAGAGGGCATATCCGCTGGATAGGGATACCCCTACGAGAGAGCAGGGCACTCGTCGAAAGACAGTCCCAAAGAAGCTTCCAAATAAACAGCTGAACCCTGGAAAGGGTGGGGAGCGATCATATTCAAGAAGCATCCTTCGTACACTGGGGCTGAGGCCTGAAGAACTTCATAAGGTCCCTGAAAGGGGCCCTAGATAGAGAGGATCTCTGCAAAGCCTGACATCAGCTAATGGACTAGAGATGAGAGGGATCGAGAGAATCTGTTGAGAAAGTTCCCCACCAAAGAAATGGGTCACCGTGGGGGTATGCCAGGTGTGAGAATCTGAAGAAATCAGATCCTTAACCCTCAAGTCAGAGGAGACATCAATACTGATAAATGAAGGCCACCGAGATAGAGAAAGCTCCACAATTCAAGGATCCTGGATAACATCAATAGACTAACCATCACCAATCATCCAAGAAATATTCTTTAGGATAGAATTACCATACTGACACACCTCCTTCCAAAAGGAGGAACACCCCCGGAGCGGCAGAATGTGCTCCCCAGATCTCCAATCACCATATCTCGCCCGCATCACAGAGCTCCATAGACAATGCGGCTCCAAAAGAAAGCGAGATGCATGTCTGGCCAGTAGAGCTTATCGCCTAACCATCAGGGATTGGATTCTGAGGCCACCTTCTTGGATAGGCATACAGATCGTGTCCCAAGATAGAAGGTGGATGCCTTGACCATCTTGCATAGAGGCCCATAAAAAATCCCTAAAACATCTCTCAATCCTCCTTAGATAAGTAATCGGGATGGCCACATTCGATAGCAAATAAAGAGGAAGGGAGGAAAGAACTGACCGAATAATGGTGATCTTAGCCATCATGGATAAATCAGTGACATGCCACCCATCAATTCGCTGACGGACATGCCTCTCAAGGTCCACATAGTCAGAACATCGGGGACATCTTCCGGTCATAGGAATCACCAGATACATAAATCGGTCAGTCTGAGTTAATATCCCCAACAGATTCATAATAGCTTCTCTGGTGGGTCTGAAAGTCTTAGGACTGAAACAAATAGAAGACTTAAGAAGGTTGACCTTCTGCCCAGAAGCCTGACAATAAGATTGAATGATGGAATCGAAGGAAGCCGCATTATCAGAAGAAGCCCGACCCAGAAGGATACAATCATCAGCAAATAGAAGATGAGAGATAGGAGGGACCCCTGCCCCTACCAGAAAACGAACAATCCTCGATCCTGCTCAGCCTGAAGGAAAGCACAGGAAAGATCATCCGCAACCAAAATGAATAGTAGAAGAGATAGAGGGCAGCCCTGACGTAATCCCACAACAGAATGAAAAAACTCAGTCAGGCTCCTATTAATAATCAGAGAGAAAGAGTGCCTCCAAATACAAGCCATAACCCACTCAATAAATAGCTCGTCAAATCCAAACTCCTGAAAAGATCGATGCAAGAAGGTCCAATTCAGTCTATCATACGCTCGCTCCATATCAAGCTTAACAGCCATAAGACACCGTCTAGTGTAGTATGAATATTTTGAGTTTGCAAAAATTAATAAAAGTTTAGTCTGGTTCGTAATAAGCTTTTTCGAGCTTGTCTCTTATACCTATGATAAACCAAGGTTGATACTTGCTGTTAAACTCCGTTTGAGTTACTATCACATCTTGTACTTAAAAAAAAAAATCTTTTGGCCATTTATAACTCAACTCAACTTAGTTCAACTCATTTGCATCCTAAGCTATGTCTTTCATGTGTGAGAACCCTTCGTTGAGTAATATAATATTTTTTGGCTAAATTTCATTTTAGTGAAATCTTGAGTGCTTGCCACTTATTTGGATTAGGAGATATTATAGATGGACTCTTTTAAAGTTGGCTAACATTATTAATGAGATGCTTAAATGTTAAAATATTCTAGCATGAAAAATCTTATGATAAGAACAAAGTAATCATGTACACCATGGAGAGCATCAAATAATTGTGTAAACAAAGAATTCTAATGGTAGTCAAAGAAAGGACAGGTACAAAGAATTTCTATCATTTCTTAATTTTTTCTAGTTAGAACCTATACATCGCAAGAGTTGAGATATAGTGTGTTAAAGATAGAAAAAGATGATCCAAATGAGAAGGCATAAATCCTATATTACCGAACTATTTTCAATATAATAAATTCTTTGTAGCTTTCATGCATAATCTTTCAAGCATGAACTCACTTTTTAACTCCTCTTCCTATGCATGATGACCTTTGGTGCAAGTGCAAGTCAACTGCAAATGCCGTGGTAGCAAGCCATAGAGGTATGAGAAGCTACTTTTGAGCACCTAGGGACCCACACTGAAAAAGAAAGGAAACAAATAGCTCTGGACCACATCAATCTCTCATATTTCAGCCCTTTCCCTTCTTTTTTCCCTTGCCTTGTCCTCTCCACCTTCCTCCCCTTCGTTGCTATTTTAATCTTAGCCTAACTTAGCCGAGCAAAAGAAGGCACAAGGATTGGAAGAGCATTTAAATGTGCCTTTTACGGTAGCATAGCCACTAGGCTCTTCTTTTGTGCTGGGTGTTCTTTACCTCCGTTCTAACGACTTCTCCTTTATTGGGCCTCTCCATCTATATTGGTAAATTCCACGGGTATTATTCTAACAATTTCCATTCTATCAAGTTTGGATAGAGATTATTCCTTAATAATAAATAATTGAATAGCTCAACAAGCATCAAAATAGGCCAAATAATTGGCTTGTGAAGGTCAAAAATACCTTACTTTAAGACTTGTTGCATTAATTGCTGGATAATAAAATGGAATCAATGGCCATCCTAACTTAACTCAACTGCTTTATTTAGAACCTATCCAACCTACTTAAAGATGCCCTAGCAGCTAATCCAAATAGGGCTTTAGTCATATAATTGCCCATCCATAAAGGACATGGAATCATTAGTTGTTTTAGCTCAGTGGTTTTAGAAGAACTTAGTTACCTTTCAATAGGTATCAAAGTCATAAGTTATAAGAGGATTTTATAGACAAATTAAAGAAGATGAATGTAGGAGACATAGATCATGGTTCTTTTCTTAATACATCTTCTCATTTAGGTTGGGTAAACTTATTTGAGGGCTTAAAGCATGACCACTTATGTACATATCTCATTATCTGAACAATAAAATTCCTTTCTCGGCAATGAGTAGAAGAAAACATTTTAAAAATAGGCATGTGTTGACTTATAATTATAAAGATGGCCAAGTATACAATAAAAGAATAAAATTATTTACACAAAATATACAAATTGGGTGTTGATACCCCAGCTTAAAATCCTTCTCCCCTTGCAATAGGAAAGTGTTTATCAACAAAATATGGTACATCAAATTTTAAAACCTTATGAATGTATGCTCAACCTAAAAGTCAGCCCTCAACAGTAGAGCCAAATTTCTATCTTAGCCTATCGTGTAGCCTAAAAGGCTAAATATTAATGGATATATAGGTAATCATTTGATTTAAGTCCGGGCATTCAAGAGGCAATCATCCAATATTGTATGAAACTTGGAACAAATTAACACAAGAAAGGAGTCCCCATCCACCAATCCCCCTCCCATAGATTTTTTTTTTTTTTTTGAAAAAAGATTTTAGATTTAACTAGAATCTTCATTAACTAACAACTTAAATGCCAAATTATGGTTAAAATGTATTTTTAAAAAAAGATAAAGATAAAAGATAAAGATAAAAATGCTTGAGCACCCTTTAGCCAACTGGCTAAAGATGCTAATGTATATAATGAAGTTGATGTAACACTAGCATTATTTGACCTCAATTGTTGGCCTTGGCCTATCACAATTATTGGAATCAAGAAAGCAATACTAATTGAAAAGATAAATTTTGTTGAATTGCTTGATATGGATGATTTCAGAAAAGTAGTATAATAATTTGAATTCCATATGTTTTTGAAGTAAATCAGAATCATGCTCACAAATGAATTAATTCATACTAGGATGCTAGAATGATGTCATGCTTAGTTATAAAAAATATCGATATACCATTATATTTAGTTGACATAACAATTGAGACACAATCTGTCTGATTTAAGAAAGAAATCAATCTCTTTCCCCAAAAGAAGAGAGATTTAAACATGTTCCCCAAAAGAAGAGAGATTTAAACATGTTCTTTGTGGCCAATGTTATATTTTATAGCATAGCAAATGTAGCAATACCAATATTTAAGGCAGCAGGGTAGTGCAAATTTGTTGTCTATAAATCCATAGTTAAGATGATACTGAGTGGATCAAGATGAATTTTGGCATTAAACTCTTCAATGTTAATCTACATTCATTCAAGAAGCCATTCCATAGTTTTTTTTTCCTTTTTTAAAAGGAAGGAGCAAAATAAATAAATAAATAAAATTTTTGAAAATATATTTGCAAAACAGTCACTATCTTTGAGGTAACATTTGGTTAGAGGTAATCAATCTTATTAATTTGAGATTACCATATATATTACCATGTTTAGCAATTAAGCATGATAATTTAGATGTAATATTTGATTTTCGTTAATGTGAGATTACCATAAATCATGGTAATTTAATTATTTTCTAAAATATGGGTATCTAAGACTACCAAAACCTAATAATCTTAAATTATATTTTAGATTTTTATTTAATAATATATAATATGATTATATATTTAAATTATACTTGATAATATTTAAATATTTAATATTATATTTATATTAACTATTACATATAATATAATATATTAATATTATATTTAGTATTAACATATTATTTAATATTTAACATTATATATTTATATTGTAATATATAAATATTAAATTAAAATTATCACTATTTATGGTCCTATTAAATTATTATATATTATTTAAATTATTAATATATATTATATATTTTATTTATTATATTAAATAATTTAATATATATTTAGCTTAGGAAAAAGATGGCCACTTAAAAACAAAAAAGGAATATTGGTATTGCTACATTTGCTATGCCCTAAAATATAACATTGCTCATGGTATTGCTACATTTGCTATGCCATAAAATATAACATTGATCACAGAATGGGCAGGTAGCCTGGATAGACAAACCCCTTCTGAGAGCAGGAATATTGGTATTGCTACATTTGTTATGCATAAAATATGTTATATTATGGTCAGAAGGAGGAGACTATTGATCATGACATCTTCATTTGCCCCAGAGCGTGACAGATCTACATATAGTGAATACCAGCCTAGGGAGGGGGATAGGCGAACCTCTTTCCTGCTTGATATTAGAAGGGATAACCAGCGTAGGGCATCATTTTAGCTGCCACTGCCTACCAGATTTGGCTATCTCGGAATCAGCTCATATTCACTGAAGATGCAGTCACCCCTCAGAGGATTGCTGAAAAGCCTTATCTTTAGTGGCGGAACACACACTCCACTGTACTGCTCATGATTCTGACAGCTCTGGATACTGGGGTTCCCCTGCTACGGCAGCGAACCGGCAGATGGTTTATATCTTTTGGGAGCCCTCCAGGGTTTATCAAAATCAATTTCGATGGAGTGTGCAGGGCAGATTAGCGGGCTCTGCTTTTATTATTCGAGGGACCGATGGAGCTTTGCTGGCGATGAAAGGATTTGGGCTCTTGACTCCTCGATTCCTATGGTAGAGCTTTATGCTGCGTGGGCCAGCATTTTCTACGCCACCGGTTTCTTCATGCTCAGAGTCTTTCTCGCTGAATTCGGCGGGATAACTCTGATCATTCTCCAACCAACCCTCTACTCCGAAATATCTGATCTATTTTGCGAGACGTACACAGTTTCTAGATCAGATATGTTTATAGGGAGGCCAATAAGGCGGCCGACGGGATGGCGGCCTCTATGGCTCACCACTCTAGTTTTTAGTTATGGCGATAGGGTGACTCATGTCCTATTGTTCTTAAACAAATTCTATATTCTGACTTATATGGCTGACTTGCACTAAAATGGTGTGACCATCGTCTGTACCAAAAAAATAAAAAAATAAAAAAGGTTTATTCAAAACGATAATATGAAATCTTGTACTACTAAGAATGTGAGGTAACATCACCAAAGCAAACCTAATCTTACATCATGAGCAATGTAACAAGTTGATTATCAGAAATATAAAAGTTTTGATAATATTATATTATCAAAAATCAAACACAACCTGAAAATATAAAGGTCACCAAAGTGGTGGAATCTCTTCCCTCCATGACACCTCTTGAACTCAAGTGCATCCAGAACTACTTCATGTTTATTTCATGTAAAATTATGTGTTTTAGCGTAGGAGACCAGCATTGCTGGTCAACACTCTTTTCCATCTATCCCCTCCGATCTCCATCCACCCAACCACCACCCGCCCCTCCTTTTACCGCATATAATTGGGAGGTACATGTTTGTGTTTGATTTTTGAGTATCGAACCGTGGGAACCCACCTGTCATTTCATAAGGGATATGAGATGGGGAATACAAGGGAACGAAGAAGAGAAGAAGAAGAAGAATAAGAAGAAGAAAAGGAGGAGGAGGATTAAAAGATCAATCTTGCAGAACGCATCGGCATTCCATCTTAACAAGCACCACACGCCTAAAAAAGCCTGGAATCTATCAGGCCAAACGGAGATGCGGCAGTTTTCTTCTTCTTCTTCTCTATCACTGATTACTCATTCCATGGCTCATTCTGGAGCAGACCACAGCACATAGGAGTTTTTTTTTTTTTTTTTTTTGTCCCCTCCTTTTTTTTTTTGTTGATATTAGAGGAGAAAAAAGCTATTAGCAGGGAATTGAGCATGACCTGAGTTCAAGAGGTGACTGCACCACCTTGCTTTGTTCATTGGTTGAGCATTGCTAAAAAAATTACAACAAATTGATGTCTAACACTTCAGTAGACTGATCCAATATAATGTTTAGCCATGCTAACCAACTACGTTAACACCCAATCTATCACATCAGCACTCTTTAATTTTTGATCCTTCTCATTGTATAATAATCATGATCAAAATTTATTGAATCGATTTCTTGAATGATCATGATTTTCAATTTGTAATTTATCCTTAGTTCCTTATTGCTTGTTGATGGAATACAAACAGCAAAGAAATTATTTGTTCTGCAAATCAGGGACCATAACCCCTTATTAAACTACCAAAGGCAGTTATTAATAACTATTTGCTATTTGTAATTTGTCCGTCATCAAATTAAAAATTTTATTATGTATCCAACAATAATATTATGACATTCATGCTCGTAAGCCATAAACTTTATTTTAAATTAGACCACATTAATTTTGATTTATTCAATGATGAACATACACATTTTAATTATGGTCCTAAATATAAAAAATAATTCTAACATTGTGTGCATACTGTGTTTATTATGCAGTAAGAAGATAACTATTGCAATATTGCACTGAGAAATAACAGTTTGTAATATGAAAATAACTATGATAGCAAGAATATAGCTATATATATATATATAGTTATCTACTCACTGTACATAATAAAAAGATTAAAAATTTAAAGAGAGTTGGTACGACGAATCGGATATTAAATGATTGATCAATAAGAGCTAAACATCATATATGTAGTTCAGTCCACTGAACGGCCAGATATCAATTTGCTCAAAATAAAAACATCTATGAAGATCTTTGCATTAGGTTAAGTAAAATAAGAGCTAAAGACTTTCTACTTGCTAGGTTTTGCTTCTTAACATATCACGGTCACGGTGCTAAAACGCTGCGATATCCTTTTGTCTTGTTTCTTGATAGCCAGCGTCATTTGTGATCATTTTTATTGGGGGCATTAAGCTGCATGATGGCTTGGGTAGCCAAATGAATAGCCTACCTTCCCGTCAGAGTGGTGGTTGACTAGCACTAGGATTTTTGCTTCAATGATAAGCATATGGTCAAGTTTTCCAACATGGGTAATATATTGTCATTAAAATTTAACTATCAAATTTAATTATTGATAGAGAGAGTGCATGTGATGGGACTTGGAACCTGAAATTTATTTTGTTCTGACGCTATGATGTTGCAACTCATGAGCATGTGTCCACCAAACTACTGTTAGAGAAAAGATTAATAAATCAGCAAAGTGTGCCTACCGACAATTTCAACAGAGCACAAGCAAGCTTTCGTGCTAAGGTTGAATGCCTTTTTACCATCAGATCGGTTAATTTCACTGACCTTCCTCACAAAGTATTGAGATCTGTTGCTCTTCAGAGTCCTGTTTTAGAAGACCGAGCATTGCTATTTACAGGCTAAATGTCTCAAATCTCAACACAAGTGTTGGGGATTTCCATCAGCTGATTCACATGAGTGTAGGGTCCGCTGTTTGACTCTTTCAAGCCTAACTTTTCATATATCTTGACATTTATCCCACAATAGTGATGCGGGTTTAATCCAATTTTCACTGCAGTAACTACTACGTATAACTGAGACGTGAGAGTATTTGGCAAATTGGAAGAGAAGGGTGTCTTCAGCAGTACTCTGCAAGCAGTACTTCGAAGTCATTTATGTGCCAATAGATGAGCTTAGCAAATCATGCAGTATTTAACTTAATTCCTATTGAACTATACAACCATTCAGAGTACTTTTATCTCTACTTAATGCCATGGCACCCTGCGTGAGATCCCATCATGTCCAATCATGTCCCGACCCGTTAAATAGGTTGAACGCATGCTATAGCCGTATAATTTTTAGATGAGACTCTCTAAATTATGCAAAGCTTAATAATTATAAGCTTACAATTCACAATTTATGCAGTAATTAAAATTAAACAAGATTTACAAGAGGATTAATATGTGCATAATCATTATTTAAAGTTTAAATTACTTAATAGACATAATTGGTATCAAATGATCAAGCGTCAAGTAACTAAACTTTAAATGATTATAAATATATTAGTCACGTCGTAAATTATGTTTAATTTTAAATTTTTATATAAATTATGAATTGTAAGTTAATAAGTCTAGCATATATGCAGTTGTATTATGCGTTCAACTTAATTAATAAATTGGGGCATGACAACTAAATTAATCTAGCTTTGATATCATCATAACTGCCATGCCCCAACTAATTAACCAAGTTGAACATATGGCGTTGTATAATGCTTACGGTTACATCTAGGGGTTTCACGGTCATGTCACGTATTCAATCCTGATGGTAGATTGGAGCGTGACAGATCCTCCTCTCCAAAATACAAATACAAACTGACTTTGAAATATGTGGATATATATATTGTTCTTGTTTGTTCTCTCTTGTGACACTATCGGTTGGAAAAATAAATTAAGTTATAAAGATAAAGTAAACGGGGATGGGAGGTCTTCTACTTCAAAATGTTGAAAGCAACATATATATGGAATACATGATCTCCAGTTTTAGACTGTAGACTTTCTTTGTTGAATTGAAATCTTGGCCGTACCAGCCAAGATTTTGGAATTGCTCTTCATCGCCGACAGGATATATAAAATTAAGAGGCATAAAGTTGCAAATTTCTATATAGTAGTTCAGTCAGCAATTTCATACGCACAAATAGCCGGTTGATGACAAGCCTCGAACGAATTTATAACATACTCTTCTGAGAAAGCATTACGCAATCCGGTTATGAGGCCTTAGCATCCTTAATGTAGAATGATAACATGATACCAAGTATTTCACTTGGTGGTCCTACACTAGCGTTGGCCCTAACATTTCTCCTTTGCCACGGAGTGGAATTCCCCCAGTGTTACATGGCGGCCACTCTAAATAGAATGATGGCTTTCTATATATGTGGTCATGAGGGGGATGAACTCTAAAAGTTATGCGGGCACATATAAAGATAAAAGAGGAATATGGATGAGAGCCTTTTCCCACTAAACTAGATATTGTGTACGAGATCAGATGTGAGCAAAGGATCTAATGAGTAGCATCAAAATGTGGTAGCAAGCATAGACAGTCGAATTATAAGATGATGTGTTAGCTTAATTTGTAACGATTAGCAAGCCTCTTGCATCATGGTGCCATTGAATTTTGGAAATTGTTATACTCTAGTTAACATCTCAAAGCGTTGATGCAAATCATCCAGTTTGGGGGCAAGAGAGCTCATGCACTCGAATGAGCTATGCTTGGAGAAAGCAGGTGAATTAGATGGTCCCGTTGAGAGGTTAAGCAAGAGAGAGAGAGAGAGATAGAGAGTTCATTTGACTCTGTACAATAATGTGCCATGGCGGTTTCTACGGTAGTGAGGTGGCATCATGGAGGGTGTCGGCATCCAACAATGACATGTCATTGCCGCTGCTGCTACAAATCGAGTGGCCATTTAAAGCCCATCGAACCGCTGTCAAAACTTTGATTGTATAGCGTTAACCACCTCAGACAATTCATGATCTCTAGTCGGAAAATTATTATTTGGATTCCTTGTATAAATATACAGAATCTTTCGAGTATATAATTAGTATATATTTGATGTAAAACTAAACTGATCGACATGGGCTCTCATAAAAAGCCCTCACATTGGCAAGGCAAGAACCCAACCGTGTGATGGAGATCGAGCAGCACGTCAGCATCACGTTTGAAGAGCTTAGCTAGGGTCCATGACTCAAAGGAGGGGTGAATAAAAGGCACCTTAGAATAACTAGTGCACCCTCCCAATATCAACATGAATGAAGTAAGATTTGGGGGAGATGGAGGTCAGGAATCACATGGAAGTCGCCTTCGATCTCCTGTGTCACAAGACTCATTAACTCTATTTGAGATGGTAGAAGTATGCAAAGAAAAAGTGACCAGATAGGAGGAGGAGGAGGAGGAGGAGGTTAGTGCAGTAGAGGTAGATGTCGCATTCCCCGATATAAATCTCATTCATTATAGGATCAGAACCCAATCAAGAGCGGGGGGAAATGAAAGGACAATGCAGCCACCGTCTCCCCACCCTTCGTTTTACTTTTCTACAGCATATTAGTATGAGTGCAACTCAGCCAAACGTCTCACTCACAGTCCATTAAAAATCACTTTCGCAAAGTTCCTTTCCTATCCCTTGCTCGATCTCGTCCCCACCATCATCGATGGCTAGGATGCCTCAGTAAATAACTGGTCCTTGTTCTGCATTTGCTGCTATACAGATAGGAGCGCAGAGATTTAGAGAGAAGAAATAATAGAGATCGAGGAGTGGAGGAGGAAGGAGATCGAAGTGGAACAAAGGAGGGATATATGGTTCTCTAAAAGTCTATAAATAACCCCTCCCGTATCAAAAGCAACCCTCCTACCACTCTATGCATCTCTCTTTCTAGAGAGGATAGAAAGAGGGCAAGGACAGCCTCTAGTTAGAATTGCTCTCGCTTTTTTTTCCTCAGACTTTCTTCTTCCCCTCACCATCCCCTCCTCCACTTTTCCATCTAATACCGGTAAGTTGAGGGGAGAAAAAAAAAAAATTATACATAAAAAAGAAGACCGCTAGAGTGATCATTTCTCCCTACAGATCCCAGTTCCATCCCTCACCCATTTGTTGTTACTAGCGGTATCGTAAGAAGCCAGCGTATAATTGGCTTCCAATTTCTTCTCTTCACCTTCGATTCCAGTCAGTCCTTTCTTTTGTTTCTTTCAGGTGAAGAGAGGAGCGAAAAAAAAAAAAAAGCAGCTACACTGGAGCGGCCGGAGAAGATGGGTCGGGGAAAGATCGAGATCAAGAGGATAGAGAACACGACCAACCGGCAGGTGACCTTCTGTAAGCGCCGCAATGGCCTGCTCAAAAAGGCCTATGAATTGTCCGTGCTCTGCGACGCTGAGGTTGCCCTCATCGTCTTCTCGAGCCGCGGCCGCCTCTACGAGTATGCCAACAATAGGTGATGTTCCTCTTTGACATCTTCGACGATCTACTATAAATACCAGCTTCCTTCTTGCTTCACTTCCATGACATAAAGAGCCACTCTTTTAGCTTCTTTTCCTTCTCTTATTTTTGCCGGGTAAAATAGTACTCTATAGCTACTCCTTGTAGGTTGGAGGCATGGATTAGAGATGTTCTTCTTTTTTGAAGGAAAAAAGGAATTATTTTTCTTTGGATTGTTGGATGGGATTTTTTTTTTTCGTTGCTTGTTCCTTTTGGTTTTCTGTAGTTAGATCTGAACTGGTGGTAGATCTAACAGTATTGGGGGAACGCATGCTGTGGGTGATGTTTAGATAGATTTAGTACACTGCGGTGCTGAGCTTATATTTGCTAGTCTGGTGGTCCTGTTCTTTTCTTTCTCTATTTATGCTCTTTCCTTTCTTTTCTGATGTGGTGGTGTTATTGTTTGAGCTTCCTGTTTAAAGATCCATCTCTTATATTATAAAACTCGTTCTCTTTGGTTCCCTTAATTTCCATGCTCTGTTGGCTGGAAGCATAGATCTGTGGAAGGAGGATCGGAGTGGTAGGAATAGTAAGGTGAGGTTAAAAGGATGGGGTTGGGAGTGGTTGGGGTAATGGTATTAGGGGAAAGAACACCCACCTTCCCTTTGGATCTCACCTTTGCCATTTCCTCTCTCTTTTCATCCCTCTCCCTCTTCTTTATTCTTTACTTCATCACCCTCTCTCTCTAGGTCACCCATCAGCAGAACAAAGCCTGCTATGAAGCTGTCACCCTCCCATTAGTCCATTCCTTCGGCAAAGTACTCCGCTCCTTCCCACACGTCACTCCTTTGGTTCCTCTCTCATCACCCATTGCAACCAATGGCCGGTTAGGGTTTCTCCGCTGCGGATTAGGGTTTCTTTGAAACTGCTTTCCCGTTCTATCCACCTCTCTCTCTCTCTCTCTTTCTTTCTACGTATGTTACTACGAGCTAGCTACAACGAATCTTAGGAGGGAGCCCTTCACGAGATCTGCCCCAGTTCCTCCCATTCTGACACCATATCTGCAACCCCTCGAGATTTTCTCTCCCTTCCCAACTCTTCATCAAAAGAAAAAATATTTTAAGGGAGTCTAAGGAGTACGGAGGAGGACTGGACTGAGGAGCCAATGGGGTGATTGTACTGCGGGGAGGTTTGCGTGGAAAGACGACAAAGACTGAGAGGAAGAGGGTCAGAAGAAGGCATCGGGGCAGGGGCTGGGGCTGATCGAGGCGGGCAAAGGAAGCGGGATACGGTGATTGCACCGCGGGTAAGGGAGCGGCGACCGCCTCGGAGAGCCGAGAGGGGCGGTCTCTTGGGCGCAGGTGGTCGGGCCAATCATATCGTGGGATCGCGTGCCAGCGTGGCAGAGAGGAGCCAATCGGATCCTCGAGGAAACTAAGGTTAGAGAAAGGTCGGATGGAGGAAGACATGACCTGGGGCCTTGGGAATCGAAGTTTATTATTTTATTTATGTACGAGGTGACATCCATCCTTTCTTCTTCCTGTCATGTTTAATATTGAGTGTTTGTATAGATTAATATATTCGGTTGGTTGATATGCTATAATCCGTCGGTTTACTCTATTATTTTATGTTTGAAAAGATTGGGGGTCCGGTTGGTCTAACCAGTTAACACTGGATATAAAAGCGCATGGAAAGTAGACAATAATAATAAATGTTTCTTTGAAAAGACCTTGGATGACATCTGATCGAAGTCTTAAATCAGTATGATTCACTTGAGTGACAAAATCTTTTGGATGTTTTTTAGTTGGACGTGAGATATATTAAAATGTATGCTATTATTGAGCACAGGTTTAGCCAAATGAGTGTTTGGTGTTTGGGTTGTGGGTTGTAAGGTTTGAATGGTGCATTAGGATCTGATCTACTTTATGGCAAAATATTTCTAAAAATTATTATGTTTAAGGGAGTAAATTTTCTAGTTTTTTTTTTTAAAAAAGAAGAAATCTCTATTTTGTGATCAGAAGATTTTGCTGCAACTCTGTGTAAGCTCCATTATCAAAATCACTAATTCTGCTTGCTAGCGTTTTGTTCTACTGCTTAGAACATTCTTCTTCTCTTTTTGATGTAACACTAAGAACATTCTTAATATTGAGTCATTCCTTTTAAGCCACTGAAGCTATAGGATTTAGGACAAAGAAAGTTCTTTCCCACATCGTATGGGTTTTGCCAAAGTGGCTGGCTTTTTTGGTTTTTATCGCTAAAAGCCTGTGTGTGTTTAATATTTCTCTTTTTTTTCTCCCTAATTTATTATTAGGCTTCCCTTCCACTATGATTTTTAGACCTCTGAGGGCATGCTGAATGAAAGTTTCTTTACCAAATCGAAGGAGGATATAGTGCTTAGGTTATTAGCTGCGTGTTAAAGAGGAATTTCTTTTTTCATAATCTCTCATAAACTGGTTTCTCATTTTGTCTCTATTACAGAACAAACATTCCTTGAAATCAGCCATATTGCCCAGTGTTTTTGGTTATGTTATATATATATATATCCTATTATTTACTTCATTTATGGCTCATACTTCCCAATGAAGTCCATTTCGCAGAACCTTTTATCTTTTTTGAGACAAACCCACATTTACACGTAATTTCTTTCATTTTTTTCCTTCGGCATAACCAAGGTTGTCCTTGTTCTACGACAAAGCAACCATGGCCACATCAAGGAAGACATTGTTGCTAATTTTTTCATTGATAACATTAGAGATACCATCACCTCGTTGAGTAGCCTTGTGGAAGGGAGCTTGCCAGTGTTGTGCCAACTTCGAGATTCTAGGAATTGGATATAGTTCTGATTAAAAAAAAGGAAAGTATAATTTTAATGTGAACAACTACATACTTGACAACCATAAATTTACAGTACAGTATATCTTGGTGAAGTTGTTGTTCTTGTTATTTATTGCTTAAAGAAAACATCTTTTTTTCTTTCTTCTGAGTATATGTACGTGAGCTCAGACATGAAAAGTCGGCTAGGGATCCTCCTTGACTTGGTTTTTTTCCATACTCATTGAACAAAATTTATAGTAGGAAAGTCTCTCTCCCACGGAAGAAAATAAAAGTAGTACAACTACATGCCTGAAAAATGCTGTTTATTTGATGCACATTATCAGCAATTATTTCCAAAAGGGGAAAAAACGTAGTTTTGAATTTGTTTCTATATTCAGTTAATTTTACGTATATACGTAAATGTGATGAAGTTGTAGTAGAAATACAAAAAATAGTTGCTAAACATTTAAATAACATGAACAAATTTGTTTTTGTTTGCCATTTTTAGTTCTTGTTTGCTAAAAATCCGTGAAATCATCTTCTTTATGAAGGGGAATCGATCACTAATTGCAAGTTCTCAATATATTTAAAATTTAGTAAACTAATGTTTCTTCATAAAAGATTCTGCAAATATAATACAAATAATTATATTTCCAGATCTTTGTTTCTTTTAGTTAATAGTCCATTATAAAAAGCCTCTTCAATTTTTCTGTCAAAAAAGAAAAGCTCTTAACTAAAATTTCTTTGAAGTACAGCATTTTCTTGTTGCTAGGGAAACATGCTACTGGCTGATGATGACATAATTCCTTGACAATACATATTGGCATGGACAACTGTAACAGTATTCATCGAACTAATAATTGTAATACTTGCAGCACCTTAACTATCCAATAGATTTGTTCCACAAAGATGCCTACTATATGTCATAGACCTAATGAAACAATGAACATATTAACATATCATTTCCTATAGCTACAAATATACAAAAATACATGTTCCCACTAGCATTATTGCAGACTAGCAAGTCATCTTTAAGCAAAATCCACCGACAGCATTACATCCCTTCCAGTTCTCGGTGACCGGTCACTGGATTCCAACTTTCCATGAAATGTATACTGTTTTCAGTGGTTGATTCAAGGGCCTTCAAGCTTACCTGTTGAATTTATTTACACATTAGATGCCAGTAGATTATTAAGGATAGGTAACAATTTTTATTTAGTTGAAACTAAAACTTTATTGTTCAATATTTTTTAGAAAGATTTTTTAATTTTTTTAAAAAAAAAGTTAGGATGGCTAGCAGACCAACAAAATGTTAGAACAAGAGCAGGACCAACTCAGGTCTCTTATATCCATGCAGGAGACTACCAACTCTGTAGCTAGACACCTGCCAAGCCTTTTACCTTTCTCTCTTGTTACTCCGGCCAGCATAAGTTCTGCTACCATAATCAGTTTGACATTGCAGTCTTTCCTATAAAATAAATGATGTGCATGCGACAATGGCTCAAATGAACTGGCTGTTGCAAAGTTTAACCTTTTCAATACAAGCATTTGTTTTAGGTCATCTCAATTTTTGGAGAAGTTAATCTTCATAAAACGAAATAAAATATTGTAATGTATTTTCAGTAAATTCCATAGGTGAAACATGAAAATTTTTAGGAGAAAGATATCAATCAAGGTCAGTGAACTGAAACGGAATATGTTAGGACCATGTGGTTGCAGAAGTGAGCAGTTTGAGAACTACAGTCTTGTCCTACTTTAACTGTGAAGAAGATAATAAATAAGAGGATTTTTTTTTTCAAGGAACATATCATCTTTCACAGCATGCCTCAACTTTGCCAGAAATTTACAAATATGAGATCATATCCTTTTTGTTGGTGGCAACTGAAAGCAAAGGCAATATTAACTTACCCGATGTTGATATAAAATGGAGTCGGAGAACATAAAAGAAAGTAGGCACTCAATAATATTTTCATTTCATTTCAACTTGGTCATTTTCAAATGTCTGATTGTAAGGATTTCGATCTGTTGATATAATATGACCCTTCAAACATCATTTGCATAAATGTATCACTATAATTTTAAAAAGATAATGTATAAACCGTAAGACACGTCATGTAGTAATCTTAAAAACACGAGTCATTGGAAACTCCAACGGACATCATAAAAAGTAACCCAAAATATATTCAAATACATGGAAGAGTGCATGCCATAAACTCAAAAATGAACTTAGGGCTTTTTCTAATCCATTTCCTTCATAAAGTGTGAAGATATAACACCTTTGATCATGGAATCAACTTGAGAATAACTCTTTAGCTTCCTCACGATACTTACAAAGTATTCCAATGCACTTAATTAAATTAAATGTGACTTTTAGGATATTTCATATCAAAATTAAGGTCACTAATTCAACACCTTTCTAAGAGTATTTATTTCAACTTTAGAAGTCTACGATTGTATAATCATAGGATACAAAACTATCATAGGAAATAATATGCAGCTACCGTAAACCCATGACAAGAAATGTAACAGGTCACGAGAGAATGGTTATTAATTTAATGAAAGCTTCGCATATAGCAGATCTCTAACCATATAGAGAAGAGTGAAAACCTGCATTTTAGCAGCCCACATTTCACCCTTTTGGAAGGCTGCAACTGACGTTTAACTGGGTCAGGTCGAGGATTGGGGCTGAAAATGGGTAGGAAGCTGCATTGATTAAATTGCTATAGTTATACAGTCACAGCATGAAATACCTTCTTGTGTTTTTCTTGTAAGCTGAAGTGTTTGTTAAAATTGGTTGAACAATCACTAAATAATGCAGCATAAGAAAGCGGGATTCTGGAGGAACACTGGTATACTCAAGCAAGCAATATAAATGAAGCGAAAGGCTTTGGAAGACATGACTTTTTAATGTTTTAGTTAACATTTTTATTCTGTGAGTGCAGTGTGAGGGCTACTATCGATAGGTACAAAAGGCATGCACTGATACTACCAACTCTGGATCAGTCACTGAAGCAAATTCCCAGGTAACATCTTTTTGTCATACTTAAATCACATCTTTACCGTTTTTTAGTACAAGCATAAATTTGGAGAGATGTACTCATTTGAATGCACGACTCATCTTCACTACTAGAGTACACATGAGTAACGGATGTGTTCTTTCTATTAAATGGTATTTAAATCAATATGTCATGCATCTATATCAACTAAACCCTCTATGTGTGATTCAGATAATCAAC
This sequence comes from Calamus simplicifolius, assembly GCA_900491605.1. Taxonomy (NCBI): domain Eukaryota; kingdom Viridiplantae; phylum Streptophyta; class Magnoliopsida; order Arecales; family Arecaceae; genus Calamus; species Calamus simplicifolius. Next base: position 437,596 of record UESW01004120.1, on the reverse strand, counting down.
AATTGTAGCACAATTTGACTAGTTCACACTTTACTTTTTATCAAACATGCAAAGTTCTTGTTATATTAATCCCCAACTCTAGATGGCAGGTGAGTGCCAGAAGAAAAAAAATGGTATTATGGACCCTAATATTTCTGTTATGATAATCTTCTCTAATTTGTTCTTTAATTCAAGTTGTCCCTTGTAGCGTTTATCTTTTTGAATTATAGGTGCTATGATTTATATAGTAATAGTTTTTGCATCCTTTTTTACGATGAAAACTTCAAGTATCTTAATGAGTGAGATATAACTTCACAGTTGTGTCTTGAACATAAATATCACCTGAAAGTGATTCATATTATGTCTTTAAAATCTACTTACATTGAGGACTTCTTTGAGACGCTGAAGCTTCTTTCTTCGAATCAATTGAATATATAGGACTTTAAGTATCTCCAAAAGAATAATGTCCAATAAAGTTATGGCCAAAGCTAAAGACAGAGATATAAGTAATTAATGAAAGTAACGCTTGCATCAGCTCACCGATGACTTTATTTAGTTTCACTTCTTAACCACCATTGATAATAGAGAATATGTTTGATTTGAGTGGTGCAACGCACATAAGGTCTTGCCATCTCGGTTCTCTTGGGGTCTTGAAACCATCATTATAAACTTCTTGACTGAAGAAATGCAATAGGCAATAATCATAAGGAACGGTCAACCTTATCCTTTGAAGGTAAGATTTTTCCAAAGAAGTGGTCCTTATCTCAGAATGGATTTTAAAGAATGGTTTTGCAATGTAATCTGAGCACAGTCAAAGAAGAAAGATAGGATCTAGGGTTTTAACTTCTTCATATAAAGAATGGTGATCTTACCGGAAGGCCTCATACTTTGAGATATGTTTTAAGTTAGGACTATATTTCTAGGCTTATCTGGTGTGAAAAATCAACCTTCCAGGGAACCCTATATTGTGTATGATAAGCAGGAAGGATATATTCTCTATATACCGTACAGTGGCCGAAAGTATACTCTAACTTCCCAGTCATCATGATCTTTGCGATGGTTCTATAGAATAGTAAAAGGATAACAAAATTTATCAAGATAACTTCTCATGATAGCTTGAGGATACCAAAAACCTAATATGAACCTCTTGCTTCTTGTACTTTAGATCATTATCGTGTACTTTAATCTCCTCAAAAAATATGCGTATCTTGGTTTGATGGCACTGATGTCCCTCCTACTGTCATGAGTTATTTATGTAAGAGCCAAAAACTAAAAACGGACAGGAATTAGCAAAATGGAAGAACTTTGCCAACAAAAAGCATCTATGGAGGGCTTTTCTTAAATGCAATACTTACGCACTTTTTAGAATAACCTCTGCACTTATTTTTGCCGTCTCTCAACTCATTATTAGTGAAGCAAAAAACATCTCCCGATGGATATAATCTGCATTATTTAAAGAATTTTTCAATAGTTCACTTTTGCATATTGTAGTTCATTTTCTTAATAGATATCCCATCATAAATTACTTTAATTATTCTACTAGATGTATAGGCACAACATGAAACAAGTTGACACCTCTTAGTAGCTATGAAATAATATTCATCTCAAAAAGACATCAGAAACTGACCTGAGGATAAATAAATCTACAATCATGAAGGTGTTGTGAACCATTTCAGGACATGTGATACACTTCTTTTTTAAAATTTATATAATTTAAGGTTCTTATGTTAATATAAACTTGCTAGAATTCTTTTTTTTTTAACTACCAAATCTTTAAGAATTGAAACAATGCAAATTTTCATGTCCTACATTCTTCCATGGAAAAATGTTTTCTTAGAAAATTACCATTCATGTCCCATCAGCCATTCTATATCATTCTATATCATTCTATACCGTTGAGATCATAATAGTAGGTGGTCATTTGGCAGTCCTTCCAAAGCAAAGACAGTACAGATCGATCATTGGCACAGTCATATGGGTCAGCCACCATTTCTTTTATCATTATTGTTGGCTGATTTGAGATTAACTTCTACACTAAAATATCAAAACAGATCTGATTTGTTGAAAAGGCAACAATGCTGAACAAAATAGAGGAGATGAAAGATTTTTTTTTTTTTTTTTTGGTACAGGGAGGATGAAGTGCTGAAACTTTCTACTCTCTATTAATTCTAGCATTGATACATATATGTATATTCTCATCAATTTAACACAGGCTAATATAACTTTGGACGTAACAACATAAGGTTAAATTGTTGCCAAAGTAGATTTATGTCTAGCGCATTAACCATAACATTTTCCTCCTTAATGTGTTGTTCTTGAACTCCCCAAAGTCTCTCTGAGTTGCTGAAACTTTTGTTTTATAAGAGTTTTTATGAAATATCAACTAGTTGCTCTTTTGACTTAAATTACTTCAGTTGCACTTCACCACCTTCAATTCCATCTCAACTGAATTGATGTTTATCAATGTATTTGGTGCAACTATGATAAACTAGGTCTTTTGCTATAACTATTGTTGATTGCATGTCACAATGGATCATAATGGCTTTCTCTTGCTTGTCTCTAATATCTTGTAAAATTCTTTTCAACCAAATAGCTTGTTGAGTAGCTAAACTGATTGCCTCATATTCTACTTCCGCTAAAGATTGAGCTACTAAATGTTGCTTCTTTGAACACTAAGAAAATTCACCTAAACCCAATGAAAAAATATAGCCATGAGGCGGTCTTCATATCATTGATACAACCCACCCAATCACTATTGCAAAAACAATCATTGTTGTCTCACAATTGTTATCTAACTTGATTTTATAATTCATCATAACATAAATGTACCATAACACCCTTTTTGTAGCTTCTAGATGAATATAGCTAGGATTAATCATGAATCTTGAAAGTAAATTTGCAACAAACATGATATCAAGTCTTGTAGCAGTAAGATGAAGCAAATTACTAATTAAAGTTATGTAAAAACTTGCATCCACCTTCTCTTCGCTGTCTGTCTTTTCAAAATTTCTCATTCACAACTAAAGGTGTAGGCACAGGCTTGTAAATTAGCCATCCCAAACTTCTTTAAAATGTTCTCAACATACTTTGACAAATAAGCACTCCATTTCATTCTTGATAAATTTTAATGCCAATAAAATGACGTAGCAACCATGTATCATTCATTTCTTATTTTTTATCATCTCTATCTTGAACTCTTCAATCATTTTCTTATTGCTTTCAGTAAATACTAATGTTGTCAAAGGTATGCCTAAAGCATGAGATATCAGACACAAAATATTATGCGCTCCTTGTAACCTAATGTACATCTAAGACATGAAGTGGTAGATGCTAAGTATTAGGTACTTTTTATACTTTAAGGTGCGCCTAAAACATGAGACACTAGATGTTAAGAGTTAGGTACTTCATCTGACATATAGGATGTAAAAATATACATGCAATTATATTTGTAATATTTTGTTTTAAGTTTATTATATTAATTGGACTGTAATAACTTTATAATACATCGTCTCACACACAATTATTTTCTTTATCCTACAAAAAGTTAAAAATTGAACAAAGAGATAAAACAATAAAAAGTATACTATCATCTAAAAAGATCAGGTAAGATATCAGAGGACTATTGATTTTAACTGAAAAAAGAGGAGGCTTTTTATTAAGCTAATAGGCTAAAGATATTATTATTATGATTTTTTTAGCTTTTTTCTATTATATATTATGAAGTTTGCTTATATAAATTATGTTACCATTTATTTCAAAGATGTGCACCTCACTTTATTCAAGCGCGCACCTATGCCTTGTACTTAAGCTCCAAGATTTTTTGTGCTTAAATGGGCTCGGTACTTTTAACAACACTTGTAAATAAAAGATCATCAATTTAGAATGCAACAATAAGAGTATTGGCCTTGCCTTGATGCTTGATATACAAGGTAGATTCATTTTTGCTTTTCTCAAATCCTTGATTGATGAAATAATTGTCAATTTGGCTATACCATGCTTTAAGAGCTTGCTTCAGCCCATAAATATTTTTTTTTATTTATACTTTGTCTTCTTTCCATTCAACTACAAAGCCTAAAAATTGCTTAATATATGCTTTTTTTAATTCTCCATTCAAAAATATTGACTTGACATTAAGCTGGTACAATTACCATTTTTTTTGAGCTACTACTAAAATTAGTATTCTATTGGCTTTCAAGCAAGCCATTAGAGGAATAGCTCTTAGTAACCAATCTTGCTTTATTTTTTGACCCAAGCCATTTAGATTGTATTTCACTTTATAAATTCACTTCTCACCAATCACTCTCTTGCCTTATAGCCCATCAAATAGTTGCCATGTTTTATTATTTTCAATAACATAAATTTTTCCTTCATAGCATTGCTCTAATCTTTCTCCATTGCTTCATCAAATTTTTTTTGTTCTACCATGCAAAAATTGCATTTAGCATAAATGACACTCAAAGTCTTCATTCTTCTTGGAATTGATCTTGGTGACAATGAACTTGAATTTGATCGAGATGTTAAGCTTCTTGTAGATATTTGTGAAACCATCCTTAAGGATTGAGTTAGTTCTTTATTAATTTTAGCTTTTTAAGTTAATTTTTACTACATAACAGTAACTAGAATAGATATTTTTATTTTTGCTTTCCTACCAATTTCATGCAACTTTTTCATCAAATAACATATCTTGATTCATAATAATCTTGCTAGTTCTTAATGATATAGCCTATAGTTCTTTAACATTAAACTATAGCCCACAAAGATGCACATCTCACTTATTTTATTAAGCATAGTCTTTTCTCCTTAGGAATTTGAGGATCACGCATTATCAAAGACTTTTAGATACTTGACTAAAGGTTTTCTTCCACTCCAAGTTTCAATCGGAGTTTTATTTCATACAATCTTTGTAGGATACCTATTTAATAAATATACAGTAGTATTTACAGCTTCAACCCAAAAGCTCTTTGAAAGTCTCTTCTCAAATAATATTGACTTGGCCATTTCAATCATAGTTTAATTCTTCATTTTAAATACCCCATTTTGTTGTGAAATATAGCCTACTATTAGGTGTCTTTATATACCTTCTTCTCATAGAATCTATCAAATTCATATGAAGTGTATTTCTTTTTTCTTATCACTTTTTAATATTTTTATTGTTTGTTTCTCAACAAGGGCTTTAAATTTCTTAAAAATAGTAAATATTTTTGATCTTTGTCTAATAAAATATACTCATGTCATATGAGAATGATCATCAATAATAAATAAAGTACCTATTTAAGGCATAAGTCGGAGTACTAATGGGACCACAAACATTAGTGTACATTAATTCCAGCACTTTCTTAGCTCTCCATGTAACTTATTTATCGATGATGTTTTCCAAAAAGATAACCTTCACATATATCATCTTTCTTTTTAATTATTCATAACCTATGCATTATATTCTTCTGAGAAAGCAACCTGAGGCTGTGGAAGTTTAGGCACCTTTGTCTTCTATATCACAACCAAGAATCATCCCTTTCTTTTGCCATTACAACTAAATTCTTCACATTTTTAAGAGTTAGCAGAAAGCTTTTATTTTTTGTCACTTTAACCATAGCTACTACATGCCTTTGTTGATTATAAATCGTGCATTTATAATTTCCAAAATAAACTCGTGCTCTAAGAACTATCTAACACTAAGCAAATTCTCATCCAAATAAAAAAATATCATAAATAACCTGGTTCCCTTTCTTTGTTTTAACTCTAATGCGGCTTTTGGCTTTTATTTTCACATGCTTCTTTTATCTCCACATGCTCGCCATTCCCAATTTTACCTTTAAGTTGAAGGATGAATCCATGTCTGTAAAATCATCTTCATTCATTGTCATATGATTACTGCAACTACTATCCAAATACCACACATCTTTTTTTTTCCTTCAAACGCATTTTGACAAGTATAAGAAAAACTTCCTCTATCTTCTTTCTCCTTGATGTAAATACTCCATTATTTATTCTTGAAATGATAGTCTTTTTGTGCATGAACAAACTTTTGCAATGATAACATCGAGGTTTTCTTTATTCTAATAGTCTTTATCATTATGGCTAGTCTTCTTACAAATATGACACCATTTTTTGCATCATTATATTAAATTTTATCAAAATTGCCTCTTCTTCTACCTCTTGAGTTTCTATCTCGACTTCTTTTGCTTCCATGTCTTCTTCCTCTAAATAATTCTCCTTTATATTAATTATCAACAATTTTATTGTTAGGAGTGAGCTTTGATTGAAACACTCCCATCGAATTTTCAAATTGCCATGCCAATCTTTGCTCATAGGATTTTAAGGAGCTCGTTAACTTTTGAACATCCAATTCAAAGAGGTCTTTAGTTTTTTCAATTATGGCCATAATAAGATCAAATTTTGAGGCAAACTAATCAAAATTTTTCCTAAAATTCTTTGATCATCATTGAATCACTATAACTTCTCATTTGATTTATTAACTTCATAAATCTAGTGAAATAGTCATTTTAATTTTCATCTTCTTTCATTTTTAAATTTTTTAAATCTCTCCTTAAAGATTGAAGTTTGATAGCCCTTACCTTCTTATCTCCTTAAGATTCTTGTTGAAGTATATCCCATGCTTCCTTGGCTTTTCTTACTCTCATGATTCTTGGAAATATGAAAGGTAAGACTCTTCTTTATATCATGCCAAGAACATGGCATCCATAGTTCTCTTTTTTTATTTCTTCTTGCTATTAGCAATCAAAAGTACCTTTGATTCGGGTTCTTCGTACACTATTTATACCATATCCCATCGAATGATAAAAATAAAGTCTCCATCTCCATACACCAAAAGCCATAATTTTCTCCTTCAAATAATGAAACATTAACATTGCTAAATATTATAGTACTTGTAAACATTGTGCTACTTGTGTTAGCCATGACTTCTTTTCAATAAATTTGACCCTTCCTGCACCTTTTCTACTCGTCACTTTGATACTAGTTTGTTGGCTAGTTTGAGATTAATTTTATACTAAAATATAAAATAATTTAATTTATTGAAAGGCAACCATGCTAAAGAAAACAAAGAGATGAATAGTGTTTGGAAAGATAAAGTGCTAGAACTTTCTACCCTCATTATTAATTCCAACACTAATACATATATGTATATTTTCATCAATTTAACACAAGTTAATATAATTTAACATAAGTTTAGAGTTAATTACATAAGAGTTAAATTATTTCCAAATTAGATCTAAGTCTACAAAACATTAGCCATAACAATTATAAGCCAAATAAAATAATTAGAAAACATATTAATTTTGCATATTTTAAGATGGTACCATCATTCGTTCTTTTGATTGAATTCATTTTTTTTAGTTAGCTAGTCCTACAGGTAATGTTGTGTTGCTGAACTTACATACACAACTTATTTTCTAAGGGTATACATAAACATAAGTTAAGCAAATAGAACTATAACAAAGAAATAAATCTATACGGAGAAGTACACAAATCTATTGTAGGAAGTAGCAATATCCTTTTATGCTCACCTTATCTTTCATCAATTAATAATATAATTGAAGCCTAGTGCTTCTTGTGGTTTTGCTTGAGTTGCATGGCATATGATAGTTTGCATATAACAATTCAATATCTTATCTAAAAGGAGAAGCTGAAAAGTATTGTTTAAATTTTTGTTATATGATATTGTAAGACTAAAGGCATATTTGCATAGGTCTTCGCATCCTCTATTTTTGTTTAAGTTTCAGCATCTTTCATAAACTAAAAATTCGAATCCTGTCAAAATTCAATCACCAATAAGACGATGAGTTTATGGTCAACCTCTTGCACTATCTTCTATTATATATAAGTTATGGGTCAAGTCCACTCTGATGCTATTTGTATCAATCCAAAACCTTACTAAAAAAAGCCTAATCAAAAAATGATATCTACATTTTTTAACATTATTTATATACTCAAGATTGACTCAATATATAATTGATTTAGGGCTAAATATATATAACATAGATCCTCGTAATATGATAGAGAATTTTTTTAGTAAAATATAATTAGAAACTAAACAAGGCTTCAAGTCAAAGTTCTTGAGAAACATTAAGTGTATACTTCCATAGTTGAAAGAATGAACTGCATACGTGTTATGTTAATGATGGACTATCACTGAAGATGTTCATAGTGTCCCTTCTAAAAGCCAATCCTTCAATTGGGTTATTGGAAGGTTCAGCCTTTTTTCCTTTTTAATAATTATTCTTAGCAGTTTTTAAGAATGATTAGAATCAAATTAGTTCTTCCCTAGACTTGGCCATTGTAGTGGAAATCCAAACATTGCCACTATGCTGCAAAATTATGTTTAATGTGAAATAATTCCATCTATCTCGTCCATATACTGGGGGAGTTTCAGCAAAAGCCAGTCTACTTGGATGCAAGGACACTCAAAATATACTTAATTATGCGTTGTCCTGATTTTATTCTTTTTGCCTTGAAAACATCACTACATGCAACATTAGGGAGCTACCCTAATGGCAATAAGAAAAATTTCAACCATACTCATCACGGTGTCATAAATTTTGTTTAGAAAAATTAACATATTTACATCAAATTCTGTTTTCAATAATTCCATCTCTTGAGCACTTTAGCCATCTAGGGTTCTCTCACCAGCTAGCCCTAGGAAGCCCTAAGTCTTCGTGCCATCTTATTTTGTAAAAGGTATTCATGGGCACATACAATATGGGCCATAGAAAAGAAAATTTAGAGCTAGTTTGGCATTACTGTTTTTTTTATGTTTTTTACTTCTGTACAAATTAGTGAATACCATATAGGAATGGATGTTAAATATATCATTTGCCCTAAACCTATGTTTTTCCTTGCTTTTATTTTCACCCTTTTTGATATCTTTGCTGTCAAAAGTTGGAAAAAAAGAAATCATACAGTTTTAAAAAAAACAAAAAGGTTTCATCATACAATGTGCTTTAATCTAGTTCATTTTTCATGGATTTTCAAAGACAAAAATAGAAAACAGAAACAATAACAAACATGCCCTTTGTCATTGTCGCTGGTCTGTAACCATAGATCTTTTTATTTCGGTTTTTCCTTCCATTTGCAATTACATGTAAGAAAAATTGATTTATTTCCATCAACCTCTTGATGACAAAGAGTTCCGGCTTGAGGAGGGACCTTCTCCCACTAGGGCTCAAATGCTTATCTGATTTATTTTTAGAAACTTTTTTTGAATTTGATTGTGTTCCTATCAACTTAATCAATTTCCTCTACATAATCACTGAGCTTTCCAGGCATCTTATTGTCACAATTGCCAATCCCTAACCGTTTGAGATGTTTGAAATTATAACCAATTTATCTAACTACCAATTACTTCTTGCACTTACATATGAGTTCATAAATGAGAAGGTTCAAGAATTAAAAATGTTTTTTTCCTAGAATCATGTCCATTTCTTCTGTCTTTTGGGAAATTGTAATGCATTGATATGAAGGGTTACAAAGGGCCATTGTGGAACTAGAAGTGGAATACAAGATTATACTGGTCTTCACCTATCGTCTCCTCTTGTTCTCTACCTAAATCTCCACTTCTGCATGAATTCCCACTTTTTAGAGATTTATTTTTGATTATGTAACCATTATTATAGAGGAATTCTCTATAACCCTGAAATTTGTTATGCTGTCACTGTTTCTTGACAATCTACTAAACATCCATTTAGGCTTGAGTTGCCAAGGCAATTTGGATATGCCCTGTGGCAACTAGGGCACAAAAAAAGGATATTTGTCCTCCACATCTGCACTTGACATGCTCATCTAATATGGGTATATCATCTTCTGTCATGCATAACTAGTTTAAACTTCAATTAGACAAATGGAAGCCCACTAAATTTTGAACTTCTTACAACAATACACACAGCTTTTGCAATACTATTGCTTGCCAGGTATCTCAAAGGAAAAAAAACTCTAACGTACTGTTGGTGCTTGAAGCAACCTAGTTTCAATATTTGATGTGTTTGTGCATGGAAAGAACTTTCTGGTGCATTTAATGCAGCTTAATCACAGTGGTGGTCTTATAACAACAATACACAGCTTTTGCAATGCTGTTGCTTACCAAAGTCTCTCAAAGGAAAATTAGGCTATATGTTTGGTTCTCGAAGCAATCTATGTTTAGTATTTGATGTGTTTGTGCATGGAAAGCACTTTCTTGTGATCTTATTGCTGTTTAATCACAATGGTGGTCTCATACAGAAGCGGAACGTTGCAAACCAAGGCAGTCTAGTATAACAAAAGCATCTGGTTGATTATGGACTTCACGTCCGTTCACTTGCAAAAATTATCATACATGGTGTTAGAGTCCATCATCTTAGCATCATCAATTCATTTATAAAGAAGATAGAAAAGAATCTCGGCTATGTTACATTATTTGAAGTCAGCATTTGGAGTAATTAGAATTGCTTATCTGTGCTCGATTGCAAACAATCTAACAATTACTAATACTGACATGTATTCACATGACTGATCGTTCTTTATGTTTAACTTGCGTCTCTTAAGGCAATCAAATCTGTCATGGAGTTTGAACTCCAAACTTAGAGGCACCGTTTTCTGCTAATAAGCCAAATCGGCAGTTTAAATTATTACATTCTTTCATATAGACTTCCTCAAATAACAACCTTAACCATTTCCAACTTGTAACTTTTAGTATTACCAACAAGAAGCATCGAAACTGCGCCAGCAAATAACCAACCTACAGAATTCAAACAGGTAACAACATGCCCAATTGAGCTAGCATTATTTTTGATCGGGCGTGTGGAGTTACTGTTCTAACGAGTCCTTTGATTTGCAGGAATTTGATGGGAGAGTCTCTCAGCTCAATGAGCCTTAGGGACCTGAAGCAACTGGAGGGACGGTTGGAAAAGGGCATAAACAAAATAAGAACTAAAAAGGTAGTCATCTAAGAAGAATATTGCCAATAAGAGCTTCTACATGTATTTGCTTCCACCTTGCACATCTATCATTGCTTATAAATTGTTTTTATTGTGTCAGAATGAGTTGCTATTTGCTGAAATCGAATACATGCAGAAAAGGGTAAATGTCGAGTCTCAAGCATTTTGATCTCATTATTTCGTTTTGTAGTCTATTACACTCTAATTTGGTTACCTGTTAGGAGGTGGAGCTGCAAAATGACAACATGTTCTTAAGGAACAAGGTCTCTCTCTCTCTCTCTCTCTCTCTCTCTCTCTCTCTGCACACACATACACACGCACTCCACTTGTGAGCTCAATAAATTGAGAAGTAGCTTATGTGGAAACAGATCGCCCAGAATGAGAGAGAACAGCAGATGAACATGTTACCCCCCACCACTGAATATGAGGTCATGCCTCCATATGATTCAAGGAACTTCCTGCAAGTGAATCTAATGCAAAGCAATCAGCATTACTCTCACCAGCAGCAGACAGCTCTCCAACTAGGGTACGAACTTGTCCTGTATCATCAAATTACCTAACAAATAAACATGCACATGCATTGCACTCATGCATACCGTCTGCATACTACTAAATCGTTCCATTCATTTGCTCCTCAATCATTTGTTGAATCATGTCAACAAGAGCTATGATTAATTCATTTCATTTTATCTTTTGTTTTTGGGTAGATGAGACCAGGAAATGATCCAAGATCTGTGGTTCTGCAATGTCAAGCTATAGTTGCAGAGTTGGACTGCTTGAGTGTAGTTTATGGTAAGTTGTGTTGGAGAAAACTGAATAGAGGATATGGGTGAAGATTGTCCGTGTTGGGAGTCATTCCTCCATATTTGACTCATAAGACTATTGTTTGCAGACTGCTATATGTCAACATTTCTACTTGTATGCTCTAACTGCATGCCTTGTCACCTCATACGTTTTATTTTTATTTGCTGTGGTCATCAAAGATAATGTTGTTTCTTGCCATTACTCTTGCATGATAATCATGGGATATTAGTAATATTAGTTCTGGAATTCTGGATGATGACATTTTTGTTGTGCCCATGAACTAGTGGCGTCGGAGTACCGAGGTTGATGACATTGTTTTTGCTAGTCAAATTTGAAGCTATTTAGGATGGGAATGCTTTGACAGTGTTCCAGAAATGTTAAGTGCACATGTTCACTTAGGTTTTACTCATGGCATGGATGGTGATATATCTATCCATCCTATCTCAGAATAGGGATAAAAGTTAGTAGTGATATCTCACTAGACTTCAGAAGTTCCAACATCCCTTTGTGTAGCTAGATTGAAATATATAATGGTCACAACCAGTGACTGCAAAGATGAGACAATTCTTGACGTCTAGATCAGGTTTCCTCCAAAGCTGAGACAATGTTGTTGATCTTATTGTTTTGGTACGTTATGGGAAACGAAGTGGATAACTTACTGTTTTGGATTTGGTCAGGCGAGCTATTTTACATGTAGTTGAATTTTTTCAAGCTTACAATTTAGGAATTGATCTGATGGGAAACGAGGAGCAGTGCTAGGGCTATAATTTTTTTCCCTCAAAACGAGTTCGTTTTCATGTGAAACAGGCTAGCCAATTGACAAGATAACTTTAACAGTAGAAATTTAAGAGGGAGATGAACTGGCGCTTGTGATAATTGGTTACATTTGGTCACATGCAGAGCTTTTTGGCTCAGGAGATGCACATATCACAATGCCTAAATGTGAAAAATTTATTGCTTATCCATGTGAAACATGGGTCGAGATACCGAGTTAATATGTCCATGCGATGCTCGTCACAGCAATCTAACAGTATTTTTATTTTGTAAAATTGTCCCATAGTCTGTCAATTTTCGCAAGAGTTCATTAAAAAATATATTCATATTTCTTTCTTGGGAAAAATAAAACTATACTTTTATACGTAATTATGTATAATTTTTAAATTTTAATCATTTATCATTCAAACATCCTTATAATGTACAAGAGTACGTGAGGGTTAATCAACAACTATATCAATTGTTTCCATATTGTTCCATATTTCTGTCTGATGGTATAAATTTTTTTATTTCAAAATTATTTGATTCATGGAATTCTAAAGCTTTCAAATTTTCCAAGACGCTAGTAATTAACTTTGGTGAAAAGAAAATATTCTTTTCTTCTTTTTTTGTTTGTGCTAGGCGCCTACAAATCTTGCAGATTTCGAGCATTTTGATTGGATGAGAGTGTGACCTGCATCAATCTCATGCTCAAATGACATTAAATGGAAGAATGATTAGAGGCTAAAATTATTATTTTCTCAAGGTGCCTCAATACGCTTGTGTGACCTAGAAACAAGCATTTCTAAACAACTAGAGCCAAGGAGGGAAGCATGCTTAAGTTGACTTTTGCCACTACTTGTTCTATCCCAAGTCAACCGAATGAGGTTGGCTGAGGCTTTTACTGGGGGTTTTTTTTTTGTTCTTTTTTAATAATCCAAATTTTGAATAATAAAGCCATCACTTAGCTTCTCGAACTTTTTTTCCTCTCACTTAAATCACTGTAAAAATTATAATTACTTGATTTGATGCCATCGTAAGAAACTGATCTTTTTGCTTGGCTGCTCGTAACTAATAAAAATATTTTTTCAACTCAATGGATCGCAATGAGTTGAATAATTAGTTATTTAAAACTTATTCTCAAACTTTTAAAATAGTGGTGATACGGCTGGCCGTTTTCTCTGGGTAGTATTATCTTTTGCATAATTTTCGAAAATAATGATGTGACAGCAAAACCCAAATAGAACTCCAGCGTCGGCCTCCAGTGCTGGACTCTGGCTCCGGCTTCCAGCGTCGTCCTCCAGCGTCGGCCTCCAGCGCCGGCCTCCGGCGTCGTCCTCTAGCGATGACATCCAGCGTCGGCTTCCAGCGCCAGCCTCCAGCGCTGGACTTAGGTTCCGGCCTCCAGCGCCGGACTTAGGTTCCGGCCTCCAGCGTCGGCCTTCAGCGCTGGACTTAGGCTCCGGCCACCAGCGACGGCCTCCAGCTTTGGACTTTGGCTCCGGCCTCCAACGTCGGCCTCCAGTGCTTTTTCATGCACAAAGACTAGTCTCATATAACGGATCCCGTGATTCAAGGTCTACTGTTGTGCACCTCGCTCACTGAAATCACGGGCAAATGTTAGCTCGTTCAGCAGTTACCGCTACAAGCGGCCCTCATCCAGCAACGGCTTAACCACTTGTCGTTCGGTGAAACTTATCCCAACGAGGAAGATTCGGCGGTTGCAACGGAACGAGGTAAACAGGGCCACAGACAGGTATAAAAAGAGGACCCGAGCTCAATGCGAGGGGATCTCAATCTCTCTCTTTGAAGTTCTACTGATATCCTATTCTACAATCCACTGACTTGGGCGTCGGAGGGTCCCCACCGGAACCACCGGTCCGGGACTTTTTGCAGGCTCTAGAAGGAAGACG